>OZ026847.1:27262477-27594977 GCA_964023205.1 Lutraria lutraria
GAACTTGGGTTCAAAATGCTTTGGCTACTCTCCTAATACAACAGATATTAACTTAAATTGTTTCCTGTTACAAGTTGCGGCGCTGTTGCAGCTTGGAGCCAGTTAAGCCGACTCCGACGCTAAACTGGTTAAACTTTAGCTGTGCTTTGCAACATGGAACGGTAACCGCTTCCAGTGGAACTGATAAATATAAGACGAACCGTACCTGTTAGATGTACGGACGGCGTAATTGAACGATCCGTCCCTTGAGTCCATATATGATCCACCCTTCAGTACGTACTTTTCTTCTTGCAGTCTTCTTTCCACCACTCGTACATAGTATCGTGTTTTTGTCCATTCCCATACATTCCCCAACATGTCGTACATGTTAGCTACAACACCAATTATAATCATGTTAACAAGAGTGTCAACAACACAAAACGGTTTAATGATGATGACTTACAATGCTTACAGCAACATAAAGCAACAACAAAGAGCTACATTTCTCTAAGCTTTGCGACAACAACAACGAAACCTCGATGTATCGAGGGTTCAACGCAACAGTGTCGTAACTCATATTGAAATGAGAACAAGTTACTACAGTGTTGCACTGAGCCCTCGGTATGTCAATGATGATACTTATGATGAGGAGGAGGATGGTGCAGTTGTTGGTAATGCTGGAAGTTGTTGTCTCAATGCTTATATTAATGATGATGTTGTTCTTGATGATGATGCTGGTGGTGATAATGATGATAATATTGTTGATGACAATGATATTGGTGTTGATAATGATGAAGATGTCGATGTTGATGATTACGATGATGTTGTTGTTTTTTGACATAAGGATGATGTTGCTGATGATGATTATATTGTTGTTCTTAATATTGTTGTTATTATTGCTGGTGGTGATGATTATCACATTGTTGTTGATTATGATGATAATGTATATCGTCTAAATCAAAGCACTGTTATCAGTAACTGGACACTAAATGGACATATTAAAACTTGCTAAACGCACGATCGCTAAATTCAAACGTTGTTTTTGTGTACTTCTTGTCTGGTGGTTTTATGTAATAAATCAGTCTATAGCTTATGGCAAAATATATTTGTGAACACTGTCCCAAGTCTGAGACAAGCTAGGACTTACAGTTCATGTTTTGGTCGATAGGTCAATAAGTGTACAGTGAGATGGGGGGGGGGGGGCAAACAACACAGAAGAATGACGGCCTGTACAATAAACGATCATGAAGTAAATTTAATAAGTGCACGTTATTAAAAGGAGTGGACGTAAACATTAGTATGCTGTTCTGTGCGTCTTCTACGCAGTCACCACATATTGTGACCATGGCGCTCGCAAATTAAAATTGATATTACCGTTATTTATTTCTATACAGTCAAACTTGTGACCGCGGCAACCTCCAAATAAAGACCATCCTTTGATTTAAATGTCATTCCTTTAAATGCCATTCTAATTATTAAGAACAAAATGACCACCGAATAAAGGCAACCTATCATTTAAGACCACATTTTTGTCTTTCCAAGGTTGACCTTTGTTCACATGTTTGACCGTACACGATTTTTACGGAATGTGTATAATTGCAAACAAACAACATGACATGATAGTCGAACAACAAATAATTATGTTAGAGAAGCGTTAATCGACGACGTTTATCATTAATATATTTTATGACGAAAGACAGACAGTTAACTAAATGATAGTTGCCAGGTAACGGACAAAAACAAATTTAACCACAACCACAGAGCAGTGTACATCTCCACGTTATGTGACTGTGAATCAGACATATATCGAGGTGTAACACAGTGTAACTTTAAATCCCCGGAACATGTTCAATTTAATTACTTCCACCCGACTAAAGAGGTTTCCATATTAGAGGGTTTTCTAATTAGAGAGGTTTCCATATTAGAGGGTTTTCTAATTAGAGAGGTTTCCATTTTAGAGAGTTTTCTAATTAAAGAGGTTTTCATATTAGAGGGTTTTCTAATTAGAGAGGTTTTCATATTAGAGGGTTTTCTAATTAGAGAGGTTTCCATATAAGAGGGTTTTCTAATTAGAGAGGTTTCCATATTAGAGGGTTTTCTTATTTGAAAGGTTTCCATATTAGAGAGTTTTCTAATTAAAGAGGTTTTTATATTAGAGGGTTTTCTAATTAGAGAGGTTTTCAGATAACGAATTCGCATATTTGTCGAAAATAGCCAGCAGTTTAACCTAAAAGACCCGAACATGTTTCGTTCGGATTAAAGAGGTTTCTAAATTAGAGAGGTTTTCGAGCTAGTGGTTTTCGAATAAGAGAGATTTTGTGTACTATGCTTCTACAACTAAATGCAACCCAGCTTAATCGATATACAGTAGAACACGGTTATATTAAATTCCTGGGTATCCGTATAAATACTTCATTATACGTTATGTCTACATACATTTCATTTTAACAATACATAGGGAATAAAGATGGAGGAATGCAGGGAAAATTAATACTTCAGTTACCGATTCTTCATTACTAGTATATTGAAGATCAATATAACCGTGTTTCTCTGTAAACGCTTTACATCATAGCACATCATATCAAGTGATGACGGACGTTTTTTGTAACTTTTTTTAATTAAGGTATTTAAATTGTATTGTATTGACATTTTAAATTTGACATTACAAGTTCATTACTTTACAGAAGACGCGGCGGTGGCTCAGTGTTTAGTGTGCCAGACTTAAAGCCCGGCGATCATTTCCTCCATACGTGGAGAAGTTGTCAGCTCCATATGGAAGGGTAAGTTAGTACTGGTTAGAATGTAGTCCAAGAAAACTGGTTAGGTGAATAGGCCGTCATATATAACTGAAATTTCGTTGAAAAACGACGTTAAACTAATAGAAACAAGTACTTAATTGGTAGAATACTTACTATTGTTACATTGTGGCTCATAGGCATCCACGGGAGACAATCCAACCCAGCCGTCTGATCCTTTGTCCTGATCTGGAAACTTTCCCTGTAATGTGTATACATGTCAAGTAAACTCTCATTTAGCTGAGTGTCCAAAATACCTAACACAACCTTATAAAGACCGTTTTATTTTTATATTTGATGTATATCTGTTAAATTCCCCTGTGAAGTGTAAACACGCGCAGTATGCTCTCACTTAGTGATCAAAATCATACATAAGTATACTGTCACCACATTATGAACACAGTTTAATTTATTTAATCTACATGTTTAACTATGTATATCTAAACACCTAAATTTGTAACAGAAATCGTTCTGCTGTTTTCTCTTTGACGCTAAAAATACAAAGACAATAATGCTGAGCATTTTACGGTTCAATTCAAGGGAAGTAATAGCTGTTCTAAGTAAGTGTTTCAATAATTTGATTATCTCCCTTTGAAAATAAGTCTGGATTTACCTGCCAATAATTCATTCTTCTTTTCTTGAATCTATCACCCCATGGATACTGCAGACCTGTTGTATAGAAGATAATATTAGGGCCTATAGGAAGCAAGTTCAGTTTAGTGGGGACGAGGCTAATTGCGATTTTGTCTGACAACGAGGGGGTACAGCTTCTTCTGATTAACCGGTTCCTGCGGCCTTGATTTAGTAAAGTTTGCCTCTCGTATTCGGTAAATCGAGAATAGGATTATGTAACCTAAAGAGAACATAACTGTAACAATAGTTTAGCTTTTAATAGCCATCACTCGCTCGGCACGCATGAATTTTGATACGGATATGTTTTTCTTCATCGGTTAAACTGTTCCAGTGCAAGTGAATGTTCAGTACTTTGATTTATTAACTAAAACAGTGGTTCATATACACACGAGTTGAATTAAAGAAGGATACTTAAACTTACATACTTAAATTCTACTTTCTCATTGAATCAAGATAACCGTAAAAATATCGCTATGGTTACCGTCCAAGTTGTTCCTCGCCGCATACTCCCATTCCTCCTCAGAAGGTAAACGTTTCCCCACCCACATGCAGTATGCCATGGCGTCATGATAACTCACATGTACGACTGGGTAGTTTAATCTGTCAACAATATGCGAACCTGGACCTTCGGGCTAAAAATATAAAAAAACAATATGACTATCCCCACCCTTTATAATTGGTATACGTAACAGTAAATAATCATGCCATTTTTGTCAGCGTTGCTGAAGTATTTATAAACATTTTCAGGGCAGGCAAGTAGAACAGCAAACGACCAATTTGTCAAACAGTTCCTAAGTATACACTTTACTGACATAAAGACATTTAAATATTCTGAGAATATTGGCAATGAATGAATAAAAGATCGTTCGTTTTTTTATTCGAGAATTCCGGTTTAAATGGTTTTTACCATATAAAAAAAATATAAACATAAACTGGTTCCCGTTAAGACTGTCTGAACAAAGCCTTTGGTGCACTGCAACATGGAACCGAACGGGAACCAATTTAAATGCTAACCAATCAAATTTACCCTATCCCACTGCGCTCCTTTTACAGCAAGCCACCAAGGCTCGGCCGATTCCGAGGCCCATCGTTTTTTCACATTTTCGGGAACGAGGCTCGATAAAACCCAGCTGTATCCGGTTGTTTTGGCTGTAGTTTTATACTTAGGTTTTTTCAATTTGTACGACCTGAATAATAGTTCAGTATAAGACAAAATAATGACTAAGAATTCAAATATTATGAGGAAGGTTGCAGTGTGAATAATGACAATTATAGATAACTCGTAACAATCATGTGCGTTAAATTACAGTTTAAGTTAAAATACTATAAGGTTATGAATATAATGCGATTTTACAGTTCTTGAAATTCTTTAAGCTTTAGTTGTCAGATATAGCTTTATACACTTTGATATACGTATTTCTACCATCATGAATATGTGTGGTATGGATACATGGACAGGTGACCTGCAAACGTGAAATACAGCCAAACAAGTGTTAGGGGCCACCTCTGAAGAAACACCCTGTGAATAAAGGCCATTCTTTGAAAAAATATTATTGATTATTTAGGACAATATGACCTCCGAATATAAGCCACCCGTCAATAATGGCCTCGCTATGTCTCTCCCACGGGTGGCCTTTGTTCACAGGTATGACTGTATGCTATTATCATTATAAGCTCATTAGTCTCGTACACGTGTTTAAAGTACACAAGTAAATTTGACTGGTCCTTACAAGAATTGTGCTACTGTGACGGGATATATGTCCATATAGAAGGGTTTTACTTCCGTTTTACGTGGTGGATACTCTCCGGTGTCAGAATAGGGGTCGTTGATCCCTGTAAGGAAACATTTTTAATTAAAACATTTTTATTTATCGGTTCGTAAACAGCCCACTTGACAGTTTAATACAACAGATACAACACAGTAGGCGTGGCTTATCAGCATGAACATGCATAGTATGATATGAATGGCAACTACACAACAATTATGACCTTCTGCGACCGGGATTCGAACCTGGATATCCGGTTTACAGATCCAGCGGACTGGACCGCGGCCTTAGAATGTATGAATATTATATAGTCTATAGTATATGCATATGTGTGTATTGGTCCTAGCTATTACAGGTTTTTTAATTTGATTTTTTTGCTATTATAGTATAACTGGGATATGAAACTACTTTACTGTTTTATGATTACATAGCTACCGATCTGATATTTATTTACTCAGAAGACGTTATCTAAATGGAAGTGTTCACTTTGAAATGATCTCTCTGGTTAGCGTGATACTACCCGGAAGTAGCAGGTGCGCGAGTCTGATCTCCTAAAGAAGAGTCATTCAAGGGCAGATAAATCACGTCTTTGAAAAGGCCTGTAGCACAGTACCTATTTTGAATTTTCCTCCTAGTTGCTGTCTCATTGCATCTTTTAGATCATAACGACCTTGCTTCACTGTAAGAAAATAAATAACAATAAATGACACTCGTACAAACAGGTGAACGAACCAAGGAACGAACGAATGAATGAAAAGAGTAAAAAAAAACGCGAAAAAAGAATCAATGTATACAAAAACCTGCCTTCAGCTATGTATAGAGACACATACATGAGTATGTTTTCAGAATTCAATAAACATATACACATGTAACCCAACATATTTAAAAAATGCTATTTATAATTATGATACAAATTTATCCGAATTAGAACATTAAGGATTGCAGACCCTAATACTCGTGCAAAGCATTCATTTCTAACCAGTTAAATATTGTTTATTTTCATTGAATATTTATTTATGTAGAATGAATCATTTATAAATCATTTCACCTTGACGTTTTCTGACCTATGTAATTTTGGAATTTGTATGCATGAAATTAAAAAAAAACTTTTATAATCATAGAAGAGTGAGAGTGTTAGTCAATCGGACCTCCTCGGCGTTTGTCGTCAGAAAAGTGCCTCGGACAAAATAATGAGGGCGCCATTTTGTTGTTGTTGTTCACGGGCTACTTTCCATCATGGGAATCCAACGATGTAAACAATATGTTTTTCTTTCAGTGGGAAGTTGATGCACATTTTATCAATCGCGAACGATAAACACGTTTGAAAGGCTGTAATTCTGAGAATGATTCTTGAAAACGAGTACATGTACCTTGTTGTGAAAGGTAGTGACCGGAAACCTCATAATCAAAATTTATAATCCTACACTTAAGTACGAGGCGTATTTCTCAGTTACGGAAATGCCCGAGTAGAAACGATTGAGTATTAGTTAGTGATATGAAATAGAGTCAAATATAACTGACCCGGGTCCCAAATATTTTATGGTTGAAAGTTAATACATGTATTTGATCAAAATTTAATATGTTTGATTCACAATTTATAAGGATCTAATGCATCGAACGTTTGTTTATTGTCATTTACAGTTTGTGTCAGGGTATGTTGTAAGTTAATATGAAACGAACTTTGATTGCTTTAAGGTGTGAATGTGTTCAGAATTTCAATTCCAAAAATCTTCTCTAAAAACACAGACTTACTTCTTCCTATCAAAGAAATTAATATACATGGAAATAAACTTACATAGTTCTAATTCTGGTGAGGAACGTCCATTTGTTGTCTTAATTACTGTTAAACAAACTAACACGTTCAACGCACAAATTATCTTCATGATCGCCATGTTACTGAAATATCATGGACAGTTATTACGCATGCGCGTACTCACAGGAAGTGACATCTGTTTCCAAAGCCAACATGGCGGTCAATTTTGAAATCAATAGCCACGGATGTGTTTCATGAGTTGTGTTAATACGTGGAGATCTATAATGGATTATCTTTTGTGATAAAGAAGCGACAGATGTTGCACAATTCATATGTTATAATATTGGGTATTGGTTAGTGTTGATTGCGATAGTATGTATTGAATGAGTTATGCGTGCCTTTATACATGTATAAAAAAAAATCATAACTTCGGTTGTGATAATTTTAAACTTTGGTATTGAACGTCATTACTGTGATGGAATATATTATTAATCTTGCATCAGAAACATTCATTCTGATATAAATAGAAAAAACTTGGGTTTTCAATTACTGACGTTTATTAGCTCGTAGCACATGCATTATCTTTGTATGTACATTGTGTAGTGATTAATGACAACCCGATATTCAGCGTCTAGAGTAATATCAACCGCAGAGCTATTTATATATACATATTGTCTGTATGGATTATATCTGACTGTCATTATTACCTTCTCACATGTAATTGGATATATCTAGCTATTGTCTATATATGTTTTACGGTCAAACCTGTGTTAGCGGCCTTCTCTGAATAAACACCACCCTGTGAATAAAGGCCATTCAATCAAAAACCGCCATTGAATATTTAGAACAAAATGACCTCCGAATTAATCTCACCTGTCAATAAAGGTCACAGGCTGGTTGACCTTTGTTCACAGGTTTGAGTGTATTTATATGTAGCTATTATTTATTAACGTCTAGTGGAGATATCTTGCTATTCTCTACGACGGTGTGATAAATATCACACATCAAACCAACATCATAAGATAACAAAACATATTCATCTTATTCCATTTAATTGAAACAAAATGGTTGGTGTATAATATAAAAATCTTTAATGAATGATATGAAATAACGATCATATATAGATGATACAAGTTGCATAGATATATGTTTTCACAGTTATGTACAAATAATTACAATTGTAGCAGTAAACATCTGTCTAAGTCAATCTTGTAAGGAGTTGATAGTCAACCAGTTTTGTGAAAAGGGAGACAACCTCCCTTACACTGGTTCCCGTTCCATTATTGGTTGCAGTCCTATGTACAGCCAGAGTTAACAGGAACCAGTTTATTGCTCAACTCAAAACATTCCGGTTACATTGGAACTGAGAAAAATGATCCTTTCTTAAAAGTAACACTGTGTATATTCTATTTCACGACATCCTTGGCTCTGTATCGTGTACATTTATACATTTTCACATTTGACGGTGACGCTTAATAAGAAACGTTACATTTGGAATTTCCGTAATATACGCATATGTACAATTTTTTTTCGATGGCGGTATATTATTATCGAAGGCAAATTTAAGAGAAGGTTTCGACACAAAACACCAGAATAATATATTTCCAGTCTGTCCTTAATGTTAATTTCTTAAGGACAGCTTTGTGTCAGGGGGTTCAAGCTTCACAAATAGCCCAATTATAACATCCGAGTATATGGTAAGTTTTTAATTAGAGGAACTTCCGGCTAAACTTCCTGTCACATGATCAGACGCTCTCGCCTTCTGTGCCTTCAAGTTGAACTGTTACTGTAGCTACTACGTCCTGTGTATTATCGTTGTTGTCTGTCGGCGTGCTTTTGTATGCAATGTTACTCGAAGTGCTCGTGATAATGTTTTCTCCAAATTTACTCGTTTTACTTTTTTTGTCCTGGCGTTGTTTCTCTTTCTCCGCTTGAAGAGCGAACTGGAGATGTTTATAAAACAACATAAAGTTATTGACAAGCGCAGGAACGGAAAATCCAATCATGAGTAACCCGGACATTGCGCACAGTGACCCTACAAGCTTTCCCAGCGTTGTCAATGGATACATATCACCGTATCCAACCGTTGTCATTGTGATGAGCGCCCACCAGAAGGCATGCGGAATACTTTCGATATTATCGCGTTCTTCAACAAAGTATATCAGCGATGAAAACAAAAGTATTCCGACTATCATGAAACACGAGAGCAGAACGAGTTCACCGACGCTAGCTTTCAACGTGTACACGAGGATCCAGAGTCCAGGCACGTGTTTTATCAGTCGGAATATTCTCAGCACGCGCAAAATTTGGAAAAAACCAAAGATTTCTACAGCCGATGGATCATCCATCACGTCTGGTTTGACGACATAAACAAACAACTCGATGAAATTCGGTAGAATTGCAGCTAAATCTATTACTCCCATCACAGAAGTGGCGAACTTTAACCTTTTACGTGCAAATACCAGACGAACGATATATTCCAGCGTGAAGAATACCAGACAAACAACGTCTACGATTTGCAGCGCTGGATGTTTCATGCTAACCCACCGTTCCGGCGGATCTCGGCTCGTTTTGTTAATAAAGTGTGTACTTCCGGTAATGTTGTTATCAGTAGCCGAAACGGTACTTATGATTGTTGCATTTGTCGAATTGGTCAGTGCCTCAATCGGAATGGATTTCTTGCATTGAAATGCAGAAGTGGTACCAGCAATAAACGAAAAGATCGAAAGTATTACAAAGAACAAGGAAAGGAACCCAAAGATGTTCGCAGCAGTCGAAGAATCAGGTCTGTTAAAGAAATTCCATAATTTCGGTTGGTTAATATTCCACCACGTGGGTTCTTTATTTTTATCCATCGTGTCAGCCGTCATTGACCCCTTCCTGTCTTCGTCCAGCTATAAACAGATATGCATTTTCTTTTAATCTAATAAGATATTATAAACGTTTTTAATTTGTATTATATTCATTAAATATTACTTTTTATAGTAATTGTTTATAAAAATGATTCATTCGAATTATTAAAATTACAAGCACAGAAGAAATAGAATGATGCATTGTACTATTTGGGATGACGTAACATGTGTTACGACGCCTAGCTAGTTCTTCAGTATCTTAAACACAACAAAAGAGTAGATTATACAATTAATAAAAATGTGTCCATAAAACCAATGAATGAATGAATGAATGAAAGAACGAACGAACGAACGAACGAACGAACGAACGAACGAACGAACGAACGAACGAACGAACGAATTAATCCATTAATTAATGAATGAATTAATGGATTAATTAATGAATTAATTAATGGATTAATTAATGGATTAATTAATGAATTAATTAATGGATGAATGAATGAATGAATTAATTAATTAAAAATGTTTGAATCATCAATGAAGGAATGAAGGAAGGAATAAATGAACGATCGACCGACCGAACGAACGAATGAAATTAACGAATGCACGACTGAATAGATGATTGATTCAATAATACGTGTTGTAATTAAAAAAAATGTGCATTTCTTATCATCAACATTTATTTTACGGTTGCAAAAATCATTTGCAAAAAAAGAAATTGTAAAAATACCTGATTAAGCGCCTCAAGTGTTGAATTCCAATCATTGTAGTTCGTCCAGCAACATCGTTCGATCTTATTAGGCAACACCCCCCAAAATTCTAGTTCATTTTTCGCCGCGGGACCACAGATGTAGGATGGTATGTGAAGCTCTCCTGTTCGTAAAAGATTCAAGGTGGCCTGAAAATAAAACAAATAAAAGATCTTCAATCTAAAATCATGACCAGTGTACTTGGAAAGAGCACGTTATTTTCATCCTATTAACGAAATAAAATAAAATAAACAAATAAACAATTAAAATCACTTCGAATTATCAAATACCTCTGAGATACATGGAAATATTCGGACTATTACGTAATAGGCAACTGCTACCTTACTTTGTTATTATTAAAAACGTCGCTAAGTTACTTATACATGTACTAAAGATGAGCTATGGTTAGGGATTATCCATTCTGTCACGGGGCTGAACAGATTCGCGTTTTTTTATTGCAATTTCCAAAAGGAACGACATCATACTAACTATGTAGCGTTTGTACAGCTTTGTATTGTACTAATCTGATATGTATATGTGCACATGTTGTCTAGAAAAAGAAAAGGGGTTTCTAAATGTTGGGCTTCGTTCGGCAGACACAGGATATAGCTTCTCTTAATCCTTATAGATTGGTACATGTTCTATCGATTAATAGTACCTAATATTTATGCGTAAAATTCATGGGGAACCAACCAGTCCAAACTGGACGCTACATTCGGAACCCTCGGACAACAAGCACATATACCTATGGATGATTTATTAGATCAAAATAATGTTAAATTTGAATTCCATTATCGAAGACAATATCTTGCCAAGTTGTGATTTAAAAAAAAACAGTATTAAACCTATCAGGTAGCTCTATATAAATGCAAAGTTATTTGAATTAAAAATAGAAAATAATTTCGTTTTCCTTTTAAAAGCTTGTTTTAGATTCTATAGGTATGGTATAAATTCACTTCAAAGGGTAATCAGCGTCTTTCAAATGAATTTCAGTGTCCCTGGGGTAATCGATCGTTTATTTGAACTTTTCTGATTTTATTTACCTCGGGCAGTTTTACAAGATGTATGTGAATTTAACGACGCCTGACTCGATTAAACGATAACTTCTTACTGACCCCTGTTTTATCACGACAAATAAATATACACGTGATGTTAAGGTATGTTTTACACGTTTCTGGTAATTACGGGCGATACAAATACTTAGTAATAATGACTTGTTACTTTAAAGTACAAATGTATTCGATATTTTATTTCGTACTTAGCTGTCTATAAAACACATCGCGCGGATCAATTTGGCTGCAAGCGTCATGTACGTAGTGATACAAATCTATCAACATTAAGATCGCAAGAGAATGAAAATGTAGACTCATACTTATCCGCCAGGTGGCCCTTAGTCCTGACCCCTTCAGAAAAAAAACTTATTCCCAAGTAAGTACATGTGCGTACTGACTGCGCGAAAATTGCCATGTATATACGGGTACATAATTGTCATTTCAGCAACTACGCCACATCTAGTCTGGTTCCCGTCGTTCTATAGTATTTTAGTGCAAACGAAGTGACAAGGGGCAGGTAATCCAGACTACGCCACATCTAACATTTAAGAACCCATTTCCACCGACCGCTTGGAAATCGGGTCACGTGTTAAAAAAAGGACCAGGCTTGTTTGCAATATTTGTTTTCTCTATTTACTCAATGAGGTATGAGTTCTGTTAACCTTTGTTGTAGTTTTGACAAAAGATAAAATTTAGAAATTTTAAACCAAATGAACGTCAATTCGTAGAACCATGTATACAACGGATGACATAAGTATACTTTTAAAACCTTTAAAACACTGTATCTCGCTAAAAAGATCATTCTGTTCTGTTAGCCGAGAGACAGTCGCTGGTTGATAACACTTACCCTAAATATATCCGGGTCTCTGTCGAAGAAATAATCTTTCTTTTCTGGTCTATAATTCTCCTGAAGAAATTTGTCATTGGCCAGTGGACTGTTTGGTAAACGAAACAGAGTCGACCTGAAATATGAAGAGAAATGAATATGGAGAATAAACAAAATTTTAATTTTAAAAAAATCGAAATGCAAGGTGTCGTTTCCAAGAACAGTCGGGTAGAGACACATGCGCGTCAAACTATTCAACTGTCCAAAGAAAGTCACTAATTACCTGATTAACTGAACATTTGCGCAGTAAAATCTCACTTAATTATCACTTCAGTATAAATACCACCTCATAATAACGCCCATTTATTTCCCGACAATTTATTCTTCAACTTGAAACCATCTCTGTATTAATATCAATTGTCACTAGAGTGACGTCAATAACGAGGTTATATGTGTGTCTCTTCTTCTTACTACGGACAGAATTCTGAGTCAATGACTTTTTATGCCCTCGCATCGACAGATCGTGGGTATATTGTTAATTTTGGCCGGTCTGTCTGTTTGTCAATCTGTTTGTACCAAACCTTTACCTTGCCTATAAAATCAAAACACTTCCTCACTACAGTCACCGAACTTCATAGGTTGACACTTCCTGATAACCTCTACAGGACCTGCACATTTTAAGGTCAGCAGGTCAGAGTTCAAGGTCACTCGCAGAGGACATTGTGTTTCAAAAACACGTCTTCCTTTTGAGTTTAACGTCGCATCACGAATCTGAGTGAGTTGAAACTATGCAACAAATGTAAACTTATCTAATAGTGACGGCGATTGAACAATAATCTTTCTTACTTGTATGTTTCAAAGATAGTCCCTCCAATGTTGAATATCAAAGTCTCCTTGTTAAATCCTACATTTACCATGACACGGCCCTTAGTGTCCATTCTGGCCCCAGGTATCATTGCTGAGACCATACCACTTAATCCGCCCTTTGATTTTTTCCGCTTTCCTCCAGTGTGCCCTCCATCTCCTGTAATATATCAACAAAGTCCTGAAAGTGCTTAGAGAAACAGAACTTACGTAGACTTGCACTGCGACATGGAACGGGAACTATTTTAGCAATTACAAGGCGGATGTGGAAAAACGTAGTACTTTGGTCCGCATCAACAATCATGCGCGCCGAGTGAGTGACGGCTATGAAAAGTTCATTTTCCAAAAATTAGTTATTCATTACATAGTACGCTTATTCTTTTCCACTAATTCTTTGGGGACCCGATTGTTCACCTCATTAAATATTATACCACATACATGTATCATCATATTGATAATAAAATAGGGAAAGGCGTTAGTGAGGGGGGAATAACTTCTTCTCTTCGCTGTTTCCGATTTATCACTAAATCCTGGCACATTATAACCTCGCATTATTGGCACCACGCTGGAGTTCTTATGGAATGCAGTTGCTCGGTAGTCACTGTGGCAATGTATAAACTGGTTCCCGCTGACTATGTGTGTACAAGGTGCACTGCGAGATGTAACGGGAACCAGTTTAACATTCATACAGTCTACTGGGTTTTTTTTCGTTGCATTTTACTAAGCTTACATCACCAGATTTACAACCCCTCTTGTCTATGAATTGCTATGAATTGCTGTGATTTTGTCATTGTACACTTGGGATCAAGCAGTTAACAGTAAAACCTTTGTTAGCGGTCGCATCCGAAGTAAGGCCACCCTGTGAATATAGTTCATTCTTTTAAAATCCGAAATTGATTATTTAGAACAAACTGACCTCCGAATAAAGATCATCTGTCAATAAAGGCCACATTATGTCTTTCCAAGGGTGGTCCATATGTTTGTTCACAGGTTTGACGATATTATATATCTTTATTTTATAACTCGTTGGTTATGCACAATGATACATTACGACTGATAGATTCGCGTTGTTATACATTAAGCAATTATTTGGGTAAACGTCCGATTTTTTACATTTGAATAGAAATTAACATATTTCCTAAAACCTTCATTTTCAATTCATTTATTTATTTTTTTGAATATACATATAAACATTATTAAAACAGTAATATATCAAAGAAATTTCGAGGAAAATAAACAGAATGGCTGTTTTAAATCAACAAGTTATGATAAATAAATCAAAACTGTCATGTATATGAAATGTGAATAATAATAATAAACAAAAAGTGAAATGTTTTACCAAAAATCCTTTTGGCAGCATGTCCGAAACCTCCGTTGGTTTCTTTTGATCTACTGGAAGAACCGTGTAACATTGTTTTTCATTAAAACTCGAAATATTTCAATTAATTTAAAATGTTCTTATCTTTAGTATTACAGAGCTTTGAAGTATAAAATGATACAAGAATAGTTTATAATGTCCGTATAACACTAATTCGTCGTTTTAATAGTGCTTTTTCAACCTGGTATAATAAATGATTCTGTTTTATACGATGAATTACATCACGATTATTCACTTATTTAATGTCCTTTTCAGAAAAATATAATCACATTATTCATGTGGTATATTCTTATGTATGCACCGTGAAAATCTGGCGCTATTCAAATGACGTCGGTTCTCCTCTAGTTTTATCCAAATGTTCGTTCGTTGTTGTTTAATGTCTTTTTCAAGCGAATTTTGCAGAGTAATATTCCAAATCATGAATATTTTGAATTAGGGTTTTAAATAACATCGGATACATTCAGTTTATTTGATTTTTTTACAGAAATGTCCTTGTTCATTGAAGTAAACATCCACAGGAGAGACTATTTATGTCTCGTTCGTTTCTTTGTAGTAAAACACTTCAATGAGTTAATTTAAAGTTTACAATAGAAGAAAACGTTTAATGACGGCAAAAATGCAAAGTGACAGACAGTTAAAGCAATTTGTATTATTATCATTGTCGTGTGAAAACGGATTTGTACCGGCTCGACCGGTATTTATCATTGTCCGTGACCCAATTAACCGATGAAGTCCTTTAACATCTTTATTTACTTTACCTAGCGATAGACACATTATGAAAAATATCGCAATCATGTGAGAAAATGAAGAAAACTAGTATTTATTGTCATTTTAATGCTTAATTTGGGCTTTATATCCTTAGCAATCGCTTCGAGTGGCGTTGAAAATTAAATAACAAACAAGTTGCTCTCAAAAACACAATGTCCTTTCAGATAAAAATCTTACCGTGTTTACATAAGATGTACTTGTTATTATTGAAAACAGAAAATTACAAACCTACGTAAGTAAATTTGTCAAGGCATGTCATTAGTATGGTGGCTGATTTATACCATGTCGTATTTTCGCTTTTTCCTGAATAATCGATGACGGTTTAAAAATGTGAAAATTGGCCTTCATTCACATGGTGGCCTATATTCGGAGGTGACCGCAAACGCAGGTTTGAATATTTATCATATTTAACCTACAGAATACGCTAAGCAACCCCCACATGTGTTTATACCGTCACTTATTTAATACATATGTATTCAACTATACAACATATTCATTAATTATCAACGAAACATTCTCCAGGGTCTGTTTTATATAATTATAACGAACAACATTGTATTAAGCTGTTGTTGTTGTTGTTGTTAGTGTTACAACCTTGTTTATGTCAGACAGATTAATTACAGCAAGTTAAAGTGAGCAGTACATGGCCCCGTTTCAGAGCCATGTCTCAGATAAGAAAGCGTAAATATTCGGAAACCTTTGTCACAATATGAATTATGGACACTTCGGACCACAGACTTTACGGACCATACTGTGGGACACTACGAACCATGCTATTATAAGACTATCAGCGCATGACTTTAGAATTGCGTCCAGACGTTATGGAACTAATAAAATTGATCATAATGCTTCAACGTGTGAAATAGAAAAAAACAAGAGAACTCCTTAGAGATTTCAGTGAAGATACAAAAAAGAAGAACATACATTTCCGTAATCAAACAAGGTAAACTTGTAAATTAGAAAGAGACAATCGAATTACTGCAAACGGTCATGAAGAACAAATGCTAAACAAAGTAGACTACATCAGAATAGAACAGAACAGGACGAACTTTGCAAGCCATGATAAAGATACGGGCAAGCAGAATGAAAATAATAATAATATCTCACAGATACAGAAGACGAGTCCATCCAATATTAAAATAAACGCTGACATAAGAAATTTTGGTGGATTGTCTTGAAGCACGCTGTTTATAAAAATGGAACATACGTAATCTTTCTACAACTTTGATGATATTTTAGATCAAATATACGACACCTACCCGAAGTTGAATAAGACCAAAGTGAACATACTCCTGTCATTTTCTAAAATCCTCAATGTTTGCAAACATTAACATTACTTTACTGTAAGATACTTTCCACAGCGTAAGGCGACAGTAAGAGTCATATAGAATTCACGTAATACACAAATCAATTATTATCTAATGAACACTGATTCGATTATCATGATTATAGATAATGTAATATTATGATATTAATTACATCTGAATATGACACAGGACGTAATGCAAATTTAAGGTAATCCAAATCTGTTACACAGTTTTCGATCAGTGACTAATTATTGCGGGTCTTTTTATCTAATTTTTAATTTAAAACATTGAGCACTACTGTGCAGCGGCGGTCACGTGATATTTGCTTCATAAATCACGTGGTAATAGAACTTCATCACAATGAGTCGGTGACATGTTGGTGTTTCTGTTGTTTTGTTGATGATCAGCTTTTGTAAAAGTATTGCTCTCCAGGACATAACATTCCAAAAATGAAATCAATTCACAGGTTTAAATATGAAAAGTTGTATTCTTTTTTACAAGACGGCGCTAAAAATGTAATGGATTGTGTTTAATTCCAGATTACTTTTCAGCTTATCATGTTAACGAAACAACAGGTGACCACAAAACGTCTGGATAAAAAAATCAAAATATATTTCGGACATTTAATTACTAGTATTGTTTTGTCGTTGAATGTTATTACTCTATTATACATTTTTATGAATTGTTTTAACTTTATTATACATTTTTATGAATTGTTTTTACTTTATTATACATTTTTATGAATTGTTTTTACTTTATTATACATTTTTATGAATTGTTATAGGCTATTCCTCATAATAAAATATAATAAACTGTTTTTTCTAAGTATAAGTTTTTGGTTTAAAACACACTGACGATTGTGTAACGAGTAACTGGCCGATCGATCTCTCTCGATCATCAAAAGTGAACTCATAGCGTATCAACAAACAGTCAAACCATCGAACGACCTTCACCGAAGGTATATGAAAGTCATTATTCACAGCATTATATTTTATAGGTACATAACCCATGTTGGAGCTAAATTTCAAAATGAGATCAGGAGCGATAACTCAATGCTATCGTATCGGTAAAACACATGCTCAAACATTCATTCGGCATCTGCCCCGGAGTGAATTATTATACAATAAAGTTAGAAGAAGTAAAATCCTACCATAAAAAAATAAAATCAGTTGCAAAATATGGAACGCCTCCACTGACTTTTATCGTGCATTTTCATTTCGTTATGAATTACACTAAGTTTGTAATGCATAATGGTAATTCGTTCTGTGTAAAACGCAATTCGTCGTGTGTAAAACGCAATTCGTCATGTGCAAAAATCAGTTGGTTATGTCGAAACATCAATTCGTTGAGGGGCTTTAACAATTTGTTATGTTCATTTTTATTTCGTTCTGCACAAATGTCATTTTGTTCTGCCGAAAGTCATTTCGTTCTGCACAAACGTCATTTCGTTCTGCCCAAAGTCACTTCGTTCTGCTCAAACGTCATTTTGTTCTGCCGAAAGTCATTTCGTTATGCCCAAAGTCATTTCGTTCTGCTCAAAAGTCAGTTCGTTCTGCTCAAACGTCATTTCGTTCTGATCAAAAGTCATTTTATTCTGATCAAAAGTCATTTCGTTCTGCTCAAAAGTCATTTCGTTCTGCTCAAAAGTCAGTTCGTTCTGCTCAAAAGTCAGTTCGTTTTGCTCAAACGTCATTTCGTTCTGATCAAAAGTCATTTCGTTCTGCACAAAATCATTTCGTTCTGCACAAACGTCATTTTGTTCTGCACAAAAGTAATTTCGTTCTGCACAAAAGTCAATTTGTCATATCGTTACATCCACGGGGAGGGAACTCGTGACTTTGGATAGTAATCAAAACGAGTGATGGCGACTGCTGAGACTCGGTGAGTTCATTATTTTGTATAATTTAGGTGACAAGCGTTTCCAAAACTCAAACTAAAACTAGCCAATCATATACACATACTTTCTGCAAATAGCGGTACTAAGTACGTTCTCGTACGTTCTATGGTTTTCGAAATCTTTGTTGTGATTGAATTATGTCAAAATTGCAAGTCCAGCCTTTGTTAACCACACGATTCATAATAAACTGGTACTAAAATGAATGAAAATAGTTTTGTTTTCTTCACAAAATCAAACAAACTTTTGTCAATAATTCTCGTATCTAAGTCCATCTAAAATTGCATTGAGAAGTCTGTGACTTGTAAATGTTCATTGCAGATGTATAGTAAGTAAAACGAGCATGTTTATATTGTTTATCTTTTTCTCATTCCCACTTCATTTTTCTCTTTGTTTTTCGTGCTTTAGTAGTATAAATTATCATGACTGTTTTGTCGGTTTTATCAAAAGTAAAAACAATATGACAGAAATGTGTGTTACAGTATTGTTCAGTTCAAAGGCATATAGGTTGTGTTACTACTTAAGTTTTAAATACCTAAAGTATTTACTTGTTTTGAACTGTTTCAGGATGGACACTTTGCATGTATGTAAAACATGCGGAAACAGTTCAGAAGTACGTCGAGAGAACCCACAACGGCAAATCACCATACAAGTGCTGTGGGGATCTGTAATACACCAAAATATACGTGTACATGTGATACCCGCAACATGAGTATTCACCGGAAGAGCACATGACCAGCACAGAGGGCAGAAGAACTATGACTGTCCCTGACACAACATTCAAGGCGATGAGCGCTTCACAAACATTGTTTTAATAGTTATGAGAAATTGTGAAATGCTTTATTTTATAATTGTTTAATTGGGCATGTTAACGTGCATCGGAGATTAAACTGATATTTTACTCTTTTAGATCACATGTTTACAAATTCATAAATGTATACTTTTTCTAGTCGTGCTAGTGAATCTAGTACATGTATCTCATTTTCTTACATATTGTACGAAGATCTACATGATATCTTTAATCTTGTGATTTATAGGTTTGAATTTTAGAACGGACATAATGGTCTAAAAATAATATATTGTTCTTTTGTATGTTTACCTTTTTTATTGTCAGTTGACATGTTCACCTTGTCTGTGATTAAGATATGATTCAAATCTGTGATTACTATACTTTTTTGATTTTATCGGAATGACAATTTGATAATAAACGTGATATAACAACATGTTTTGGACATTTCACATTTATTCCACATTTCTAATAGCGTATATTATATAACAAACAGTGTGCTATCTTAAGATATAAAAAGGGTTTTATGGGAATCGTTTTCTTGCAATAGGGATTCTTCGACTTCTGCAGGTGTGTCTTGGTCCTCATCTTTCTGCAATTATAAATAGAATAAATTAGTGCAGAGGATTTGCCCTTTCACTGGTATTGATGAAAGTAATGCAAAAATATATGTAGAAAAATGAAAAATAAGACAATACGACTCCACTATTTGTACTCATGATAAATCAAGTAATCTTAAGTCAGTAAGTGTATTGCTGAATAAATTGTAGCAATTCATTGTCATATCGCCGATATTAGTAATGTGACCCAGTCGGGGTTTCAAACAGGTACCCCTAGAATGCAGTCTGACACTATACCGACCGAGCTATTTAAACCGCCCCGGAAAGACTTCCAATTTGGGCAAATGTAAAACAAACATAGGCTTGTGTGCTCACGATTAATTTCTAATTAATTTACATTGGTATTATCAATGATTTAGTAATACATAATATTTTATATCTTAGTTCATTCTTAATATATTTGATTTTCTGACACCGTTGGCTGACGGCAACCATGGACCTGTAAACGGTTTTTAACAAGGAGAAAGGAATAGTACCGCTATTTGCAGAAAGTGTGTGCGCATACGATCGGGCAGGTTTAGTTTTGGTTTTGGAAACGCTTGTCACCTTAAATAAACAAAACAATGAACTTACCGAGCCTCAGCAGTCGCCATCACTTGTTTTGATTACTATCCAAAGTCACGTGATTCCACTCCCCGTGCATAAATTGACTTTTGCACACAACGAAATAACTTTTGTGCAGAACGAAATAAAATGAGCATAACAAATTGGTGTTTCGATATAACAAATCGACGTTTGTGCAGAACAAAATGATTTTTGTACAAACGAAATGATTTTTGCGCAGAACGAAATGACGTTTGTGCAGAACGAAATGACGTTTAGGCAGAACGAAATGACTTTTGAGCAGAACGAAATGACTTTGGGCAGAACGAAATGACTTTTGAGCAGAACGAAATAACTTTCGGCAGAACAAAATGACGTTTGTGCAGAACGAAATGACGTTTGAGCAGAACGAAATAAAAATGAACATAACAAATTGTTAAAGCCCCACAACGAATTGATGTTTCGACATAACCAACTGATTTTTGCACATGACGAATTGATATTTCCACACGACGAATTGCGTTTTACACAGAACGAATTACCATTATGCATTACAAACTTAGTGTCATTCATAACGAAGTGAAAATGCACGATAAAAGTCAGTGGAGGCGTTCCATAGCAAAATATGTTATCATTCTATAACCCCCGTCACCCTTCTGTGATGTATCAACAGTGACGTCATGCTGGGCAGACTGACCTCCTTTCTCAACAACTATAACCTCACTAGTCTGGTACCCGTCTCCAATATATACCAATTCCGGGGTAAGCATTGTCAGGGGACCATTAAATCGAATGTGACGATCATAATTGTTATGCATGTTTTGCCGACTTTTTTTGTCGCAAGTTGACTCTGAATAGCAGTTTATGATAATGAATTACACAGCCTTGAATTCTCTTTTGTCGACATTTAAAATAGACTCAGTTATACTTTATTATACATTGCCATAGATCATATCAACATAAAAATATATATTTGGACGAAAAAACGGTTTATTTTGTGGATTGAAATTTCAAGGATGAAATGTCACTAACAGTATCCTTTTTTAAATCAAAACGACTGATTCTGTATATTATTTTACAGTTTAAATTCCGAGTACGTACAATAATTATTTTCAACTAGAAGAAAAAAAATCCGTGTTAACATTTTACGGACCAGTCCTATTTTAACAAAGACCGTAGGTATCTAACATCAAAAAATTAAGTACGAAAATATTTAGGGACGAATAAACACATTTTGACAAAATATATGTGATTTCGATTTCGTGCAAAAATCGATGCATTTCTTTAAGAATGGTAGGACTTTTTAAAAGAACAAACTTTTTACACTTTTGACCTTGTCAATTTATTTCCGTACGCTTTCCTTCTTGATAATTACACAAGACGTTGCTATGAATAAATTCACTTTATATCATGACTCTAAAAAAGGAAACATTGACTAAAAAACCAGTCCATATCCATATATCCGGTAGTGAAAAAAACTCTGAAGATTGTAGCATTTTTAAAATAAAAAAAATATAAAAAAAATCTTGCCTTTGAAAAGGAGTTTTCTATAGATATGCCTCTTCAATTTCATCATCCAAAGCGTTATCCGTATAAAAAAAAATATCTCAGTCCGAAACGGCACCAAAACATGGGAACAAAAAATGAATAATTGCGGTTGATGTCCGGGTTAGTATGTTAAATTATTGAGTTAATTACTATAAGGCCAACGCAAGATCTAGACAAAGGTAGACAGATTTCTCCAACAACGCAATGTTGAATTATATAGATAATTTATTGAATAATTGATGGATCTTATAGCGGAAATAGACAATTGAATTTAAAGAACAAGAACGTGTCGTATGATGACGTCATACCAAGTGGTGTCTTTTTTCGCAAGGGTCTAACCTCTAACTTTTTCGTCAGTAACTGTGGTGAACGACCGAATAATTAATTGAAAACGAAATAAATGTACCAAAATAGAGTGCCCATACACGTGAATACTTATATGTTGACAGTAATGTAAGTGCATATATGTAAACCTATTTATGTAAAAAAGTTGCATAAATAAAGAACCAAACACGGCTTCATTAAATGCATGTACATTAAAACATCGATTATTCGACGACCGATTATCCGAATACCCGGTATAATCCTGATAAGATCGTCGGTCCCTATTATATCTCAATGGATCAGTTAGTTTTGTATAATTGCGTTTGAATCAGTTTTCAAATTTAGTATGACGCTGAAATACAAATCAGGATATTTCTTACAATTCACAATGAAATATGGCGATAAGTATAAAAAGGATTATTCGATTTATTCGACCATTTATGGTTATTTACAGGGTTTTTTGTGTTTTTTTAAAAACATTTATAGCTAGATAAAAACACCATCACTTAACTTAGTCATCGAATGAGGGCGATTCAAAACCAACAGCAAACCACTGATAGCCTATGAATGCAATATGAGGAAACGCCTATAATCTAATATTATGGAAGATGAATACCATTTTGTGTCGTACATGTATATGGTAGATTTTAAGAAAAATATATGTGCTAATACATTATTGGAGGTACACGATTATTTTTAAAACTAACATAAATTGTTGACATCGGTGACAACAACAATTTAGAGAAAGTATTAATGTTTATCTATTAACCATGTTTTAATGAAAGTAAAATCATAATTATATATATGATAAATGTTTCATGGTCAGCTTTAACGGCTAATCAGTTAAACTGGTTCCCGTTGACTTGTCTGTACAAAGCCTTTGGTGCACTACATGACAACATGGACCAGGAACCAATTTACTTATCAGCTGGCTTATCGAAAAGTTGTTCTCTTTGAAAATCAACTTATTTGCTAAGTAGATGACATGGCGTTGTTACACTTTTCTGAACTTGTAATAACTTTTTATTAACGATTAAGGCACAATATGTTCCCAGTTATGAACACAAGTAGGCATCTTACTTTCCTACAAAGATTTTTTTTTTAATTATGCTATTTATCATCTTCTTGCCTCCCTGGTCGTTACAAAAGTATTTCGATCGGTTCGATTTTACTTACATGAACAAAGAAGGTACACTCTGAAATTACAACTATGTAAAATTGGGAATTTTAAACACCTAGGAAAGATATAAATTTAGTCTAGTACTATTACAACATTATACAGTAGAAAGGTGCAAAATAAAGCAAATAACTAGCAAAGTGATGTACGTGTATTAATAATTATTAATGCTTATTTTTGCACCTTTCTACTTTATAATGTTGTAATAGTACTAGACTAAAGTATACTTCAATTATGCTGTTTTTTTTATCTTTTAGCTTCTCTGATCGTTATACTAAAGTATCCATGTCGGTCCAAATTTGTAAATACATCGTACTTCATTCATACAAACTATACGTACATTGTAATGTAATCTTAGAACGAATGCTGAGATAAACGCAGATGTGATTTGAGCAAAATTATGTTGCCAATATTAAAGTGAACTAAAGAAGCAATGTAAAATTGGCAATGTGGATTAACTAACATGGGATATTTAAACTGTTACGCGCACCTGTAGAACCGCTGCAAGCGATGAAGAAAAATACAACATTCTATGTTTTCTTTTTTCAGTGAGTTTAACGCCTATTTTTCACCAAATGTTCAGTTAAATATGGCGGCCGGGTCACCTAACCAGCTTTTCTGGACGGTATTCTAACCAGTATTAACTTAGTATTCCACAAGGACCCGGCAACTTTACCACAGGAGGCGGTAAATCAAATTTAGTCAAATTTCCATATAAGGGTATGACCTGCCGCAACCGTAATTCGAACCTGGATCGTCGGGTGACGCATTAACTACTCTACTCAAATATTCGATCTTGTATTTATCCGAGTACGCTAGCATACAAAACTACCGATCTGTCATATAGAAGTACATGATAAATATCTGTGTTAACGGACACCACCCGAATTTAGCCCATCTTGAGTATAAAGGCCATTCTGTTACAAACAATCATGGATTATTTAAAACAAAATGACATTTGAATTAAGGTCGCCTATCAATAAAGATCACATTTTGACTTCCAGAGCCGCCCTCGGATGGCCTTTGTCCACGCGTTTGACTGTATTTCCGTTTTTATTTTTTTAGCATTTTTATCATAAATAAGATCACAGTCATGTTCAAATAATATTTTAATGTTAAATAATTATTTTTAGCGTAACATAATTTTAAAAAGTGTACATACTTATATTAGAAGGAGTTGTTCTTCCAACCAGCGCTGAATGCATGTTCGATCACCAACTTTTAAATTTTGCTTAAAGCTAAAAACACGTAGAATACTCCTGTCCAGTTAGATAATCAGCAATAATCAGTCTTGGGATATCTTTGATTCTTATATATACATACTTGTTTAGTTCATAAATGTCACAGGCTGATTAGATATTCATAATTAATTATATAATCTAGCACTCAATACCGGACACAAACCCGAATTTTTACTGTGTAAATTTCTGCGTAAAAAACATATTTGCGCGAAAATGGATAATAATTAAGCATATTTATAGAAAATTTCCATTTTTGAATTCATTTTCTGTTTGATAAAACAAAATTTCGAAAACTCGAACAACCAGTTCATGAAAACCGGTTCGTAAAAATTGGGTCAGTAGAACTATTTTTGCCCTTTCCAGTGAGTTAGTAGGGCGAGCGAATTAATTGATAATGTAATCATCGGATGACGGCGAAGATGTGGCTAATGCATGCAAATAACGTCATGATTAGGACAGAACAAAAAAAGTGGTGTTTTTGGTTATCCAACCGATGCTTTTTTCTGGCGCCAACCCTAAAAAAGTCTAATAATAAAATAAAAAAGTACAACAAATAGTGGTTTAATGAAATTATTTGATAACGAATTGTGCCTCAGAAATACTAACGATAAAAAAAACAATAGAAAAGAATATTTTGGCGAACTATCTAATCTATTGTTTGTCAAATTACGGGAATCGTGTTTTTTTTCAGGCCTTACCAAAGATTTGATTGTTAGACAAGTTTCCGTCTTTCAAAGAAGTGGTAACAAATTAGTGTCTTATCGTCAACACAAAACATGTGTTCGGGCTAAAATTATACATTCACTTACGATAGAACCCTGAAAGCTCCCACATTAATATCATGAACATCTTGTTGCAAAAACCATCATTTTACCGGATTCCAATCAACTTATAAATGAGGCCACCTCATTAATAAGACCGGTTTCTTTGGACTCAAAGGTGGTATAATATATTGAATTGTTCATGTATATACGAGGGTCAGTCCAGAAAATCATGTACATTGTCTCAAAAAAGTTTAGTTTTCAGTGCAGTAAAATATCGGACAAATGTTCAAAAATCCCATTTTTTTCTGAAATTATCGAAAAGTCTTAGAAAAACCGGACTTTTTGGTACAGTCCGGAAGAGCTATATCGAAGGGATAGTGAAAAAAATGTCCCATGTAGTAATCAGTACTATTACGTACACAAAGACATTCCCAGTTTAGTAATACTGCGTATCACTGGTATTTTTTTCACAGCACAATAAAATAATGTTCACCGTTTATATTGCATTGCTTGTAAACTTACCACGTTCATGGTTTCATTTTCTCAGTGGGCGAAGTTTGAAGAGGTACAAATAAAAAACTACTCATTTTTTCGTGATATTTGACGATAAGGCTTTTTAAACCTAAACATACATATACAATTCATTTATGTTTTACACGAGTTAAGACTGCATGACAGTGTTGCTTGCACCCTTGTGAGTTATAAGCAATTTCTGAGAAATGGACAGGCGAGTGACTTCACCATTCATCGCTTTTATCCTTAAAGTCCTATTTATACGGAAATAGCCGATGTTTCACGAATGACTTTATATTCAGTATGTTTTAAGTCAGCAACATTGGGTGTTATTATGGGGACACAGGAAACATTTTATTTATCGCCTTGGCTTTAACGTGGCCGCGCGACAGCTATTACTATCGCGTGCGCACGTAGAAGTACCGTTTATGTCCCCTCTATACCACCGTAGTTAATAGTTATGTTCATAAAAGCAATGGCTTTGCGTCTTTAAATCATGTTGAACATTAACCGTCGGCGTCATTTAGACATATGAATTAGTCATATTATAAAAAATCAAACCAGGTTCATGTCCAACTATTTCATATAAGGTAAGAATGTAATTCTCTCAGCAATATAAATTTACTTCTGTATGTTAAAACAGTAGAACCACGATATAAAAAAACACATTTTTTGGTTTTCTTAAAGCCCCAATAAGGCTTAAAATTGGTAGTATTTTCTATCTACAAAGAATCTCGAAAGATTGAGATATTAAATTATACCCAAAATGGTACAGAAGGGACCCATATCTGATCTCGGGTCGCCGTTCCTTCTTTGAGAAATAAGCAACTGAAAACGCTATTTAGTATTTTGTCCTCCGGACAAAATACTAAATAGTGTTTACGTATGAATTTCCCGAACAATTCCGAAAACTCTTCGTCAATAATCGGAAGTACGCACAAACGTATGACGTCATCGAACCACAAAATTGAAAATGGAGAACGAAGCGGTTACTCCCAAAAAGCGGAAAGGAAGAGGTCCGGTTCTTAGCGAGTCAGCAAGGAAACGTAAAAGGAAGGAACAGAAGCAAAAGGCTAACGTCCGTCGTATTAGCTTAGGGCTTGAATTTGAACGATGGAGGCGAGTAAAAGAAGAAAATGGACTAAAGAGTCACGCCGATGTGGCGAAATTCCTGTTGGACAAGTAAGCGATTATTCCTTATAAATGTTTGTAAATCTGAATCATACTGTACTGTTTGCGACTTTATGAATTTAGACGCGTATAATGAAATCTAATCTGCTGTCGTTTGTCAACATAGTTACAGTACAGTACTCGTAGAATAAATTGTGACTGTGAAGTGTTAGTTCTGTTGAAGAATTACATTGAAAAAATATTTGCCTAAAAATCTACACGTGTATGTAGATCTATATAGGCACTGTGTCCACTACTGACAATGTTGACATTTGCATACATGTACATGTATAGTCAAAACTTATTTGACACAAAACCAGCGAGTATCATCAGTTGATAAGTGACTGACAGTCCCAAGTGTCTCGAAGTCATTGTTTGTTATGAACTCAGAGATGAGAAATGTGCATACTTTTTTGTACCTAAAATATCAGTTCTAACCTGCGATCGCCTGCTTGCAACTTTAGCAAGTAACCTTAGCTAGCTAGATGGTTTATTTCACAGACTATTTGTATTATACAGATGCTACAATATTGATACATTTCATCAATTTTATAATAAATTAATATTGACTTATTTGAAACTGAACAATTAGGTAATTCTAACCTTCAGTTCTGTGTTGAGTGTGGGTTTCATACATAAATATATATAGTAGCATACATCAAATAATTAAATGCTGTTGTTATAATTATCTATGTTTAGTATTGTTTACTCAAGTTACTGTCAAATCGAACCAAAAAAATGTGTGATTTGTGTTTGAACTATGTAAAAGGCGGAGAATATTCACTATAGTGACCAATCTAGAACTCAAGAGTCAAACATGGGGCCTTCTGTTGTCTGTTATAATTATACCATACAGGTGCTGTGATTCAGTGATTACCACATTACATATTCACTAAGTGATTCACTTCAATAAGCCCACACTTCTATCATCATTCCTATCCACACTTCAAACGAATTACAACTACTAAAATAAAGTAAACTTAAGCTGTATATGGCGATATATTGTTTATGAATGCTAATTACTTGTTTCCTTACAGTGTTGCACTAAAATGATGATAATAACAGCAATATTTTCCTTGAAGTAACATGCCATAATCAACAGTTGTTTGTTTGCATGCACAAACAAGGTGTTTAGGTGAGTACTGTACTTAGGTACTGATGAAAAGTCTTCACAAAACAGACTTCCACTTATGATGTGGATGTTACAGTGACTTACAAGTTAGATGTCTTTTAAAAAAGGATGTGCCAATTGATCAAAGTAAAGTTTTTATGGTTTGCATAAGTAAATGTCAGGTAATATGTAAGTCATTTACTTATCATGGTCATGGCTTGTGTTTCATGTGATGCTACCCCTATATTTTTACATCAAAAGGTGATTGTTGATATCCCGACAACTTCTCTAAAAATGTGACCTAAAGTGGAACACTAACTTGCATCAAAGGAGAGTTATTCAATTAGTTTGTTAAATTATTTTATTTTAGTATATGTATATAATATTGTTTACTTTTCCTACAGCTCCGTTACGATATATGTACAGTTGCGTTTACTATTGCATTGCCTTATTCATTTGTATTTGTACGTTTAACTTTCAGCTATCAAAAAGGTATGCACAGGTCACATGGTGACATATTAGATCCACGCATCAGTCAATTACGACAGGATGTAGGAAGAGCATTGTTTGCTGTCCCTTCAACTTCAACCCCAGCTAAACCAGGAAAGCTTAGTACACCATTAGTTTCGGAGATATCAGGGGCATCTTCCGATAGGTGAGAAGAAGTAAAATCATTTTTACACCTCCTTAAATAGTCTTAGGGGCGTAGCTCTAAAAGTAATATTTATGACCCGGAGACTGTGGTTTACGAATCCCATCAGAAGTAGAATTCTACAAGAACCTTCACAATCTATTCTTTCATGCATTAGTACTGGTCAGAATCCAAGACGCACATAACAAATGTAAAGTACTGTGCAAATATTATTATAAAATATGTTGAAAATGATTATAAGACATTAATTTTGACAGCAAAGGCATTTTCGCACTTGAAACTATGCAGTGGTGTTGTATGAATACAAAGTGAAACAATTATTGAGGCATTACTGTTTCTAGATTATACATGTTGAACATAAGCAGATGGACTGACCAAAAATTATGTGTTATTGACAGCTCATGAACATTATTCACATCCTGTTGTTTTCCTGCTTTTATTTGAACATCAGGTATGGCAGTGTATAGCCTTTAGTTCTTGCTATTAGCCAGTCATTTGTTTATGACTTACAGAACAAATTATAATTTGTAAAATAGTTCTGGAAATTGGAATGTGTCATTATGATTTCAGTAATGGTGAATTATTTACTTCTTACATTCATGTATTGACTTGATATAGGTTCTAGTTGGCATATTATCGTACACTGCACTTTATTTCAGTGATGCGACTATGAGTGCTGCTGAAATAAGTGCTAGCTCAACTGCTTCTAGACAGCAGGTCCTTAAAAGTGGCCGACGCAAAGTTACCAGTACAGGACAATCATCATTTGTTGATCCTTTCAAGTAAAAATTTTACACTATTTATTTATGCTTGATGTTCATTCTTTCTTCATTTATATATCAATTGCATCCTTTATTGTTGGACTAATTATGACATTTGGTCATAAATATTAGAGAACACCTTCCATTTTTTATCACTGAATTTAAGTTCAAGGAGATAATGTCAGTAAAATATTTCCCATTCAAATAGTCAAATACTTACAATTGAGATATTAGAGAAAGCTTAGGTAGTTTCTTCAAATGTGGTACAGAGGTTGGTCTAATGAACTCAATCATAAAATAATAATAATTACATGTATTAAGTAATTAGGTCAGACACAGTGACAACAGAGTTACAAACACAACTTCTTGGCCTTGATTGGAACATGTATACTTGATGGGGATGCTGGTCTTAGCAGAAGACCTCTATTTGCTTCTGACATCACTAGGTCATACTGCAGTCATCAAACTACGCTCATCATGAATTTCAATTGTTTGGGTAATTGGCCTTAAGATGTTTTACAAACATCATTTCATCATGCTTTATAAATGAATGATAGCAATTATGTGAAGCTTTTGTTTGTAATTCCTTCAGTCTCTCTATTGATGTGTCTGAATTGATAGAAGATAATGAGGCAGATGTAGAAGATCCCGATTATGAACCAAGTTTTGAGATGACGGCTGTTCTGTAAGTCTCTTTTACAGTATCAGTGTAGTTTTCAGTAGAGAGTCCTTTACATACATGTGTATAAGGTATACATTATTATACAGTTTCAAATCTATTTTGCTGTGAATAAAAGTAGTCTGACTTAAAGTGCTGCATCATTACTGAGACCCCACTATCAAAAAAAATCTGCCTGCCTGTTAATAAATATACATTTGACTGAGTACGGGGTTAGATGCATTGTTGAGAGCCAAGAGATATGGGTTTGATTCCCTGGTGCAACTTTGTTCTTACTGTAAATATATCTTTATTTGATTGTTCTATTTGTGTACTCAGTTGGCATTGAATAATTTTAGAACAACTAAATACATGATTTAAATGATATTACAAATCTTAATGCACAGTTTATTCTGACTGTGTTTTGGTTGACATATTTTTTAGGTCAGGCTGTAACTCTGTTGTGCAAAAGTAGGTATATTTTACTTTAGAAACACACATGTTACCACATTGACTAATTGAGATAATGTGCAAAAAGCAAGTACTTGTGGTGAAGACACCTTTACCACCAATACCTAGTGATGCCTTCACTTGTGAAACATTGGTAAAATTTGATACTAGTGGAATCCAGATAGTGCTAAAGTCACCTTTTCCAGTCACATGATGAATGCTATTATGATGGTGACATTTTGGTGTTGTTCATAAAGATCTGTCATTCTGTCTGTGTGGAGGGGGAAATGGATGGATATCAATTTGATAGACAATCTTTATGCTTCGTACAATGGTAGTTTCACAATATATATTTTCATTGGTGTCCAAAGCCAATGTAGCAGTGATCTGATTTGTTTCAGCTGAATAATTTAGGATAGGGTTACATGTATCTCGTGAAATTATATAGGCGAAATTGAGCATCTATTGGGGATTATATTTTTCTTCATTTCCTAATTATTTCAGACCAGATGAAGTAAATGATTTATATGAAGAGGTCGCATATGAAGAGATGGAATTTGCGATGGAGACTGAAGAAGATGAAGATGTTGAAGGTGTCGAAGAAGAGCTGGGCCCAGGAATCAAACGAGTTCTTACTCAGGAAGGTGTTGAGCCTTTGATAGAAGCAACTGTGTGCTTTGCCCATGTAGATCAGATTCGAAGTCTGGCTGGAACCAATGTAAATAAATGTCTACAGGCAGATTGCAGGCATCCAGATAACATAAGACTTATTGATGAATTCATTGGATCAGCTTTATATCTGAAATGGGTATACTAAATATTCGCCATCAGAAAGCCAATTTTGTCTCTTATAACAAATTTGCAATGTTTTTGCAGTGAAGTTTTTTATCAAATTTTGTAAAAAGATATATAATTTACAACAATATTGTACCCTATACAGCATTATTGCAACACTGCACTTTTTATAAGTTTTAACTCAGCTGTTTTTTAAAAGAAAAGTTCCAGTGATAGTGATCATTGCTTTATGTAGCTCATAACTCAGAAAGTAGAAGAGGTAGCAACATACAACTTCATAGGTGATAGGTGTTGGCACTGGTGGCGAACCTCTTGTTTATAATTTGAAATGATAACTTTCATTATTACCCTTTACATTAACCTAATTGGAAAAACTGTTGAATCCACATTTATTGGTATGATAAATGAAATTCGCTTTTGAATGGAACTTGTATCCAGTTTCTGGTGAGAAAGCATTTTGAGAACAAAATTGAAAACGTATACAATACTGTCCGCATTTTTGTGCATTTAAACTTTGTTGTATGAACATGGTCAAATTACTGTATGGCACAATTTTATCTACTTTATAAAAATTCAATGAGTAAATATATTTCTTGCTACACTGGACCAAAGAAAAAAATGTAATGCTTATTTCTTAATTTTGGATTTATATATATTGTTTCAGATGTGCGGATCCGGACACCTGGTTCATCGCTGGTGTGCACAGGCAGTGCTTAACAAAAGGGTTAATAGTGTTGATTTCCTTGCCTCTGTGGCTACACTTACGTCTGGGAATAACATTGGTAAATTGGTGTTGTGGGCAAAGCACCTGAATTTGAGGTTTGTTTCTTCCACAACATTCCACAGAATTCAGCGGAGCTACATAGTTCCAACTGGGCAGAAAAACAAACTGAAGTTATTGAGGCATTTGGTGATGAAGAACTTGTACTATTGGGTAACACTTTATTTTTCTAATAAATATGAATGCTAGGTAAATATTACAGAAAACCGTGTATGAAAATAAACATATTTATTGGCTGTGTTCATATACTTTGCATAACTAACTATGCATACATTAATCATGCCCGGTCACTAGAATATTGTCCACTCTGTTCTCCAAAATGGTTATTCATGAATGCAGAGTATAACACTGAGTCAAAGTACAAACTACCTTTTGGTACAGAGACTGGTGCTCGTACTGTTTTGCTCCTGTGAAAATCTAACCTTGCTGTTTCAATGTTGATATAAACTAGTAACTGAGCAGATGTACACATTCCTCAACTAGACAATATATCCGGTATAAGACCTAAGTTCTTAGGTTACTTAGAGCTTTAATGTTTATTACTAACTTGAACATAATGTACTAAAATTAATGTGTGTCTCTGCTCTTTTGTATATTTACAGGTGATGGACGCAATGACTCCCCTGGCCATTCTGCACAATATTGCTCATACACGTTAATGGAAGAGAAAACAAAAAAAATTGTATCTATCCAGACACTTGATAAAAGAACAACAGATAGGAAATCAGCAAATATGGAGAAAGCTGGATTTCAGTTAGCATTAGAAGATGCCAGAGGAAAAGGAATAAAAGTAAAGGAATTGGTGACTGATGCACATCTTGGAATCGGAGCCATAATGAGTATGTTGTGCTAATTTTTACCTTTTTATGCCAGCGCCATGAAATGGCTAAAGGCATATAGTGTTTACCCTGTGTGTTGTGTGTTACAGCATTTTAGTGTCCGGCTCATAACTTTGTCATGCATGATTGGATTTTGAAATGATTTGGCGCGAATGTTCAGTATAACAACGCGATGTGTCATCTGAAAAACTGTCACTCAAAGTTCAAGGTCACAGTGGACACTTAAATATTTACGTTCATTCCTTATATTGAAATAGTGAAAGTACATTCCCAAGCAACCTGCTCTATGTTGTATTCACAACACTCATTTCTGTGTCTAGTGTGAAATGGCGGGGGCATCAAAGTCCTATGTACACATTATTAGTTTTTGTTGTTGTTGTTGATATTGAGCTCACCTGGCACAGAGTGACAGAATGATCTTTTAGGAAGATCTACCTGAATTGTTTTAATGAATTTAATTTGAAAAAACTATGGGTTTCCATAGCATCCAAAATGTTTTTTTTTAATCTTCGCAGCAACCAGATCTTCAGGTTAGATATTTGTTTTGCAGAATTGCCTAGTAGACCTCTACAAAGATTGTTTAAGTCATGACCCCAGGTCAAATTGACCTGCTCTTTTCATATAGGGAAATCTTCAAAAAAATATTGAAATAAACTAGAAGGTTTTGAGCAAGTGGTGTGATATTTATATATATGTGGCTATTTAGCTATGATACATGCAGTTCCGGCATTTTTTAAGTGTTGGTTGCTATGGCAATGGTAGTATAAATATGCCTCGTACATTCAGTGACTTTTCTTATCTCATAAGTAGTTACAGTTTCTACATGAGCCTTGGTATGTTGATAGAGCATTATAATGTATTATATCAGGATAGCACAGAGCATTTATTATATCAGTATAGCACAATATATCTTTATAAAGAATAAGTTTCGTTCAGCAGCACAGTTCTCAGTATGCTGAACATTGTAGAAAAATCATTTAGACAGTGTCACTTTTTGGTTGACTTCATTCTTATCTGTGACTGAAACTTTGTATGTTTGTAGAGAAGGATCATCAAGATTTGAAACATTCACATGACATATGGCATGCTGCCAAGAACTTGGGGAAAAAAATAATGAAGGTATGGCTTCTTAGCACATGAAAGGTACTTAGTTATATAGCAAATGCTTGTTATTAACAAGTTCTCAAATACCGGTAATATTATTGTTAGCAAGAGTGATAGAGCGTTAATTTCCTTTCCATGATACTGCAGTTTTGTGCTTGTTTCACAAGAATATAACTGAATAACTTTTATGTGGAATATGTCAGGGTCAGACATGCATGTATTACTCAAATGCATTACTTATTAATATTGCTATGGATTTGTGTTTTTGCTGGAAACTGTTTGAAGTTGTTGCACACCAGTTCAGAAGGAGTGAAAGTCATGATTGTTGTTGGCATTTTTTGTGAAATGAGAATACACAGCTTTTATGTTTTCTCTAGATTGCCCAAAAGAAAGAAAATAAAGTTTTGATACAGTGGCAGCGAGATATAATTAACCACTTCTGGTTCACTTGTAGCAGAGCCAACAATTATGAGGAATTTCTGATAAGTATGTTTATAACATCAATGTGAACTATCAGAAAGCCACATTATCTGCCTAATTATCCTGAAAATGGGTCTGACTGGGCCAATTCAGGCCACATAGTCATGTCTGAGTAGTTTGTGAACCCACTCAAAAGTATCTATATACAGAATTGCTTCCAAAGTCTTTACTGAAGTAATTATCATTCTGACTGATATTTTGTCAAAAGTGCAAAAACACCTGGATGAACAGCCATTGTGCCCCTCTAGTAAAAAATGGCAATAGGCATTCCAGGCATTACGGCAGACCAACGTAATTGGAATTCAGCACATTGTTTGTGTAATGTCAGAAAAATACCAGAAATTATTTATATGTTACAAATTGCAGATGGATTTATCAGTTTTAGTATATATAGTACTAGTAGTATATTTGTAGTAAGTGTTGATTTGTATTTCTTTTATTTCTACTGATTGTTATTTCAGTGCATCTGGAGAAGCTTGCTCCATCATATCACCAATCAGCATTCATGGACATTATCTCATGGTTGTGGAATAAACCAGTGCTTACATGAACCAATTGACAATGAAGAAGAGAGAGATAAGCCCTGGCTATGCCCCCAAAAAGACAAGCAAACCTTACAGAATTTGACATCTGTAATTCTTAACAAACGCCTCCTGAAAAATGTGCCATACTACCTTAACTTCAGGTTAGTTTTCATAGATAATATTAGCATAATTATATCCCCTTAAACAAAGTTTGAGCGGGGGTATATTGGATTCACTCGGTCAGTCTGTCAGCAAACGACTGTCACATTCTTTTAGCGATTGCAGTGAAACTTGAAGTATGTTTTTGCCATGAAATGTAGATGTGCAAGACAATTTTCATGCCCAATGATTCACTCATTGCAGAGTTATAGCCCCTTGAACTTAGTCGTATAGTGTACTATAACTTTCTTTAGTGTAGGGGAATTAGTCACCTCTGTGAAAAAGCTCTAGTTGATTATGAATAGCTTACAGTTATTATTGTAACGTTATTTGTATTTCCATATTAGAATCCAATGTATGTGATAAGAACATTGAACCTTTCAGACTTCAGAACCTGCTTGAACCAGCTACATTAGAAATATGGATTTCATACGTTCATATACTGCTATAACAGCCATATGCTCAAAGTTTCCCCCATTATTGTGTTCTCTGCATCTACCTTTTACATTCTTCACTACTGTACTGTGTGTGTTACCATCATTGTCTCGAAAACTGAAGTTTGATTTCATGTAGTTCAATTATATGTAAGGCGTCTAATACAGAAATACTAAAGGTAATGATGTCTTATAAATTCATAGGAGTACAGCTGAATTAGAGGTTTTTCACCAGCTGATTCTGATGTACTGTGCCAAACGGTTTGCATACAGTCCTCCTGTGTACCGAATAAGAAACAGACTTGCGGCCATAGACCACAATCACCATGCAGACAGATCCCTGATGAAGAATAAAGATGGAAATGCAATGTGAGTGTTCAATTCATTAAACGATGACATCATTAAGAAAAAAGAGAATGATTTCTTTTGTTCATATGATATGTGTATGATAGTTAAATCATAGCACAGTGTAACTGTAGATATACTCATAATTATGTGAGGTATGTAGTTTTGCAGTATTGTCTGTTTCATTACATTATTGTTAAATGATTCATTAGTGTACCAATACATTTGGAAAAATCACACTATGATTTTGTCCATAAAAGAGAATCCAATGTATTAAAAAGGAAACAAAATGTGAAGAAAACTTCACTTTCACTTCACATATATCCGTTTGCAGTGAAGTAATTCCGTCAGTATAAATGAAATTATACATTATAGATTATCTAAATGTATGGAATCAAGGCATGTGATATTTGCCTCTGACAGAACATACAAAATACATGACACCTTCACTGACACTACCCAATATTCTATTTTTTATACTTCCAGTAGGTTTCTAATCAGGTTTTCTGATTACTTTTTAACCAAAGCAATTTTATTGTACAGATATCACAGATACTACTCCAAAAAGAGTGGACGGTGGTCAGTTTTTCCTGTGAAAAACAAAAAAAACTACACATATGTCAAAGACATTGTACGCATAGCACTTACTATGCGGATCAATGACCGTGTTGGCATGCAAAGAAGGGTACTGGAAGAAGATGATCCAAGACGTTTAGCATATCATTTGGCACCAACTGAGCCTGCTGCAACAGGGGAATTGGCAAAAGAGAAGCAGTCAAGGTTCCAGAAATGACAAGAGAATATAAAAGAAACGTCAAGCAAATATTCAAGAATGAACAAGTTTATTTAGAACTGATCAGAAAATTATGTTCATAAATGTAATAGCAATATGAGCTAAATGAGATTGTACACTAAAGATCTGTTTGGTAAAATCTCTTTATAATCAGGGTATATTCCAATGCATCTGTGTAGCAAATTTAAATGCTAAAAAAATGTTATGGTTAACTTGCACATTAAATACACATTTGATATTCAGGAAAAGATTTACAAAAGTGTGAAAACTATGTATAATACTTGTAAAATGTATGCGTCATGAATTCAGGGTATATGTGCCAGTAATATATTATTTCAAGCTTGCCATTAAACTCATTAGTGCCGGAATAAAAAATGAACTTCTTTCTTTATGGGGAATAATTTTCAACACTATTACTGTAACAGTTGTAAGTAAATATTCACAAGAAATCTTTCAGGTATTGTTACAACTAAGGCATCTAAGAAAGTATGTACATGTGAATAAAATGTCATTAAATGTAACCAAAACTATAATGTACAGAAAGACAAAGGAAAATCAATGGCACAAATTATGTATGCCAGTATGGCTTTACCAGACTTCTGCATGTTACAAGGCTGCTTACATACTTTACAAATTGATTTCAACTTTTTCAGTCATGTTATTGGTACATAGCTAGCAATGTAACGCCCCAGGATCACAATTTTTACTAACACATTTTTACTTTCTAAGATAAAGTCATCATCTGTGCAATTTTTTTCAGTAAATAACTTATTATAATTTCATTGTCTTTGAAATAAAATCTACAGTATATTCTGAATTTGGATTGAAAGCAACATTTGAAATCATTTCTTGCAAATATTTTCAGTTATGGAGTATTTCTCTTTCCTGGTTATGCAGTACTTTTGTGAAGTAAAATGTTGATCCTGGGAATTAAATCATAACATGTCCTCTAATTTGACTTAGAAGTTTATGTACATGTTTATAGATTTAGCATAGCAATGTGTTTCTGCCTCCAAACCAATCTAAACATACTTCTCAGCAATTCACGTGAACAAATAATCATGGCAAAAAATTATTGTACAACGGAATAATAAAAGAAGCAAAAATGAAATAAGTACACTATATGCACATTTAAATGTTCACTTTTATAGAATCTCATGTATGATGCATGGGTTCTGTAAGATTACAAAAACATCTTTGACTTTTAAAGATACATGTACATTGTGACAATGTACATGTATCTTTAAAAGTCAAAGATGTTTTTGTCAAGAAAAATTCTTCTGAGACTGATGTAGGATTCCTTCTGATATTTTTTTTTTATGAAAAGTGCAGTAAAGCCACCAAACATTTTTTTTTACAGAACTGCTGACCATCAAAACTTTGTAGAGACTAAAACACATTTTCTTCTTATAATTTATGAAATTGTAAATCATGTATAGCCTGACTAAGTGTTTTGAGCCTTGTCACAAGAATGCACTAATGTCAGAACTGGGAGATGCTGATATTTGGAATATGTTATTGAATGAATAGTATTTACAGACAATAGAGTACAATAATTAAGCAAAACAGTATTAGTGTTGCAGATGCGGTAGGTAGAATGTAATCTTTACAACCAATAGGCACAAGATTATTTCAAAATTTGTTCCATCTGAATTTTGAATAATTTCGTCTCGGCTCAAAACACATGGTCCGGCTACACATTTTGTACTGTATTTTCAAATAAATTTCTCTGTATACATTGTTCTTATTTAAATTATACCAATCTTGACGGAAGAAACCCAGTGTACTGCCCAAAGGCATCCGGATATCTGTCTCTAATAGCCCACACGCAACAGGAGGGAATAACCCTCCTGTCACCTACACCCAAGCGGCCATGTTGCCATAAAACAAACTGTCTGTAGGCGGCATGTCTGTTTGCCTTTCTGATGTCGGCCTCGTCATCAAACACAAGAATATCTCGTCTGTACATCCTCTGTAGGTGTAGAACAGACTCATCTAAAATGAGCACCCTGAAGTCCTGAAAGAAAAATGAAACACATGCATCATACAGAAGAATGTGTGCAAAGAGATCCTGTTAAAAAGTCCATAAAGTGAGATCACTCCGTTGTATAAATAGCTGATAAAAGGTGCTTAAGGAGTATCAGTTACTTTTTTATCAAAGAAAATACATTGATCTGTCTTTGTAAGACCAGTAATATTGTCCCAGCCACTGGGGATGGGAGACATTATTCTGGACTAAATAAAATGGATCTCTAATTTAGTCACCTTTGCAAACTGAAGCAAAAGAAATCACCTCAAAAATACTTCACATCATCGAAAGTTTGGGAGGGCATGGAGCTTGTCATAGCCAGCAGAAATTAGTGTGATCACATTGACAGATTATTATTTCCGATTCTAACAAATCTACGCATTATGATTGGTCAATGGAGTGAGTTTACACTTTGATAAACTCCTGTTCAATCGGAAATCTTTTGTTTCTGTACATTGTCTACAGACTATTTTTGACCTAATTATGTGTTCTGTATAACATAAAACAACTGACTACAGATCAGTAATACAAGCTTTATTTGATGTGTGCTATCAGGTCAGAGGGATTTAACGCTTTGATGACTGACCAGAAATGAATGTTTAATCCTACAATAGCCACACCATTTTACTATTCACATTCCTATCTGATGATGTCAAATCACAATGACGTCATCAAGTTATATGTGTAAGATTTTACCAGCTATATAAAGAGTTCTAGCGGTTCATGTCCGAAATTTGTAAGAATTGAATAAAACAATTGAATTGAATATAAAAGAATTAAACTTTCAATTCCTGTCGTTTATCGAAGTGTAAACTCTCTCAGACTTTATTCAATGTGTTATGAGGTCTGATGGAGTTTACACTTCGATACAGTAAACGACAGGAAATGAAGGTTTAATTCTTTTATATTCAATTCAATTGTTTTAAATTTCAATTACTGTGTAATTTCTCAAAAGACAGATACACAGATAAATGAGTCATGTAGAAAAGGTTTGAGGCTAATCTGAAATTAGATGTACTTGAAAGTCAGTGTTATGGAAAATATTCTTCACTTACTGGCATTACTGAAACACAGTTCAGTTTTTTACAACACATTCTCTCAGCCTGTGTTGGCATCTCCCGGCACTTTCCACAAACACACCAGTCCGGCGAATCATCATCTTCAGGTGGATGGAAGCCTCCAGACTGCCTTTCTGGTGGCTGAAAGACATCTAGAATCAATGACGGATTCTGTTCCATTGCTTCCACTAGCAATTCCTTCATCCTTTCTACTGGCATGTCTTCCAAAGCATTCTGCAAATCACAGAACATGTATATGTACAAAAAAGTCGTAACAGTCTTATGTTACTTGAGTACCAATGGCACTCTAAAACATGAAGGTAGCTCACTGCATGATAATCAGTCAGTTACATGAGTTATAAGAATTAGTTTGTAGCAGGAGTGTCTAAGTATTTTCATGTGCATGACATGGGGTTGTTAATTAAGGTAATCTTGTACAGAACCACTACACAATAGCTAAGCTATAACAAATGATAAGAGGTAAATCACGTAACAGTAGAAGCCATATAACTGCAGTTGTGCAGAAGTAGTTTTATCTATAGAGGTCTATCTAAAATTGAATGTACTGCAGAACATAGTCTATTTAGAAGTGGTCATATGACTGCAGATTTCTATATTCTCATTGATGAAAAACAATGTAGTCACCCATGCAAATTTCTTGTGCTGAAAATATTTTTCATTCAATAAACTCATACACTTGTTTGGATATTATGTTTGTATGTTTTCATATACTGTGGCAGTGCTTTTACTCACATTATTATATAACTATTTAAATCAGTATTTGTTTACTGTCTGGCATAATAATGCAGTGGCATTTCCAATAAGCGGGCCTTGTGTCATTATGACTCTCCTCAGACAAATAACAGGGCCTATAGCATATCACTTATTAATCAATATATATTATTAACCAAATATGAACTTATAATTTACCCTAAATCTTTCCTTCCTTGTCTCTAGAATATGTAGCGCCTCATCAGCTCTAGTTGCGATGGACTTCCCACGCCCTCTGCCCCTCCCCTGTCCTCTCCCACGTCCCCTTCCAGATGCTCCTCTCTTTCCTCTTCCTCTACCACTCTTTCCTACATGACTGGCAAGACCTCATTCTGGACTGTTTGATTCTGATGAGCTTTTAGATGAACTCTAAATATAAATGAATAAATAACATTACTGTATGTAACTATCAAGTCTATCTTCAACAACAACAAACGTCTATCCAAATACTGCAAGTGCTCATGGCCTTTTTGTTTTTATATCAGCATACATTCAATGTAATGATCCGACGACACATAGGGTAAACGTACGGCTAACTGACCAACAAAAATAGTGTTTACCGTAGTAGATCTAACTACGGAGTAATTTTTTGCTAACTTTTGAGAGACAATCCAACAGCATTAAATTATTTTTTTGATTGCATCATGTGCTAAAATATATACGCTAAACAGTTAAACGCATCGGTATGCCTGACAAAGTTGATGTAGTGAATAAAAATGATTTTTTAGTAACAAACGTTCAATACGTACCGATGTTGAAGACATTTTCGGAGTGTTATGTTTACTACGTCATCAATACGTGTGCTATCCATCCATTGGTTATCAGAAACTCGCGGAAAATTCTCCGTAGTCTCCGGAAAATGACGGAGATGCTGTCGGAATACATTTAGCGCCGTATTTGTAAACAAACCGGGCTTGTTATGCCAATCTTCAAAAGAAGATTATTTCAGTTATATTATAGTTAGCGCGTGTTTTAATGGCTCATTGTGTTCATTATTTATCAGTCTTCAAATCAGTAACACAGATTTGTGTTTTCTATTTGATGAAAATACGTCATTTCGGAACCTTATTGTGGCTTTAATTACACGTCGATATAATTATGATAGCAAATACAGTCAACTCAGGGAGCAAAGGTCACCCTTCTGAAAGACAAAATATGACATTTATTGACAAGCGGTCCGAGTTTATTCGTAGATCACCTTTTTTCTAAATAATCAACGATGTTTTTTAAAGTAATTGACCTTTATTCACAGGGGATCTTTATTCGGAGAGTGCCGCTAACATTGTATTGAACTTTTTTCTTGGTGTTTTCATAATTGGCTGTTTACACAGGGTCGACAGTAGTTTAAGTTTATCCTACTCAAGGACAAGTATTTAATATGTTCAAGGATTAGTGATCCCTAATTGGTTCCGAATCTGACACCAACCAACTTATTATGTCGCTAAAAGCAAGATCCGACCGGATTCAGACTTCATAGTTCAAATGTACGTTTTTGTTTAGATTTTATCGTGTAGTATATATATACTATACTTGCATTTATATATTCTGCGTCATTTCTTCGCAAAAAACTTGTGCGTAAACAAGGCACCCAACGGCATAGTAGAAAATGTAATATGCTTATTATTCATGTTGGGTATCTTGTTTTAGATACAGTCATGCCTGTGGACAAAGATCATTATTTGGAAGTACAAAATATGGCCTTTATTGAACTTTATTAGGGGGTCATATAAATAATTTAAATAATCATTAATCGTTTTTGATAGAAAGACCTTTATTTAAAAGGTGTCCATTATTCGGAGGTCGTCGTTTACACGTGTTTGACTGTATTGTCTCTTATAACAATAGTATGAGCTTATAAGAGTGACAGTTACACACATGGTGGCTTTAAATTACAAGTGCCTTTTAAATCCGGATTTATTTATTATAAATTAGTCATTTATTTATTATGAATTAGTCATTTATTTATTATGAATTAGTCATTTATTTATTATGAATTAGTCATTTATTTATTATGAATTAGTCATTTATTTATTATGAATTAGTCATTTATTTATTATGAATTAGTCATTTATTTACGCCAGCACCAGCTCAACCATCGTTATTTGCTACATGATTGAAAAAATATAACCAGACATCAGCTCAACCATCGTTATTTGCTACATGATTGAAAAAATATAACCAGACATCAGCTCAACCATCGTTATTTGCTACATGATTGAAAAAATATAACCAGACATCAGCTCAACCATCGTTATTTGCTACATGATTGAAAAAATATAACCAGACATCAGCTCAACCATCGTTATTTGCTACATGATTGAAAAAATATAACCAGACATCAGCTCAACCATCGTTATTTGCTACATGATTGAAAAAATATAACCAGACATCAGCTCAACCATCGTTATTTGCTACATGATTGAAAAAATATAACCAGACATCAGCTCAACCATCGTTATTTGCTACATGATTGAAAAAATATAACCAGACATCAGCTCAACCATCGTTATTTGCTACATGATTGAAAAAATATAACCAGACATCAGCTCAACCATCGTTATTTGCTACATGATTGAAAAAATATAACCAGACATCAGCTCAACCATCGTTATTTGCTACATGATTGAAAAAATATAACCAGACATCAGCTCAACCATCGTTATTGGGGGTCATATAAATAATTCTAAATAATCATTAATCGTTTTTGATAGAACGACCTTTATTTAAAAGGTGTCCTTTAATCGGAGGTAGTCGTTTACACGTGTTTGACTGTATTGTCTCTTATAACAATAATATGAGCTTATAAGAGTGACCGTTACACACATGGTGGCTTTAAATTACAAGTGTCTTTTAAATCCGGATTTATTTATTATGAATTAGTCATTTATTTACACCAGCACCAGCTCAACCCTCGTTATTTGCTACATGATTGAAAAAATATAACCAGACATACGTTTAATCATATTTATCGAAAGCCCTTCACGTGAACAAAAAACAAGTATGTTATCATCATGATAAAGTAACTACTATTTACAAACATTTATAAATACGAATTCACAATATAATATTATGCTCTTGTGAACATTCGCGAGTCCTTTTAATGTCTTCATCAGAGGTGGTCCTTATTTAGAAATTTTAAACATAGAAATCGAACAATAGTAAGCACCTCAACATAATGACTAGTTCTTTTCTTACTAAAATTTCCTTTCATAAAAAAATGACTCCATAATTATTTACTTTAAAATTTCACTTTTACAGCCATGTATTAAAAATGTGTTTACTCCAAACATGTAGATTTATTAATTAGCACAAGATATTCACCTAAAAATAAGAAAAAATCTTAATTAAATATTTACAAACAATAAAAATGAAACTACATGTATGTTTAAAAAATGCTACATGCAATACAGAATATTTAATACAGCATTTCTTGTTTATTTTTTACATTTTGTTAACAAACGTGTATAGAAAAATGTTCACGGGTGAATTGGATTGAAGCGGCTGTTCAAATAAACCAAAATATGATTTTAACAAAGAAACGGATGTGTGATTGAAATTAATACATGAAATTATATTCACCTTTCCGAATACAATCCATGAATCTCCAGTTTTCAATGAATCTTCACTAAAAATGACTTTGCACAGTGAATGCATTTAGATAAATGCGTTTGGATAAACCACGTGGTCATGTTAACCCTGTTTAGAGGTTGACTAAACGGTTGAAAAAAAACAGCGTATCACATTTAAGGTATTACATCCCTAAAACTGTATTTTACAGATATATCTGCTCAACGCTACCGTGACAAAAATGTTAATATTACAAAAATTAGTATTACCCAAATTGTTATTATTTCTCTAATAGTTACCTCGAATATTATAATCTATTTTACGACACATTTGGGATTTTTTAAGAGTTGTTAAGAAATATGAAAATATTAATTTCTTTTGATATTGCATGGTGACCTTTATTTTTCTTTTATAAACTAGATTGATACTATGTTTTACATTTTTTTACCATGAGTTTTCATTGAAATGAATGCTCTTTTTATCTTCGAAAATTTGGGGTAACTCCCATAGACTTCAATGCAAATTTAAAGGGTAAATAACTCAAAGGAATCTCATTGTTTTTTTTAAATCTTCTATTATGGAAACCTATAACATTTTAAAATGTTTCCAGGATCTGTTCCCCCCTGTTTCAGAAAAAATTGGGACATAGGATCCTAGTACCTTAAAGCAGTTAAGCTTATTTACCTTCTTCGTGAGTTGTTTGGTCATAGGTCAAATACACTAAAAGTGATATCCGGTGTTTATGGTTTAGATATTTTGTTAAACTACCAGTAGCTATCTCTTATCAATAATTTTGCAGCAAGACTTGAAATTCTTTGAAAAATGTTTTATCTTAATCCTGTTTTTCCTTAAAATTGGGTCATATTTGCAAAATAATTGCGTTTTCGATTGTAACATGTTTTATAAAATCCTAAGCAATTACACACTTAAATAAATTATAATACACGGTGTAACCTCTCCACAGCGACCCTCTCTTGAGCAACAAACTCCCTTCAACAAAAGCATGACATTTTCCCAACTGTATTACTTATCTATTAACCAAACCTCTCTAAAGCAACAGCCTCTTAACAACAACACAATTTTAATACTCCAAAATGGTGTTGCTTGCTTTGGAGAGGTTACATCGTATACAGATTAAGTGTAAACAAGTTACTACCAACTATGTTTCCGTAATAGGGGTCACGGTTTTAATGTCATAAAGAAAAGGACTACGTGTCTTTGTTCAATAAAAAAATTATTCAATATCTGTATTTCTTAATATACTCGTAAATTCTAACGTGCATTTCAGAAATTCACAACAATTGACAACTTCTTTGAGAACAAAAGAACATTATGATATAATATCTATCAAACCATTTCAGGGATTTATACCCATCGTACCAATCTAAACCATTTAATTCTAAATTAGCAAACTGATGTATGCCACACGAGAATATCCTAACACTCTGATATAGAAGACGACATAAATCTACTAATTGACAAATCTACTTTTAAGCCAATCAGCCACTCGACCCTTCTAATCTTCATTTAATCAAAACGATCGACCGGGAGATGCTGTTTATTTTTTAATAATCCCTGTCACCATTTAACCAGCCAGTCTGCAATTCCTTCCTTCCCTTTTTCTTCCTTCCTCCCTTCTTTTCTTCATTCCTTCTTTTCTTCCTTCCTTCGTTCGTTCATCCCTTCTTCCTTCCTTCGTACATTCGTTCCTTCCTTCGGTCTTTCCTTATTCATTCATTCAATCATTCATTCAATCGACAGATTGTTAGACACACATTAATTTTACAGAGTTCGACAGACAGAAAACGGAAATAAGTACGAGTAAGTCATAGACTTAGTCATAATTGTTAATTAACCTATTCAGTATGGGCGTAAAATATTCTAATATCATTCCTATAATATGGAACATCGACCAATTAACTATTTTAGGTCTGTAACAGCAATTAACCTCGATGTTGAAACTGTGTCACATAGTGTCTGTAAGTTCGTGTTTTACATATAATGCCTATGAGATTGTACGTCACATTACGGCTGTGAGATCGTTCGTTGATACGTGTGGTTTAGAGTTTGACACGTATACATGCACAGTCAAACATGTGCGCAAGGGTCACTTATGTGAGAGAATAGATAGATCGTGGTTAGTGTGTTGGACTTGTAACCAAGCAATCCGGCCGAAGCAACTCATTACCTTCTAGAAATATTTGACAAAAATGTCGATTTTCCTCCCCATGGAGATGTTGACAGCTCCTTATGGACGGGTATGTTATACAGTCCAGGAAGACAGATTAGGTGAATCAGTCCCGTAATAACTGAAATGTCCCTACGGCGTTAAATTAATCCACTGTAACTACATTAAGGCTCTATTGGTCCTGTTTATATACAGCTAAAAGTGACCTCAGGTTTGACCGCACCAGATCAAGTCTGCATCCAAACCTCAGCGTAATATGGACATACCAGTTTAAAATCTCATTCGTGTTCGTTTCCCGTTATACAGTACATCAAGGGATCTGTACAAGAACCAGTTGGATACGAGCGAGCACTTCGCAACGGTTTGAGTTAAGCTTACGATTGCATATCAATCGAAAACTTAAAGTAATTAAACACAACTCATGATGAAAGTACGTAATGTAAATTTCCTATCGTCCGTCATGAAAACTTGATAACTGAAAAAAATTACATACGCTATGGACTTAATGGTATAATACGCAAAAGCTTAATTGCCTTTAACTACCACCTCTATTGTTTAGAAAGCAAATATCTTTACCTTCCATATGTCCTTATTAGGTACTAATACATGTGTATATATAGTCTACTTAAAATTACATCCAATGTATTCGAAAATCGTCAAAAGTTTATTTGATTATAAAAACAAAATTGCACCCCTAGTGGCGTTTATTAGGAACGATTCGGTATCTTAAGTTTTAACTCTGAATGATATGTGGAAGTTTTGTCTGAATGCGTGAGGTTAGGTTTTTGTGGTTAAATGTGGGGAATACATTTCGCATGATAAATTATAATAACCTCGCCCTCATGTTGCATTAAAGGGAAACAGACTGACGTGTTGTGTACAGTCTGTGTTTGAGAGACATGTTCACATATTATCAAGCATTTACTATCAAGTGTAACTTGAATCAAATAACGTTACTTTTGTTTGCTTTCCGCTTGACAAAAGTAAGAAACACATCTTATTTGTTGACCTTTCTTTGCTTTATGTAGCGCCTGTTGATAGCCTGAGTTGCAGTATGGAACGCCATTTCTGTTTGAAGCAATCTGTTAACGACACAAATTGCAGTATGAATCGCTATTTTTATCTGGTAGAAATCTGCTTCCATCATTGATTTGCAGTAAGGAACACCGTTTGGAGGCAATTTGTTTACGACATAGATTGCATTATAAAACGCGATTTCAATTGTTAAACATCACATACAGCAGTATGGAACGCCAGTTTTGCCTATAGAAATGTGTAAATGTCTGTTATTTATACGGAACATCATTTTTTATATTTATGACAACAAGTGCTGTCATATTTTGTTTGTGATGAAGTCAATATTGGAATTGTAGTCATTTTTGTTTGTCGCATTGAGTGTGTAATACTTTGCTTTGATAATGTTGCTTGCTACGCCGTTTCCATGGCAAAATATAATTTTTGAAGCTTAGAATGTTTTATACATTAAATCGCATTTTTTACAACAGTGAACTCATTTTTGAAATACTAAAAGCTTATATGAATTTAACCATACTGAACGTTCGGGAACTACATTAACAATTATAATAATTCTTAACCAATGGCGTTGCTCTAAGTTATAACCATCCAGATACACGTATACGAGTCAGTACCATTCACATTTAACTGTTGATGAAGTATCATTAACTCGTGCTTTAATTATATGAGTTTATTTCAATTGCATAAATAATGGTATAATATACACGTAATGACATAATTTAATAATTCATAAAGAAAAATACAAATATAAAACAACACAACGACACAATGACATCTGAAGAAAGTAGGCATCAACTCCTAAAATCACGTTCCAATCCATGATCGCTTACATACGAGACTTGATCAAAATCGGGGCAAGAATGTGCAATTTATCAAATTAGTACGATTGGTATCATTTAAAGAATTAATGCATGTATATCAAAAATTTCAAAATCATTTCAATATGTCTTTTTTACACTCTATGACGCCACATAATATTAAGATATCGTCAACACTCGCAATCACGAGATTATCCCATCAATCCCATAATTGCGGATGGATCTATTCCCGACTTAGACAACATTCCTTCAGCTTGTGAGGCCATCTGTTGTAATGACCCAATATCCATTCCACTCATTAGTTTCTGGATTTCACCTGGATCACTCTGACCCGACATCACTCCCTCTACAGCTTGCATTAAGTTACCACCTTCTGGTCCTTGTAACATACCCATCATGTTATTCATAAGGTCTTGACCTTCTTTACCACCAAGAACACTTTGCATAGCATTCATGTCAACATTTTGCAATAATCCGCCTAGATCTGGACCGCCTCCCCCACCGCCTCCTAACAGTCCAGCCAAAGGACTGCCCCCACCACCAGCACCACCAAGAAGACCAGCCAAAGGACTTCCTCCAGCTCCTCCTCCACCGCCTCCACCAAGTAATCCGGCTAATGGATTTCCTCCAGCACCTCCGCCCCCTCCACCGCCTCCACCAAGTAATCCGGCTAATGGATTTCCTCCAGCACCTGCACCACCCCCACCGCCTCCAAGTAGCCCTGACATCATTCCTCCAGAACTCCCACCAGTATTACCCCCTGCACCACCAAACATGTTTGCTAGACTACCTGTACCGCCATTTTGCGGCTGACTTTGTGGAAGATTACCAAGCATTGGTGATCCGCTCATGCCCTGACTACCACTGACTGAATTAATTCCAGGATTCATTAAGCCATTTGATTGACCACCCAATCCTCCGCCACCATTCGACATCATGTTGTTATTCTGGTTCTGAAAATTGTTCATCATACTATTGGCATTAGTGTTCATCCCTAATGTGTTTTGTCCTGTGTTTTGGAACTGTCCCATGGTTCCTCCTGCGTTATTAAGCTGAGTTTGTCCTAGAATCGAATTCTGACTTTGGGGGGAGTTATTTGACGGATTTAAGCTATCTATTTGTTGTCCATTAGATCTATTAACTCGACTAAATGGGTTGCTTGATCCAAATTGGCTTGTCCCCATTGGACTTGTGACCATATTGTTAAACTGTTGATTTTGTTGCATTAACATTTGATTTTGTTGCATTAATTGTTTCAACAAGGCGTCGTTCCCGGATGAGCTTGCTGGTGCCGACAGTGACGAAAACGGAGAAGTGGTAGTTCCAAAGTTGCTTAGACTTGACCCACTATCTGATAAACCGAGCAACGATGAACTTGTTTGCCCCATCGAAAGCGGAATGTTACCAAAACTTCCCATCCTGTTGACAATACTGTTGCCACTGAGTTGAGTCTTTAAGGCTTCTATTTCCATTCGTTGTTGTTCGAGCAACTTAATAATTCGATCGGTATCACTAGAACTTTGCGTTTGTCCAAACATACCAGTACCAAGCCCACCACCAGCCGTTTGACCGAATCCACCTGCTGTCTGACCGAATTGACCATTAGCTCCTGGCATTTGACCAAATTGTCCATTTGCTCCTCCTGGCATTTGACCAAACTGACCACCTTGCATCTGTCCAAACTGACCATTAGCTCCACCCGCTTGTCCGAACGGTCCATTGGGACCACCCATTTGCCCACCAGGTGGCATCTGTCCAAACTGACCATTTTGCATACCCATTTGTCCGAACTGTCCATTTTGTCCTGGCATGCCTTGTTGTCCCCATGGTGGTTGTTGCTGTTGCTTTTTCTTCTTACCACCAAACAATGACATTGCAATGGGTATACCGGCTAGCACAGGAGCAAACCCACCAATACTCGACATTATACCGCCTGATTTGGCAGCTGCAACACCACCCAAAGGATTCACCTCAGCTGGAATTACTGGTGGTGAAGCTCTAACAGAGTTTGGATCTACACCAAGAAGGTCAGCTAAAGACGGTTCACCATTTTGTGTGACTGGCTTAACAGGTTGGCCAACCGGTGGAGGGGCGTTTTCTTTCTTCTTTCCAAAACCAAGGAGACCACCAAGTGAAGACAATGCCCCAAGTCCACCCAATCCACCACCTCCACCTCCGCCAGCTGCAGGCGGGGCAGCGGCACCACCCCTACCACCCCCAAGCAAACCACTCATAGATGAAAGAGCCCCAAGGCCTCCTGGCATTCCTCCACCTCCTCCACCTCCGCCTAACATACCGCTTAGTTTACTCATAGTTCCCAATGAACTCATTAGTCCACCACCTCCACCCCCGCCACCTCCACCTCCAAGCATTTGCATCATGTTCATCATCGACCCCAACCCTCCCATACTGCTTCCTCCGGCAACAGCACCCGGTACAGGTCCACTACTTCCACCACCTTTTAACATTGAACCCATTTTAAGCATTGTGCCTAAAAATTCAGATGTTCGTGGAGGTTCAAAGTCCACTGGATGCTTGTTCATTTCACGATAAACATATCGTGGTGTAGGCCGTGGTGCTGTCAGTTCATCATCAACACCCACAACTGTGTTATGAATGACTACTTTACTACCTTCTCCATCCAAATTAACCTTGGCTACATCACGTATTCCTTGGTGTGTAAGTACTTCATTTAATGATTCTAATGGTCCATCGATGCTTTCAAAAGTATTCGACACGGCTTGCTTTAAATCATCTAGTCCATTTTCAGACGTGGTTTTCGATTCAGTGACTACATTATTACCATTATTTGCTTCATTAGATGCATTGCTTTGTGTGTCATGATTCGATTGGTTAGACTCTTCGTCTTTTATGGTCTTCTTTAGTACTGGTATTTCTTCTGATAAGACGTCTACCCAATATGTTCTGTAGTTTTTAACAACCGTTGCTCTGTGAAAGAAATTGTTTGATTATTAAGCATTATATCTAATGAGTGACCTAAAATCGTTCATATGTCCATATTTTTTTATATACTAGTAACTGATCATAACGCAAGTTGCAATCTCGCTTTTGATAAATCATTGGACACATCGGAAATAGGAGCGTAAACTGATTTAAAACGTAGATTATTCACAAAACCAATCTAATTGTAAATAAAATCATGAACCATCAATTGTTTTAAACCTTTTTCGATGTAGATCTAGTTAATTTTCCAAAATATAATTTGAGCTAGATATATTTTAGAAAACGAAGATTCTGTTGAAATGAATGATTTGTTTAAATTTGGCTCGGTTTGTGTTTTGAATACTAACCTGATAACAATGTTTGATTGAAGAACTTCTGGGGCTTTCCAAAAAACTGTGGCGGAGTTTTTCTTGTCCCTAATGGCAGAAGTCGCTGTGTCGGCCCCCGAATAACAAGTCTAAAAGACAAAATATCAGTTCAAGCAATGAAAGAAAATGTGTTTTTTTACTACACAATTAACTAACTCTTATTTTTTAAGTTTGGTCAATATCCATTTCAATTAGTTTTTTATACGGTCAAGCCTGTAACAAAGGCAACCCTTGCGAATGAAATAACAGTATTTCTTTTGACTTATGAGAACACGTGGATTTCACATGACAATATCAAATTGGTAAAATATATAAATGACACGTGTGAGTTTATAATCCGTGAGGTATTATCCGATTGGATTAATATTATGTCGTTTTAACTTGACGCTACAATGTTCAATAAACTAAATGTAAATTTGAAATATTAAAAAATGTTCGCGAAAGCTACAAATCACCTTCACTAGCCCAATGCTTGCCGTAAAGTGTTATTTAAATACATTTTAAGAATCAATATTTTACGACATGCACATACATGCTTTACGTTACTAACTGATTTTGCGACATACTGACCTGTAAGTTTACGTTAGGTGATGCCTGAAATTCCCCAAGAACAAGGTCTGAAGAAAACACCTGCAGCATATAACCCCTGAATGCATCGCGTCTAGTTGACTGGATGTCCACTGAAAATAAACGAACACACAAGTAAAACTATAGGTCACTTCCTAATTCCCTTAGTGATTGTGTGATCAGTGGACGGGTGGTAACGGACTGGACTACCAAACGAAAGGTTGTGGTTTCGATTCTCGACTCCGACTTTTGAATTTTTCAGGGACGCTTTTTCATTGTCCCCATCCCAACTACTGAGCCATATACGTATACTGTGTCTACAAAGTCACATGAAAAGGGTGAGGCATGTATCGATGCTTTACATTGTTTTGTTGATAAATTTAGTTGTTGTTTAACAGCCAATGCGACTGTTATATATGCTAATTTGAGGGCCGCCCTAGAGAGAGGGAGTTAAGATACAAGAGAACCGTGCATTTATAAACATACACTTATTTCGAATAGTTTTTCCAGATTTTTTATCACGCTCGGTAATTGGAAGTTGGAATGGGGACACTGAAAAAGCGTCCCTAAATCAATCGAAGGGGTGGAGGAGATTCGAATCCACGTTGTTTCGTTCAGTAGTCCAGCGCGTTACCACTAGACCACCGATCATCCCAAATATATATGACGTACGTGAATAAGAATGCAGTATTTATTTGGAGTTCAGGTATATAGTCTGTTATAACAATTTATGTGGGATGAAGTATATAACCCCTAATCAATTTGTGTCACGAGACTCATTAACTATGAATTAACTTTATAATGTAATATGTATAGAGAATAATTTAGCTAGTGCGTATGATTTGGGGTTTCATAATTTAATTACTACAAATGAGAAATAAATCGTAGTTTCATAACTAAATTAGATATGTTACCATGCATATATAACATTTCATGTATAGACCATATAACATAATATATATGTAACTAACGTTCATGATTAAACTCAGACATGAGTGTGTGACAGGCCTGTAGTTTAAGCCCCAGGCAACACTTCCGCCTTGTCATATGTCCATGTATAAACATTGAACATCGCTAAAAGCTCAATATAAATTATTTGTAAACATTTATACTACTTGACTACATTAAAACTAGTAATTTAATTTAAAAGCATGTACAAAATAAATCGTATGATATGCCATAATATACCTAATATGATCATTTAAATCACCAGTATACAGACAAACCTGTGTTAGTGGCCACCTCACAATATATGCCAACGTGTGAATAATAGCATTAGTTAAAAAAACGTCAATAATTGTTCAGAACAAAATGACCTCCGAATAAAGGCCACCTTTCAATATAGGACATAGTTTGTCTCACCTAAGGTTTGACTGTATATAGAACCAGTACTAAACCACATGTGTTCATATTAAGTAAGTTTTTATCAGAGCTCTATCTCATAGTTACAGACTTGACCCTTTTTCTAAAATGGTAGCACCGATAATTAATCATGGTACAGTGTTGGTTCCAATACTAGTTTTGATCGTAACAGTTAGTATATACATGTACATGACTAAAAATGTACTCTCAATACACTTGTAGTCACTGCGTGTTTTGAAATATGTTGATATACTTTTTTTCATTACCATGATTCGTGAGCACTACTTTTGCCCCTTCATCGGTCCCTTAGTCACTAAGGGGTGTCAACAGAGCCAAATTAAAGACCCTGTATATCATACGCGGCCGAGCATTTTCGCCAAACAAGAGGCCCTCGACTACATCGTTAAACTTATTTAACTCAATTTGTAATAACTAAAAAATCTCTCAGAGCAGATTTAATTGACCATAACTTTGCCATTTTTAAAGATATTTTCATTAGATAACATTTATTTTGTTAAGAATTCATAGCTCTTTCAAGCCAGATAAATCCGGAATTGTCCCCCTAGCTGTGTCATCGTGTTATATATAAAACATGTGTACAGTTCCATTTAGTTTTCCTATCCAATCACTTTAAAAATCAAGCATTTAGTTTGTACTTTTTTGGCTGATGTTTGTTAGCTTTAACACCGTTTTTCAACAATTTTCCAGTTACATACGGCGGCCGATTCACCTTACCAGTTTTCCTGGACGGTATTCCAGTACTAATTTACCCTTCCACAAGGAAATGGCAACTTTTCCACATGTGGAGTAAAATCGACATTGCTATCTAATTTTCATGGATCGCTGGATTACAGATCAAGCGCACTTGCCACTGGACCACGGCCTCGGCTACACTCTATATTTATTAATCATTCATATAAGCATATTTACAAGACAGCATTACAGAAAAAATAGACTGCTTCATACAACGAGTCAATTAAGCTAGGTTATATATTAATGCCTCCGCAAAATCAGACAGAACAGAAAAATCGAATGAAAAATGATTGATTTCGCACTAGCAAAGATAATATAATAATTGAATCAATATGTATCAATGTGTACTGCGTACAATGATAATAATAATATCTTTATCTAAAGAAGGTGATCACATAATGTTAATAAATGATCGAATATAATGTAATAAATGATCGAATGAAAAATAAATAAATAAATAAATAAATAAATAAATGAATAAATGAATGAATGAATGAAGGAATGAAGGAATGAATGAATGAATGAAGGAATGAAGGAATGAAGGAAGGAAGGAAGGAAGGAAGGAACGAACGAACGAACGAACGAACGAACGAACGAACGAACGAACGAACGAACAAACGAGCACATGAATGAAAAAAAACACTAGTCAAAGAAATTTACAATATTAACTAAACAGAAACACTACTTGATTGAGAAACAACAGAGATCAATAAATACATAAATTGTTTGTTAGAATGATTAACGTTGATTTTTAGTACAAGAACATCTTCTTACCTTTAATGATTTCTCCTGGTGCCACTTCCGGTGGTACAACTATTCTGTATGGACTTCTTGTGTTTTGTGCTGGAATATTTCTCCGATTCGCGAATCCGGGCAGACGATTCCGACACAGAAATCGTATTTGGTTTGGATTTGACAAAGATTTACCATTACGCTGATTGTTAACATTTAGATTTGGCATTATGTTAGCATCCGGTGGCTCTTTCTGAATAATACTTCCAGAATTTCTGATAGTTTGTGAGTTAACTCCATTTGTAAGACACACATACGATAATATGAATAAAAACACACCAAAAGCACATTTATTGTTGATAAATAAGTACATTTTCCCCGCCATTTTTTGGCTTTTATTTCACCGTTTTATATCACAAGGCGCCAAGCGCCACACTGAGTTACATTAGAACTATAAAAGTCGTAAAATAGAGTATTTGAGTTTTTTTCTTATCGAAGCTAATTGATAAATCTTTACTAATTATATGTCAATGTTATTTGACTTCTGATATTTTGTTACACTGTAAATTTGTAATCAACACTAAAAACGCACCCAATATTTTGCTTACTAATTTGGCTTCCGTTACAAATGGGGCGCCTGAGGGTTATAACATCATTTCATGAAAATAATTTTACTCTGAAATTGACATGTTCAATTAACAATTAAACTGCATTTTTCTACAATTGAAATAAGCAAACTGACGTTCAAATATAGATAGAAAATATTTTTTTGTGTTTCATTCTGTTAAAACATCCCAGATTCCCTTAAAAGGACCTCTTTTATTTTTAGATTTAAATCTAGAAAAGTCAATGACGTTTATCTAGTGATGATTGATCGCGGTAAATTTCACGTGACATCTCGAATTTTTCAAGTTTTCCGGCTTATACAAAATTTTATTATTTTATATGTATTTAATGACCATCACTTCGACCAATGAGAATTTCATTACTGGCGAAATATGAACTTAAATTGCCGGAATATTTTAGTGATAATTGATTAACTATCGACGTTAATTGTTTTTGGATATACAATCACAAATTTCAGATAAACAATACACAATCATATTGGCACACTGACGTGTCGACTTGAACATCATGAATACCAATACAACATGTAGTTCAAGACAAAATGAAATATTCCCATTGTTTTATCAATTAAATATGGACAGGACATCGACTGTTCAAGCAATAAACCACAAAGACCTGGACTAAAAACAGAAGATTACTCGCATTCACACTCTTTTCATCCAAAAAAGCGTCAAGATCGGCTCCTACATTTTTCTCCTCTGTATTAAACGCAGTATTTGACTTCATTGTTATAATTATTATAGCTATGTTACAATCGGATGTGTAAAATGGAACAGCCAACCAAGTTTGGCCATAGAAGTTTACATTAGTAATGTTGCAGACTTCAAGACTCCTGATAAGCCCAAAGGCATTAGATACAGCCAATCTTGTGTTAGCACCCACCTCCGAAGAAAGACCACACTGTGAATAAAGGCCATTCTTTTTAAAAACCGTTATTGGTTACTAGTATATAGAACAAAATGACCTCTAAATAAAGGGCACTTTACCATAAAGGTCACGGACTATTTTCTTCAACGGAATTCATGTTTTTTGAGGATTCTTTTACATAAACCCTAACTTCTAAACTCTCATGTGAAAACATTCAGTTTTTGATTTTTGAATTTTTATGTAATTAGAACATGGGCTTAAGATATCCAGAACTACTGAAGATATTCCATTGAAACTTTGCACATATCTTTAGGGATGAATTTATGATCAGTGACCATGGCTCAACACTCTGACCCACATTTTAATGAACTTTAGGCTCTTTTGTACTTTTAATAGTTTTTCCAGTAACTTCATATGTCTGTTATGACAGGTGTTATACTGAAACTTTACACTGGTCATCTAGCTATGTCAGTAAATTTGAACACTATCCAAGATTCCTAATTCTTGTTTGATGACTGTACTTTGAATTGCATTGTATCACAACTTAAGTATAGCCTCTTCTTAATACATGAGGTTTGCCATTTCATTAACAGAAGAATTGCTTTATTAGCAAACAGTAAAAAAAATTGTGCATGCTGTATAGTGACAGCTTTTATTCTTTGTTTGTCTCCATGGTAACTATTGTCTAAACATATTTTTCAGGAATTAATAGAACTGTCACAGCACCATTTCTGTGTGATTTCATGTAAAACAGATTGATACAAATTGCAAATATATTGTTTTGTCATATTCTTTATATTGAGTGATTTTCACAATGAACAGTTGAAATGCATTTTAAAGTTTTGATTATAATACTAATAGAACTGCTTATTTTGTAAAAAAAACTCATTTTAATTCATGAAAATTAAATTTTGGCATTTAATTCACATTAAGAATTGATAATTAACCCTTCTGTTTTATTGCATACACAGTCACTGTAGTATTAACCAGGATACTCTCATGGTTATACTGAAAATTCAGCAAATTTGTTGATTTGTATTTCTGTTGCCATGGCAACCACTTTTGAAAATACTTCTTTCCTGATAGGTAAATGCACCAACTTAGTCCAAGTATATGTAAAAACATACAAGACTTGCTAAAACATGTATGTTGTGTGATGATATTGATTGTGAGTGAAATTGAATTAAAGTGAAATGCAACAAAATTTTTATTTCACTAGAGTGTCCACTTTTGATTATAACTTACTAGTCTTTACTGATAGACATTTCAATTTTGGCATTTGATGTATATAAATTACTAATAATTAAATATTTTACTTTACTTTACACACAATTACTGCAAAATTAACATTCTGTACTCGTATTAACAGTTTTTGTAGAAATCAAGCAGATGTGTTCTTCTTTCTTATTTTTGTAACCATGGCAACCATTTGTGAGTAATACTTCTTTTGAAAAGTGATGGAAAATACCACTGCACCATATCTATGTAAGACAACATATATACAATATGATGCAGATATATGTATTTGTGGTTTTCTAGGTAGCAAGTAATGTCCACAAAAACAATTGAAATGCTGCAGAATTTTCAGTTTATGGCGGTGACTGCTTTTGTTTGTAAACTGGTCTTCATTCAATTGATCATTCAATTAACAAGTCGTTATGCATGAACAACTGTTTGATTGAGAACTTACATAAATTTGGACACAATGTCTGCAAAATAAATTGACTTTAGATGCTGTTTCTGCCAAAAAGCAACAGTTTTGCTGCTTTTACACATTTCTGTTGCCATGGCAACCAAATATTTGTCTTACATTGAATGTTTAGTCTAATAAGGTTGTGTATGCTTGTTGTTATGAAATTTGAGTAAATAAACATATATTGAATATTTTATGTTTATTTTTTGATGTGCAAATATTATAAGAAATGACCTAAAAACCTACTTTTCTGTTGCTATAGCAGTCATTAGAACATGCAAAAAAACATAAAACGCCTGAATATGTCAAAAACTGTGTTGTTTTCTGAATCTACATATATTTTTGTAGCAGAAAATGATAATAACTCAATTTTGACCAGGAATGTCATTTGGACGAAAAATTGCCTGGCTAGTCACATATATGTTGTGACGAAAGGTTTCCAACAGTGAGATATGAACGTTGGTAGTAGATCCTGTTCTCTTTTGGGACGGTAAGTGATTGTTCGCCCATGTTGACATATAGGCTAATAGTGACCAGTCAATAAAAGCAGTTTTATCATTGGTCAATAAATGAAGAGCTCTCAGGCAGTCAATCAAATTCAAGAGTTTCTAGACTGGGTCTACGCTTGAATATACATTCAACACAAAGAGGTTAAACAACCGGAAAGAACGACAACATCAAATATAATTTTTAAGCTTGCTTTATTTATAAACATGTGATATGCTGGGCTCATTCTATCACAATAATAAAACAAAACTACACAAGTTAGCACATGAAACAAAGAAACATACAATTTTCTAAATTCAAAATTTAAGAATTTGTATATGTAATACATCCTGGTTCCACGCAGTAAAATGACTTTGGGTACGCATTTACATATTTTCTTTGACACTGAAACTGGGCTCACTTTGGGGCATCAATACACACGGAAAACCACCAATGATAATATGTCCATACACAAACAACTACGTTATGGCAGCAAGGTACAGTAAGGAAAAGAATTTAAAAAATTGTTTTCATTTTGAACTAAGAATGAGTAAAAACCGTACTCTTAAAACAGATTTTTTTCATTTAACACAATCTAATAGTTGCTGGTTAAAACGTGGATACCGAAAACTCTGTTTCGGTAATTACTATTTAAGGACCTAGGACTGAAAAGAATCTAGACCAAAAAGTTAAAAAATTATAATTTTGGATATCAGTCCGGGTCGGTCGCAAACATTCATGTTTTTAATTCTAGGTCCTATCATGTATGTTACACTGACGAAACACTGCCGTCTAAGATATCGAAGAATAATTACTACAACACACAAGTAATTTGAGTTTCCTGTTTAGATATCAAATGTTTACATTTTACAGTTAACAGGATATAGATATAATTTATGTAAGTCAAAAATGGGTCGCATAATATTGATGCCCGTCTGCGAGGTAACATTAACATTTTTAACCTTCCCTTTACATATTCGGAATATTTTCGGCATTCCCACTAGATTAAAAGGAAGTAACTGTATGGGAGAAAGATCGTTCATCCGTAAAGGTTCTTTTAATATGGTTCCCAATTGCCTTTGTTCACAATGAACTCCTGTCGGTGTACCATTGAAAACATTCATTGAAAAAAACTCTTTACAGTGTTATCGTTCGTAGCTGTCGAAGTAAACACAGCCAATGGTAAAAAAGGTCCATACAGTCTAAGCAACAATGCTTGGGTATCCTGTGGATTATGTCAAAGAAATCATGCGTACCCGGGGCTCTCATCCGTAACATAAACACACAGATACAATGGCGATCTACAACTAGATAAAATATTATACAAGTATAGAACAAAATGTATACATGTGCAAGAAATCCTACTTCCTCCTATGATGGAATGGTACAGCAATAATGACCTCATAGTTATAATTAAATCTCCTGTTATAAATTATGTTTTAAACAACGTAAAAAGCACTCATCACATTGTACTGTTTTACACTACTCCATCGTTATAAAATGAATAATTCTTTGTTTGAATAGGGCTTGCAACCAGTGAAAGTATAACTAAAATAAGAAATAATTCGATAATCATAAAGTATACTTATTACCACAGGATTAAGGTAAAGCCTAGTTTATTACGAAAGTCGTCTGGTTAAGTTAATTGTTGTTTCCAATAGAGATTCTGGCCCCAGTTTCACAAAAAAATAAGTCTTCGTTCTAATTTAACTTATAAGGTGGAATTAAAAGAAGGTACAAAGATGGTCCATTGACAGTTTCCTATATTTTCAACCTAGCTTTAATCCCCGGAATGGTATGATTCAATGAAATTGATTTGATTCTCTTAATGGGAATTTGATTTTGACTCAAATGAAATGAGTTTTGAGACTTAATTTGTCCATCAGACCAGAAATATTTTATGCTGGCATGTTTAACACGTAATAAGTAAATAAACAAACAACTGGTAACATTTATAATCAAAGACACAAGATGTGTAGACAGAAAAAAACACTTGAGTCCACTATTGAGTTTTACTGATTTTTTTTCTCGAAACTGGGGCTGGTAATTAACACTGCATTAATATCAATTTTCTATTATTTGCCTATATTGGTTGACGCAATTGCGCATTTTCAAACAACTTTGAAAGTGGGAAGAAATTATCATCATAAATGAAGTTTTCTCAGAATATTAAAGATATATACACACAAGGTCAGTCAGTGCATTAACGCTAACATGCCTAATAGTATATGCATCGTTCATAAGTCATAAAAGTTTAGTCTGGTAGGCAGAAACTGTGTTGAAGAAAACAATCAAAAATTTCGAAAAGCAAAAATATTGTAATGGAAAAATGCCAATCAAATTAAACCTTTACCAAGTTCATTTAAATTTACGTTGCTCCATAAACACATGAATCATGCTAAACTGGATGTGATATTTCCACTACCAAATTTAAAAAAGTCCGACCAGAATTGAAACGATTCAACAATGAGTGCGATATGCCTTTTAGAACATGTTCTTAATTATACTAACACATACCACCATGTCATGATAGAGTAATATAGTAGTCTGGTTTCCTGCCCATTATTCCTTCGATTATTTGGACCCAATCACGTAGGGTAAAGGGGAACAATCAAACCGATTTTATACTAATGTTAGATACTAATTAAATTAATTCGCCTAATAACAAGTTTGCACTTCTATATATGTATACACTGTATTGATGGAATATATTTTTCTAGTATGTAACGCCATCTTGGAGAGCCCAGTCACATGACGATTTTGGGCCAACCGTCTACTTGACACCGGTTTTCACAGACATGATGATCTCTTTGTTCAGGATCTTCATTACGGTGACCTGAATGAAAAAAAATCGACTGCATGAGTATTGTTCACTATTGAAATACATGTATATAACATTCATCGTAAAACTACGAGCACTTACGTAGCGTGGTATGCTAGTAACTACGTGTATTCAGTTACCCAGTATACCTGCATGAATACCAACATGTCGACATGAAAAACTGGGTGGAAGACGGGATTATTGGACTTTTTGTTGATAAGTCTACATACTCCAAGCTTAATTAAACAGCATAGACGCACTTTTTACGAAAGAAAGGAGTAATGTTTGATAAAGGGAGGCACTCGTAGGGTCGCGAGCGTCGATAACAAAATTATTTATCTCCCTTACTTTACTGCATGCAAATGGTCATTAGGATTGTCGATGATTGCTTGCATTGACGTATGACGAAAGTAAATGATTATGATTTCAATATAAAGTCACATTTCTTGATGCATTTTTTCTATCTATTGCGCAAGAATACATATAGTGTCAGTGACATTTTGTCCCGATCAATCCAAATACAAGAAAAGCAATGTGTACACCCAGGTCATGTGCTACACACATAAATCCGTTAAAAATGGCGCTTTGAGTGCTGTGAAAGGAACTACTTTAACCTCTAAACTGCAGTGTAAACTCAAACGTGACGTGTGCAACTCAGTTTCCAAACAAACACCGACATTAAAGAAAAATGTAATGAAAAGGCTAGTTAATAATTATTCGATTTTTTGTTTGGTCTCAGATTAAATGAACCCAAACGGCACTATTTCTCAGACTTTTCTGCATCGCGTATGAATAAAAAAATTGGTTAGTGATGCGTCTTAGGATTAGATGTTAGCTTGATGACGCAGCCTCTGTTTATAGAATGAAAGAAAAGTGAATTCTTACAATGATATCATCGTCGTCCATTTTCTCCACCTTTCCCTCAATGGTCTTTTTCATGGCATCATCAGTGACCTGTAGATCAGCTCGGGTGAAGCCAGAATCATCCATCAGTGATACAAAACCACTGTTACCCATGTCCACAAACTGCAAAAAAAAACATACAATACGTTTCCATGGCAACAGTTTTAAGTCGAAGATTATGCACCTCATGTCCTATAGTGTCTTATATTAGTATAATTATGTCAACTGATAATTCTACAGTGCCAAGGGCGCTGCTCAAATATGGCGTAATAATAACTGAATAACAACATGAACAGACAGAGTCATTGATTTCACAAACAACCAATACATCCTCTAAGTGTTAGAGACCACCGTCTCGCTTAATAGGGAGAGCTGTTAAGCTTATGGACCTTAAGTTCGAACCAGATAATGTCTTTAAATGCTTCTGAAGTTAACAGACAATAGTTGGTTGTTTAAAATCACAGCAGATCACAGAAACTAAATCTGCAAAGAGAATATTTTTGTCTCATGCACAAAACTTCTTAGCAGAACAGAATAAGGAAAATCACCGAACAAATTCATCAACATCTTGATAGTACAGATTTTCGTGATCACGTGACATAAACAAACCCTATTCCAGTCATATTTTTTTATATTTTATTTCGTTTCCATATACAAATGTTCTATTTTCATACGTACTATGTATTCCTTGCGGGTCATAACGGGCACGCTCATGGTGTGGGTACTCGGAGATATATCTTCATATTTCTTACCAGTCACAACATCCCGACCCACAATGTGGACTTTAGCGTGTCCATGCTTACCAGGGCTGTTGGATAGAAATAAATAAAATATTGAGTATTACCGCTTTACACGGACTATATTACCGCTTTATAAGGACTATATTACCGCTTTATACGGACTATATTACCGCTTTACACGGACTATATTACCGCTTTATACGGACTATATTACCGCTTTATACGGACTATATTACCGCTTTATACGGACTATATTACCGCTTTACAAGGACTGTATTACCGCTTTATACGGACTATATTACCGCTTTACACGGACTATATAACCGCTTTATACGGACTATATTACCGCTTTATACGGACTATATTACCGCTTTACACGGACTATATTACCGCTTTATACGGACTATATTACCGCTTTACACGGACTATATTACCGCTTTACACGGACTATATTACCGCTTTATACGGACTATATTACCGCTTTATACGGACTATATTACCGCTTTACAAGGACTGTATTACCGCTTTATACGGACTATATTACCGCTTTACACGGACTATATTACCGCTTTATACGGACTATATTACCGCTTTATACGGACTATATTACCGGTTTACACGGACTGTATTACCGCTTTATACGGACTATATTACCGGTTTACACGGACTATATTACCGCTTTATACGGACTATATTACCGCTTTACAAGGACTGTATTACCGCTTTATACGGACTATATTACCGCTTTACAAGGACTATATTACCGCTTTATACGGACTATATTACCGGTTTACACGGACTGTATTACCGCTTTATACGGACTATATTACCGGTTTACACGGACTGTATTGCCGCTTTATACGGACTATATTACCGCTTTACACGGACTATATTACCGCTTTACACGGACTATATTACCGCTTTATAAGGACTATATTACCGCTTTATACGGACTATATTACCGCTTTATAAGGACTATATTACCGCTTTATACGGACTGTATTACCGCTTTATACGGACTATATTACCGCTTTACAAGGACTGTATTACCGCTTTATACGGACTATATTACCGGTTTACACGGACTGTATTACCGCTTTATACGGACTATATTACCGCTTTACACGGACTGTATTACCGCTTTACACGGACTGTATTACCGCTTTACACGGACTGTATTACTGCTTTACACGGACTGTATTACCGCTTTATACGGACTGTTTTACCGCTTTATACGGACTGTATTACAAAACATGGATGTTATTGTTAAATCTGTATTGTATAACAATATCGAACCTTCAATTAGACGTTTAATCGACTCTAGCAATACAAAATGGGGATTTTTCTTGGCATTTTATCTGATTTTTTATACAATATGCATACATGTACAAGTATTATCATTAATGTATACACTTTGTTATAATCATACATGGTTTGTGTATGGTTGGTTTGTTTCAGGTAACACGTACCTAGTTTCAGTTAAATAATATATCGTCACAAATCAATTATGAAGCTATGGACGAAAGGGGGAAAAGAAAATGACGAAATCGCGTTTATTGCGTTAACGAAGCTTTAACGGGGTATCAATATAAATAATTTAGAAAATATCCCATTTTCTGCGCATCCTTTACAACATCAGGAATAGTTTAAACTGTTCAACTGATCGATGTAATACGTATTGCGACACGAAGTTAACACACAAAAAAACAATAAACAACGTGTTTAGAACTTAGAAACCCTTATTAATCAATCGAGTCCGCTTACCAATCACATTTAAATTATTTGTCTGTTGTTCAACGGCACATACGATAGCTATTGTCATTTCAGAGCCGCCCCAGAGAGGGGAGAACCGAGTGTTTGTATCACTACTCATTGAATAGTTTTTCCTGGTTCCAAGATTATCGTGCCCGAATAAAGCACCGATACAAGCCTCGTCCTTTTCCCTGTGGTTTTCTAGACACAGTACTTGGCTAGGTTGTTGGGACGGATCACTGAAAAAGCGTCCCTGAGAAATTCGAAAGGCGAAGCCGAGAATCGAATCAACGACCTTTTCGTTTACTACAAGAATACAAATTAACATACGTGTACACGAAATTTATAATAAGGGCTATAATTATCCTACCTCGATGTGGAAAGGTCAACAATCTTACATGGGTTACCATGCAAGATAACAAAACCATTCTTACGAAGTGTTGATGCCTTAGCTGGTACAGTTAAAGATGCTTCAGCGTCGGCGATCTCAATGTCTTCCATGCAGGACTCAAATGCCGGGGGAGACTTCTTATCGGCCTGCGCAACAAAAAAATTATACTTTTAAAGAAGTACTTCTTAGAATTAGAATGAAATGCGTGTGGCTTTTTCGTTACTTGATCCATAAACATGTATATAATCAATTCATAATCTTTTTAATTACTAGTATCCTAGATACCTTGTCAGGTGAATTCGTTTCCCGAAAAATGCGTGGTAAAAAAACATGTGAGCCAGCACCTTTTCCTCAAAAGTCGTTGGTTAAGAGTATATATAAACTTGAGATCGGTCTCCAATCTCAAAGCTCGTGTTTTCTCTTTCAATATACATGTATCTGAGTCTTAGTAAAATTCTATTTAAGCAACGATATTATTTATATATCAATCAGTCGACTCATTTGATCTAAAGTTATTTTTTAACCCCGGTATCTTCGAAATACAGTCAAACCTGTGTTAGTGAATACAGGCAGCCCGGTGAATAAAGGTAATTCTTTGAAAAACAGTTACATGTATTTAATTATCTCCGAGTAAAGGTCATCTATCAATCAAGCCAACATTAGGTCTTTCTCTATAGTGGTCTTTGTTCACAGGTTTGACTGTAGATTGAAAATGAGACCTGAACTTGATGACCGATCTCAAGAACTCAGCGTTTGCAATAAAGCCATGGTTCGTGAAATACGTACCAGTCGTGTATATATCAAATATATTGTCTAAGAAAGACTACTCTTACTGGCTTGTATAATCATGTACTCGAGTTAGTTCCCTTGTATGATTTAATAAAACTTCTCCAGAGCGGCCCTCTTTTGACCCTCGCTAGGGTCACAACCTCAACAACATCAAAATAATTTTCTTACTTCCAAAGGTAGTTCCTTTAGAGAGGTTGCACTGTGTAGGCCTAATATGAAATGATATCTTCGAGTTTGGAAAGACGAATAAGTAAGGCTAAGACACAATTGTTGCCAAGAGAAAATCATCAAAAAAATCATCAAAAAAAATGTTTACAAATAAAAAATCGATTAAAACAAATAATTAAAATACAGAGAAATCAAATTCTTAAATAAAAATAACTTACTAGTCTATTCGAAAAATTCTTTGCTGCACGAAAATTCCTTTTCATCTTGCATAGATTTAAAAATTGATTCCGAATCAAAAATATATTTTGAAACTACGATGGTTCGATTCTGTTATGATTTTTTTCTCCGACTGGGTTTATATACAGCCAGGATCATATGACTATATTTGTTGACAATGTCGCAATAATACCAATTTCATATCGTTGTGTAATTACCAGTAAGGTAGGTAACATGCACTGTACTGGTGAAATATCGAATATTTCAACGTAATTATCTCCCTTATTCAACGGACTTACCAACCTTAAACTGTAAACTGGTTCCCGTTGACTTGTGTGTACAAAGCCTTTTTTTTGGTGCACTGCATCATGGAACGGAAACCAGTTTATTACCAACCTCAGACTGGGGTTTTAGCCCCACCCCTCCATTGGAAAGTTATTGAAAGGGTGTATCCTGTTGAGCTCTTCAGAATTGAATAACTGAATTTCATTGAATATTTCTATCCGCTCCGTGGTCGCAGACTTTCCACCACTGGTCGTGTAGTAAGAACCAATATCGATGACTTCTGGGACAAATACGATTGGCTTACAAGTATATCTTGAGTTTTACGCCACTTTTCAACATCCATCTGGTACGTCATATGAGGCGGACAGTTCACTTAACCACCGTTCCTGGGAAAACCAGTACTGCTAGTACTAGACTATCATCTTCCGTAAGCAACTGCCTACTTTCTCCCATCAAGAGACGTGGTCGGAAACGGGCTAGAACCCACGACCCTCTGACAGTTAGAGGTTACAGTGATTTGAAATCAGCGACCTTAACCACTCGACCACGGGAGGCGGGTCGACAAACACGAACATATGGTCCCAGACATATATATAGATTGATACGTATCATTTGCTAATGCTAATTGAAAACTGAACAGGAAACCACCGTTAAATTTTAACTTTTAGTTCAGTGCTAGTTGAAATATTGCAAGGGCGGCTTAATAGAGGAATGACAGCCCCCACCCCTCCATATCTTAATAGATATATGTTCAGTGAGAGCTTTGAATAGTCATTTGTTTACCAGACTGTCCTAAATTCCTGATTAGGCCTAGAAAAAGTTATCCGGTTCTGGTTACATCTCATCAAAATAGGGCAGGTAGATCGGGGCGGTTTTTTTTGTTTGCTATTGAAAGCTTATGGAAATGTAAAAAAAAAATGAGAAAAGGGGATTTTCCTTCCCTCTGCTAATAAAACGTCTAAGGTCGCTATGAAAAAAGTAGGGTAGGTACATGTAGATCAGTTAAATAGAAACAAACATCTTTTTCTCCTCACGATATCTATCATGAGTTGTATAATATGGTTCTTTGTCATTCATATAGGCCTACTAGTACATAAAATTATCTACCAACGTCTGACAACTTATTCCAAACAATACCCATATGTAACAATGTACCCTCTAGTTTCCATCTGATGCTCCATTGCAGGTTCCGTGGTTCATTGTTCATTTGCAGTCATAAAATTTTACGCTCAAATTCACACATAAAATACACAAATATTAATGTATTTCTTGTTGTCAAGTAAATTGTTTTGATTCTATTTCATAAATTATATTGATAAACATCCATATGTCACTTTGGAAGTATTTTTATACACAGAATTAAGTTACTTATTATGTGTTTAGAGAACCTATATACCTAAACAACAATGTTCGTACAATAAATAATGTTTGTAATAAAAACAGTTTTTTTCAAAATATGAGTGCATTAATTTCACTTGAATAAACGATATTACACTCTTCATAATTATGTCATTTGAAGAATAAATAAGTACCCTTAGTTTGTAAGGATGTCTGTGGTTTTTTAATGATTATCATTGGGTGTTTATTCTAATCGTCTGATATAACAGAAGAATTGCATATTTAAGGTAGTTCGCGGTGTTGCTCAGCAAAAAAGAAAGTGTGTTAGAATGGCATGACATTTGGAGGAATTATACCAGAAGTAGCAGCGCTTACGAAAATATAGTTCTTTTTACAGTTTGACGTCGGTAACCTGGCAAACTAAACGACGTTAAACGCCACCTAGCGGCACCAGCTATGTGAACGACTCGTTGTACTTTTTCCCTTGTATTGTACATTTGTATATACATGTATATATTTATGTTTAATATGGCAGTGAATGCCATAGGAAAGAAGTAATTTTATTTCAACAGCTAATCTAATTAATTATGTTTTCAGCTGCTTTGATTTAAAGCTTGATGAACCACAGACATCTTTAGAAACTGCAGGTTCTGGAATTTTTTATTCATCACAGTAGCAAAACTCCTGGACATTGTCATACAAATACCACTGCCTGCAAGGGTGTATGCCTTTTACTTATAAAGGGTGTTCATTAATGCTGTCCAGCCTTTAATAATGAAAACCTTTGTATATCACTGCCTGTCTGCATGTGTTTGGCAATACACAACACCTGGCTTTAAAAACTTTATTTTTATAAAATGTGTTTACCTGTTTACAAGTGTTTAGACTTGAAATTGATTGATGGCTCTATAACGGATGTGTCGATGGCTCATATTTAACAGATCACAAAAATGTGAAAGTGCCACCGATTAGTAGGGCTGTATACGTACCCTGTTGATTTAGTGCCTTCTTCCGTCACGGCTCAAAAGATGGTCGAGCTGTTCGAAAATGTTTCGGTAAATATGAAAATTTTAATTCAAATTGCCTTAAGTTAAAGTATGGCATTCCTTCAAAGGACCGTGCAGTATCTGCTTCAGTAAGAATCTGCTTCTAAGGGCCGTTCAGTAAGTATCTGCTTCAAAGGGCCGTTCACTAAGTATCTATTTAGGCACGTACGAAGAATGGCCAATGCAAACCATTTTACTTGAATTTTCATTTTAAGTTTGCTGTTCCTTTTAATGTATAATGTGATTGAATGATCAATTATTCTTTGTGATTTTCTAAGTAATTCAGTCATATGTTTATTTCCCTCTATGTTTAGATATATGTCTGAATTGAGACAAATAATTCAGTACAACACAAATTGGGATCCAACTAAATGCATTGTTTCTGTAAACAACAGTTGACCCAAACTACAGTAAAACTTGTACCGAGTCTTTTACTTGACATAATGTAAGGTTAGTTGTTTATCTGTAGTTAGGTCAGTGATCAGCACCGAATTGTACAAATATTGGTTAATTTTAACCACTGGGTTAATTTTGAGGCGAGGTTAAATTTTAGGTAAAGCGTTTAGAAAGTCGTCAAAATCCTCAGTTTACTTGTTTGAATCGTCGAGGTCGCCTAGCGTTAGGTACAACTAAGCCATCCATCTTGTTTCTGATAACATCTTAACGGTAATAACCTAACCTTAAATTTAACCCAGAAGTTGAATTTAACCAATGTTTATGACACAGATAAATAAGCAGGAGGTCAATTCATATACATCTTAGCTGAGGTAGCAAGATTTGGGGCAACAGAGATTGTGGTTTTTATTGGATAATTTGTCAAATGTTAAATGACTGAAATATACACAAATTTGAAACTTAGAAATGTCCTACCAAGCAAAGATGTGTCTGAAGCAGCAAAACCCAGACAGAGTGACACTACTACTCAACTGTTATAATCGGTAGTTTCGGAGTCCAAGAAAACTTGCCTCCCAAATACATTTCGTTCATTGGAAAGTTGCCAGCTTAGACAGCTGGGCAATCTTGGATCCCCCCCAAAGCCACACATAAACACAAATTATTTCCTATCACCACTGCATCAAATTCAACACACAAAATATCATCTGAGACCAGGGTAATAACTATGAATAAAATAATAAAGTATCTTATCTATTTATTTTACGTATTCGTATGTATACAAAACAATTATGCTTTCTTAATTAGCACATACAATCAGTTACATCACACAGTAGCACTTTTTTATCACATTGGTACATGAACAGAGACTTTGATGATGACACTCACTGTACTACACTTGCAGTTTATACATGACACTACTCAAAATAGGGGAAATATGTCAGCCAACTATAACATTTTTAGCAACTGCCAAGTTCAGAAATCATATTGCATGAACAAGAGACAATGCTATAAATCATATCTGATTGTCACAGCATAATAGAAATGACAAATTGTATTCTTTTTAAATATCATACAGATTTTATCAAATTCTGAAATAATAGCTCTAAGTTTGATTTCAATTTATTTAATCGGGTTTAAATCACTTTTTTCAACAATTGTTCAGTAATGTATGGTGGCCGATTCACAAAACAAGTTTTCCTGGACGGTACTCTAACCAGTACAAACTTACCCTTCCACTAGGAACCAGCAATAGATTCAAAAGAATGAGAATATCAGATAAAATTTGCACTAACCACACACTGGTAGAACTATTGTCTTTAAGCATCCTTACTTACAAGGCCAACATATTTAGCTAACTTTGAGTAGAATACACGCATGACATTCAGAAGATGTACTACATTTTAGATTGGAAAAAGGAATAAATGAGCACAATATTTAACAAATTTGCATATATATATATGTTGAATTAAAATTCCAAGGGAACAAAAATTGTCTAAGCATTGGAAATCAATCACAAGTTTATCATCTCCCCATAAAGTTGGCTCATCATCAGACCTTAACTACAGCACTTATCAATTAATGCAGCAAGTTCTTCAACACTGAACATATTGAGTCTCTAAATAAACAATGCGCATATCCAACTTCTGCTAACACTTCCAACACTTACACCAACACCAGGCCTACCACAGAAGGCTTAGCTTCTAGGCATTTAGAAGAGATGGGTGTCAGCTGCTTATACTTCAAAGAGAACAAGATCAAGGTAAACTAAGGTGAACCATCTCACTGTATAAAGGATGGATTTATTATTTAACTGTCCATTAGTGGCATTTTTACACTCACATACTTGAACATGAACTTGTACGTGCAGAAGTAAATGCATTAATTAAATTCACAAACAAATATGACTGCAAATTATGTACAATAAAATTCATCCCAATCATAAACAATCAATCAAAGCAGTGCATGTAAACAACTGCTGTTTATATTCTAACAGTTTCGGTAGAAGAAAAAATTAAAAATGCAAGCACATGCAAAACCCATTACTACTGATTATCAGATTACTTGATGATTTAAATGAAATAATTAGGCAAAATTACTAATTTAATGCCCAATGAATTACCATATAAATTTTTTAGAAAATTACAACAAAACAAACATCAATTTACTGCCAAGTTTTTTATTCCCACTAAAAAAGAAACATAATCAGGAAATATAGTTATTTGTCAGACCAATTTTGGTCCAGTCAGTAGGCTTGCAATGAAGCTGAATCATTGAAACTTAGAATACAATAAGAACACCTTTTGCACTCTTGCACCAAATGCAGCAATTTATCCATAATGGTAGAATTAAGGTACTTTTTGTTGTCTTTATTTATACGGTTGATAAGAAATATGTACCAGGAGATATAGAGTTCTTTTCATTGTGATCGTCTTTCTATCCTTACGAGGTGTTGTTTTTAAATGAAATCACACGCTCCTCACCCATAGCACTAAGAACAGTACACTGAAACATGTCAGAAGATATATTTATGAACACATTTATAACCAAATTTATTCAGCAACACTAACAGTTTTGTAACTCAGGAATAACACCTAAGAATTGTATGGGGTTCGATATTACCAGGGCTCCAGGATCCCAAGAACAACGACTTCTATACCTATATAAGAAAGGAATCCCGTCTGGATTCGATCATTTTCGAGGTGGAAATTGGCTGACAGTGTTTACACTCATAAAAGTGATCATCAGTTTGTTGTAACAAGAGGGCCATGATGGCCCTATATTGCTCACCAGAAAAGACTGATTGCAAAATAAATTGACCCCGGGGCAAGTTAATTTTGAACCCCGAGCCAGAATTTGAACAAATTCAGTAAAGGTCTAATCTAAACAATGCTTCACACCAAATAACATAGCTCAAGGACCTATGGTTTCCTACGCAATAATTTTTATATTTTCCTATATGAGCCTATGTAAAATCAAGTTACCCCCGGGACTGAGTCAATTTAGACACAAGAGTCATAATTTGAACTAACTTGGTAGAAGCCCACCAGACAATATTACACTCCGGATATCTCTAGGCACTGTAGTTTCTGAGATGATTTGTTCCATTTTCCTATATAAGCCTACATAATTCAAGTGACCCTCGGGACGGAGCCAATTTTGACCCCAGGGTCAAAATTTGACCAAACATGGTAGTGGTCCACTAGATGATGCTCTAGGCCTTGTGGTTTTGGACAAGAAGAGTTCTAAAGTTTTCCTGTTGTTTGCCATGGCAACCCAAGTTTTTAATGTATTTTTTTTAACAACTTGTAGAACTTCATGCAATGAACATTCCTGTTAAGTTTTATTGAAATTGGCCAACTGCTTAAGAAACAGAAAAGCAATTGTTGACGCACGCACGTACGCATGCACACACACTGACGATAGACATAACACAATCACAATAGCTCACCTAGAGTACATCCTTTTTTTAGTTGGCAACTTAAGACATATCTGACAGTTTCCACAATTTTACATACAGGCGTGTAGGCAAAATAGAATCGTATCAAGATAATTTTTTTAAACTTTGCATGATCATAGCATATAATGATAATAGAAACTTTTTCAGTGAAGCTTTATTTCAAAACGATAAAACAAGCGTATGGTGAAAATTGTGAATTTTAACGCAAATTGTGAAAAATTTATCTAATTGTGAAAGGGTCCGTCGGACCTAGTTTCAAGATTATGAAAGGTCCGAATATAGGAAAAAAATCACTGCCTAGTGACTTAGTTTTTGACCGCAGATGACCCATTATGAAACTTTACCTACATATCATTGAATTAAACATTCTGACAAAGTTTCATTAAAATCCAATCAGTGATTTCTAAAGTGTTCATAAGGTTTTCCCATTATTTGGCCCCGGTGACCTAGTTTTTGACCCCAAATGCCCAATATCGAACTCGTCCGAGATTATGTTAATATTAACATTCTGATATAGTTTTGCGAAAATTGAGCTAAAAATGTGATCCCTAGTGTGTTCATAAGGTAAAATTTTGACCACACAACGCCGAACGCAGACTGATCACAAAAGCGCACCCTGAGCACAAGTGCTCATGTGAGCTAAAAAAAAACTGAAATAAAACTTCCATACATACCAATAACTCATTTCCATCTTCAAACTTTTTAGACATTTCTGTACCAACCTCACCATCAGGGAGTTTCAAATCATCTCTTGTACCAGAATCATCCATGAGGGAAAGGAAATTATCCTCCTGAACATCTAAAAGCTGTAATTGAAATATCAGAATTTAAAGTATTAAACTAGTTATAAAAAGTTCTTTTGAGATGTTTAACATTTTATGATAAGAGGTATGAATTACTATAATAGGGTCTTTGATTATGTTTTTATTGTACATGTACTGTTCAGTTAGGATAATTGTAGAGTGAAGCAGTGGTCGAGTCCATTTGTACGTTGTAAAACCGTTGTCAAATTATCAGTAGAAATGTAGGCTGACTATATCTAGGGCTGTGGCGAGTATCCGAGTACTCGGATATTCACGAATCAAATTGAAAGATCGAGTATGAATAATCGTCATTACTAAGATTCGTGGTTTCGCGATCTTGTTTTTTAACAAATTAAAAGTGTATTGTTTGTTCTTAAAAATCCCTTTTCTATGAAGAAATATTGTCTCATCATGGATTACTTAATTCGTTTGCCAAGATGTCCAGTCGGTTCTTTAAATAATGATGCTGGTAAATGAACTAGCTGGAAGGGGGTATGAATAAATTTAAGCCATAGAACAATTTATATTGATTTACTTCATTATTCCAAAAAATAAACAAATAATTAACTGTCTTCATGACTGCAATGTTTAAGTTTTAGATGGATTAATTGATAACAAAAGATTCGTGATTCGATTTGTGGATCGTGAGTGTTGAATCGTGAATTGGATCGGATCGCCACTAACCCAACGATCCACAGCCCTAACTATATCGCTTACAAATTTCGTGAAGCACATTAACTGTCGGCGTAACACAGTTGGTAACGATGTTGTCTGTTGATACATCTATTGTTGTGAAATTATCGGTGTGAGACCGCGATTTAGTAATTTTTCGCAAATTATTTCTATATACTTTTTTAAAAAATTTGTCAACCTTGTCGTTTCCTTTTTGTCCTTTTTGTAAGGATTATACTAGATCTAGTGTTTATATTGTTATCATTTTTATTGTTCGGTATATCTTTTTGAATATCTTTTTAAGACATGTAATAAACATGATGATGAATAGTCTCAGACATTTCGTCGTAATTCTGGTAATTACAATTGGTTCGCTATTAAAAGCCCATCTATTTTCAGCCATATTCACAGGGCCTTTTTTCCAAAAATTGGGAAGGGGCCTTAGCCTTTCATTTTGGGAAATTCAAGCGCGATATTTGGCCAAATTATGAGAAGGTTAGACTACTGAGTTTGAATAGCATTGTATTTTGGGAATTTCTAGCCTTAAATTGGGGAAAAAACAGCCTTTTTGCAATTGGGAAGTCACCGAATTTCGGCCTCTGTTATAGAAGGAAACAAGATGTGTTTTATAAACACCGTGTCCCCTCCGGTTGCCCTTTTTGAAAACGCACCTGTAGGTCCTGTAGAGATTGTCATGGTGAACCAAGATATGAAGTTCGATGATTGCAGGTGGTAGTGTTTTGATTTAATAGGCAAGGTTAAATTTCAGTACAGGCAAACAAAGGGCCGTAAATCTGCTAAAAATGATCGAATCACAAAACCCTAACAATATGTGCTGGTGAACATGGTGACAATAGTTCTATCAAAGTTTGGTAAAAATCCCTTGAAAAATACAGAAGTAGTTGCAAACAAGAGTATTTTTCTATATATTACATATGCACAAAATAAACAAAGGGCCATAATTCCGTAAAAATTTATCTAATCATAAAACCTTTACAACATGCATTGGGTATCTCGATAACAATAGTTCCATGAAAGTTTTATCAAAATCCCTTGAGAAAACAAGGAAACAAGAGTATTTCGTTGTTACAATCACACAAAAAAAACAAAGGGCCATATATTCCGTAAAAAATGATCGAATCACAAAACCCGGAATATATGTGTGGTGGTTCTTGGTAACAAAAAGTCTGTGAAAGTTTCGTCAAAATCCCATGACAAATGTAGGAGTTGATTCCAAAAAAAAATGTCATTTTTTTAAAACACAATGACCCTGTGACCTTTGACCTACTGACCTGAAAATGCACAGGTCCTGTAGAGGTTGTCATGAGGAACCTACATATGAAGTTTGATGGATGTGGGTGCAGGAGTTTTGATTTAGGCAAGGTTAAAGTTTGGTACAAACAGACAGACAAACAGAGAGGCCAAAAACAATATGCCCCCGATCTATCGATACGGGGGCATAAAAAAGCCCTGATTCAGCTACCTTTGTGTAGTTGGCCTTCAGATAAGTTAGCACGAAATACTTGTGCACGGTATTAAATCTTCCAAGTACTTTTGCACTACACACTTCATGTTAAACAGGACAATAACGCATTCTTTTTCTGTACAGTTTACTACTAAAATATTATAACAAACCTACCTATGTACTACAATTTTGGCATTTGAGATCAAGTTGAAAAAGAAAACAAAAACAAAAACGAGACAACCAGTGAGGTTCCAACTCGCGATAAAACTTTCACTCCTAAGCATTTCTAAAGGCTTTACAAACTGCGCCAAACGGACATCTACAATTTCATTGCTAAACTATAATACTATATTCGTTTCTTATAAACCCATTTTACCTGTTCAGACAATGGATGTAAACTTTTGTGTACACATAAAATGAAACGTCACTTTTACATTTTCTTAACTGAACAGTACATAGATAAACAGGTAATACAAAATGCTTTATTGATATAAAGCTCAGAAGGTTTGCAAGGAGATCTGCGTATTACATTGCCGTTTCGCGAAGTTCGTGGGCTAACAATGCACAGCCTTATTTCAGAGTAGATGTTTTTAAAAGCAAAATGATGACGCCGCATGATTCTTGACGGACAGAGATCAATCCCTGTACCTCAACTTGGCACTTTATGCCAGACGAGATAAAAACTTGTGCACAGCAGCATTGTGCCATTGAGTCAGTCATTCTTTACAGATACGCATCATTTTTTTTTTTTTTTGTCGCATTCAAAGTTTATTTTTCAGTATATATTACACTTAAATACGCCCAACATTCTTGTTCATGTTTCTTTTAGAACTTTTTTCCAAAATTACCTGGTATTCTGTACGTTTCACATTGGGTACATCCATATTATGAGTAGATGGACAGATATCTTCATATTTCTTGCCAGTGAAAATATCAATTCCAACCATGTGAACCTGTAAAGATGTTAATAAAGTAAATATGCTACCAAAGCACTTAAAATTGGGGTACATAAAACTTAAAAAATATTTCAGGGCCTTTTTTCCAAAAATTGGGAATGGACCTTAGCCTTTCATTTTGGGAAATCAAGCGCAATATTTGTTCAAATTTTGAGAAGGTTAGACTACTGAGTTTGAATAGCATTGTATTTTTGGGAAATTCTTGCGTCAAATTTTGCAACTGGGAAGTCACCGAATTTTCGGCCTCTGTTATAGAAGGGAAAAAAAGCCCTGCATTTTAGTAAAATAGGCATATTTCATTTCAAATGTGAAGCTTTTGATACTTGTTGAAGTTAAATCGAGAGGTGGCAAAATAAAGCACTGATTGCATTTCACTTTGATAGCAAGCAAACCCAAAATACCTTGGCATGACCGTGTTTTCCAGTCTTAGATGTTGACATTTCTACTATCTTGCAGGGGTGGCCTTTAATTACAACATGACCGTTCTTGCGAAGAGCTGAACATTGCTGGGGAAAAGTCTGGGATGCCCCAGAATCAGTACCCTGAAATTCTTCATCAGCCATTTTGAATTTTTCTGAAAAGAAGTGTAAAAATCAATAAATTATTGCTGTATAGAGCAATACAGTGACAGTGCTCAAGCCAGCCCTTTTCTGCAGGGCATGCCCCTAAAAAACGATGCCCTGCCTTTTTAAAGACCCTGCCATACAATGCTTACATCGTTTTCAGGGTTTCACACCAATTGATTTTGCCTCGAGTCCAAAAGGAATTCCTAGCTAAACAAGAGGGCCAAGATGGCCCTATATCACTCATATGACAATGATTGTGTACTCATTAAAACATTGTTTAGAACCTGTGACCTAGTTTTTGACCCCAGATGACCCATGTCAGAACTTGTCCTACATATAAGACAAACATTCTGACAAGGTTTGGTGAAGATCCAATCAAAACCATGAAAACTACAGCATAGACAAGGTTTTCCTAAGATTTGACCTCGTGACCTAGTTTTTGACGCCAGATGCAGCTTTCAACCTAACCCACTCGACCATCGACTGAGTCGAGTGATTTCCCCTCGGTCGAGTGAAAAATCCAAGACGATAGCCCGATCGGTCGAGCACATTTTCCGTATCCATATTCTGTTACTGTCCGAAATAGGTACATTTACGTATAAAATAAACACTGCGCAGATCGATTTCGTTAAATATTTTACCAAGTAAACGTTAAGGGCAGGGCGTTGGCAAGGACATTAGGGCACTTGTAACGCGCGAAAATCTGCTTAGCACACAATACATTTGCAGCATTTAAATAAACTATAAAACCATATGTTTGTTATTGTTGATTATTTTATTTCTTTTTTTGTGTTTTGTTATGAAACAGGGAAGGGTAAATTTTTTTGCTTTAACCACTTTTAAAGACTCAATTCTAAGAGTGCCCAGTGCCCATTGATTATTTTCATATATTGTAACTATCATATACATGTATATGTATCATATAACAATTTTAATAACAGAAAAAAATATCATGTGTAATTCTATTCTCAAAATTGTTCCAAGATTCACACACCCTATGCACATAGTTTAACATTAACAAGCACAAAAAGTAACACATCTTTTGTTTTAATTTTCATTTTAGTAACTAATCAATCCAAGAATTAGACTCTCAACAACATAATTTGTCTGTACGTCAATACCGGAATCGGACCGTACAATGGGAGTTTATTCATTATTATTATAATTAGCTTTATTCGGCGATGTTTCGACTTTATCGTTAATTTGATAAGTAAAGCGAAAGTAGGCTTTCGGAAAACGGTAAGGTCATGTAGTAGTGGATTAACTGATTCACACATAGATTTTCGATTTATTTCATTAATGTGACGGCCCTTTGCAATTTCTGTCGGTCTCGGACCAACATACTTGAATAAATGTCTACGATAGTAAATACTCGCTTTTCAAGATGCTAATTGACCATGACTAAGTGTCGGTAAATTAATCAAAGACTATCAGTTTAATTGATGCGGTTATATGCATTTTTTAATCCGATCGATAATGCCCAGGGCGTCAATTCCTTATCTAGTGTTATAAACAAATGCATACCGGTATAATGACTTTGTTTTGACACGATTGGTTCCGCGAGAAACAATGCGATTAAGCACGATCTCATTATGTATGCCGGTAACCAGTCGTCAACACAGTTACACGCGTGATTAAATATCGTCGCGAGCAAGCATGGATTTCACAGTTTCAATTAACACGCTTTGATCATAAACAAAACGATTGATGGTAGAAAAATAGGTCCTTTATAAACGATGTTAGCTTGGTAAAATATTTAACGAAGTTGATCTGCACAGTGTTTATTTTATGCGTAAATGTACCTATTTCGGACAGTAACAGAATTCGGATACGGGAAATGCGCTCGACCGATCAGACTATTGACTTGGATTTTTCACTTGACCCAGAGAAAAATCACTCGACTGGGTCGATCGTCGAGTGGGTAAGGTCGAAGACTGAATAAACTCCCACTGCATGGTCCAATTCCGGTATTCCGGACATACGGAGATGTGTATTTTACTGAAAAAAATGTAGAAATAAAACAAAAATATTTTATCCTGTTGTGTGTCTATTTTTTGAATTGGTTAGTGATTCAATGAAATAAAATTCAAAACATAAGATTAGTTACTTTTGAATATGATCGACTTTTTGTGCTTGTTAAGGTTAACAACAAATGACTTTAATAGTGGTGAGTGTATTTGAAATGTAATCTAGGGTTGGTTCCGCTAAACTTTACTACTTATGACTATATTTTGTAATACACTACAAGCTTTGAAGGTATACATACTTTAATTAAAGACTTTAGTACCTTCTTGGCAATTTGTGTTGCGTTATCAACGGTTATGTGACCTCGCGTTGCAAAAAGTGGCTCCAACTTTTTTCAGATCAGTGTGGGCCCTGTAATTACAATATCTGTGACCAAAGTGAACCGTTCGGTATGTAGAAAACACATTTCTATACTCACATCAGCATAAATTATTCCAACATACCGTATTCCCCCGATGCATTTTCCAAAAGGGGGGCTTTTATTGTGACCCTATTTTACAAAAAAAAAATCTGAATACCGTATCCTAAGATTTTTTTCCGGAGGTCAAATGAATGAATTTTCAACACTTGCTATTGAAAAATATCGCGGTGTGAATGCAATATTAATCAACTGTCATTCCCGGTGCGCAGTACTACGATAAATACGGTAGTCAGTTGCACTAGTTAAACTACATGTCAAAAATCAATAACACGCTGTCGCTGCAGAGTTTACCGCGCGTCTGACGTAATTTCGAGTGACGTAATCTCGCTTAGGGCTGCAATGTGTAATCGAGTTTATGTAGGTCAATAGCTATGTTTAGAGCTCTAAAAATATCATGGAGTCAAGAGGTAGAAAATCGTACACGGCTACTTTTAAATTAAAAGTCATTAAATTTTCGGAAGAAAAAGGGAAACACCAAGCCAGTAAATTATTCCATGTTGACCGTAAGCGGGTTCGTGAATGGTGCCAAAATAAACTGAAAATTGAGAACCTTGCTGCATCTCATAAACGTTTACCAGGTGGTGGTCGGAAACCCAAATTCCAAGGCATCGAAGGGTCTCTGATGAATAGGTTTCATGAACGGCGGTCGGCGGGTGTTCGCATCACAGGGAAAGCCTTAAAACTCGAAGCCATGCGTTTACATCAACTTGGTGGAAGTCAATCCTTTAAAGTATCAAAGGGCTGGTTTAGTCGTTTTAAGAAGAGACATACAGTAAAACCCCGATTATTCGAATGTCATTGGGACCTGAAAAATCATTCGGATAATCCATGGTTTCGAATAATCCATTTCAGTATAATGTATTGGTTGGAAACGATAAATTCCGTACTGTCCGTATATTGCAAGGGAGTTAACTCTCGTATGTAAATATGACGTTATTTATTTGAGTGATAATAAGAATAAAATAAAATGTACAACAAACACTTATTTTTTATCATTGTTTTATGAATGTTTATGAGTTAACCAATGAAACAATAATTCTTGTTAAATAAATATCCGCGCATTTATGGATTATGCAGAACACAATCCGACACAATAATACATCATTCTCACTTCACTTACTAACGATCGACTAGGCATCGCTATCGTAACATTCTAAGACAATTAAAGAATCGAAGACGTAATGTTTTTAGGTTTGGTACGTTTTTTCACTAAATCATCATATTCTAGTTAGCTTTGTTTAACTGTGTTCGAATCTGTTTTTAAATTTTTATTGACGCTGAAATGCAAATAAGTTCATACAGATCACCATGCAGGTACGTACGCATATTAACTTATTATACCGAGATCATAGTGTAATATTCGTCGCGATTAGTATAAAAGCGTAACAAACAATATGGTCAACTTAACGATAATTAAACTGTTGACACGCTTCGTGTATGAATTGATGTGACATATTGTTTGTCACACGACATTTGATTCTCAATCGGCCATTGTTAAATTGACGACTTCGAATAATAGGTGTGAAAATACGCGCATTTGTAACTTTAGGGACCAAATAATGCATTCGGATTACACCAGGTATTCGTAAAATCCGATTCGTATAACCGGGGTTCGTTGTACTTGAAATATATAGAGACGTAATCGGGACCGTAGATTTTATTCGGATAATACCGGGTATTCGGATAATCGGTGTTCGGATAATCGAGGTTTTACTGTATCTCATTTAGGCGTTCCACACATGTAGCACAGCATGCATGTGAAGTAACTGATGACCGTGTGGACAAGTTCTTACGATTTGTCATCTGTATGCGTAGGTTGCGGGAATATAGAGATTGCGATATTGGTAACATGGATGAGACGCCTGTTTGGCTTGAAATGCCGGGAAAAAGCATGTTTACGTCTAAAGGGGAACATGAAGTGATTGTTTCCTCAACTGGGCATGAGAAACATCAGCTGACAGTGACACTTGGTGCGTTTGCCAATGGTACAAAGATGTCACCTCTTGTACATTTACCAGGTGTGAGGCCCCTTCCTAAAGGTGACATCCCTCATGGTATTATTGTCTACATGTGTGGTTCGGGGCAAAAGTCATGGGCAGACGAAAGGAGCATACAGTTTTGGCTCAGCAAGTTGTGGGGTAAGAACAATCAGCACCGTCGTATGCTGGTATGGGATGCATTCCGCGGTCATTTAACTGTTAACATAAAGGAACTTGTAAAAAATACATACAACACGGATATGTGTGTTATCCCTGGTGGCTGCACGTGTAAGTTGCAGCCTGCTGATATTTCATGGAACAGACCATTTAAAGCCAAGATCGCCGAGTTGTATGACGAATGACTGTTCAGCAGTCCAGTCGACAAAACACCCAAGGGTAACAGACGGGCCCCACCAAAGTCACTTGTATTGCGCTGGATTAAGGATGCTTGGGAATCAATTACACCAGAGATTATTCGCCGATCCTTTAAAAAATGTGGAATCACGAGCGCGCTAGATGGTACCGATGATCACTTATTTAATCAACAGTCCGATGTCGAGGACGCCGATGATCACACAGACAATTTTGAAGGGTTTTCCGATGACGAGATCGAGGTCAGTGAAATGGTCATGGCAGCAACGGAAAATCCCAGGGAAACTGTTCTGTCTGAGTCAAAGAGCGATTCTGACCATGTTGATGATAGTACAGATTATGAAAGCGACGGACATTAACTTTTATACTGATGGATTATAATTATCATATTTACACCGGTAACTGTGTAAATATTTCTATTATATAATACCATAGATCGATTTACTGTATTACGAAAGTGATGGACATTTTTTTAACAGTGCTCTATTGATTTTTATTTGACGCAAATTACCGTAAGATATACGGTACAGTACATAGTACAATTAGTGACAGAAGATTGTTTTTCACGCGGTTTCGTTAGTTATTGTTCACATGTTTGGATTAATACAATTTATTCAAAGTGGAATTAATTGTGTTTTATCTTTAATAAAAACGAATTTTACGTCTTGAGTCCCGGACAGACACTTAAAACTGGTAAGTCTTTACGATTTTTTGTTGTCAAAAAGGGGAGGGGGCGTCTATTAGGGGGGGGGGGGAGCGTATTTTGAACCTTTTCTGAAAGATGCTTTAATGTTTTGTTTCTCCCCACTATTTCCCAATTCAGTGATTATTTTCGCTATATTTACTGCCGAATTTGGGCAGTTTCCCCTAGTAAAATTTCCTTCATTTTCCCCCTAAAATGGCCAAAATTTTCCCCTAATAAGAAGTTCTACATGATCATGTAAAAAGAAGAAAAATACAACAGTTTTCTCACCATTGCCACCAATTACAGTGTAGTAATATTTATATTTATGATTTAAACAACTAAATAATCACATATTCCATAGAAATAAATGTTATTTTTCTCCCATTTTGAAATTTGTTGTGCTAAATTTCCCCTTTTGATGGGCATGGGTAGTGACGAAAATTTTGAAAAAAAATCACTGCAACTGAAAACGAAACCGGTGTATAAATGGCAGTCAAGTACTGGTGTCATAGTATACATCGCCTATACTCAAAAAGTCACTTGGCAAATAATTCAAGTACAAGTTTAAATAAGCTGGCATGTCAACGAAACGTTGGTAAGTTTATCAACTTTCGTTAACTCTAGGTACTCTTTGTAAAGACAGGGCTCGAAATTAACACTAGCAAACTAGCAAAATGCTAGTGAAAAATAAATTTTGCTAGTTCATTTTACGACCACTAGCATTTTTTTGCGAGTGGAACTGAAAGTGTAGTAATAACTTTATTATTTATGCAATACAGTTACATGTACATAAAATACAACCTATTTTGTTATAACATGACTATTTTTGAAAAACAAGTGTTGTGAAAAAATTGCTAGAGGCAGAAAAAGTTATATACGAGCCCTGAAAGATCGATTTAGAATTAGACTGTCTGACAGTAGTTGTATACGGAGTGGAACTGGATGTGGCTAAAGTCTGTTTGTACCGTTTTTTTCACGCATCGTATATTTAAGTTTAATGTTTCAAATTTGACATTTAACAGATTTTTTAAAATACATTCACGCAGATTATTGTTATTTCTATCAAATTAAGTATGTTATACAAGTAATTGAATAATTTTGACGTAATTTGAATTTCCGCATGTAAATATGCATAATGATGTAAGTAAGGCTGAGAGGATGGCCCTTCCAAATTCCTTCACGAAAATCGGCCAACCGAAAAACCGAAATAGTAGAGACATATTTGCTTTTGACCATAATGAAGACCCCACCTCCTTAATCTGTGTGCCCATTTTACGGAATGTGGTGTAACCTAGGGAAGATGGGAATATTTCGCTTGTGAAGTGGTCTTTGTTGAGCCAAGATTCTGTTCCTACAACATTATCTGGATCATGGAATGTCAGTCCTTGAATTAATTTTTTGTGACAGAATGCCCGACTACATACTAAAGTAAGTTAGGAGCGAGAAAAATCTGGTCCTCACCAGGGATTGAACCCAGGACCCTTAGCACTGTACACTCAACCATGTCGCTAATGAGTTAACTCAACAGCAAGGCTGTTGAAAGTGGCCATATTCCTACAATAACTACAATACTTTATGAAGGAAACTCTCTAAAACTAGGTTGTCCCCAAAAAGACTTAAAGAAGGAAAAAATCCTTTCCGGCAGGGGACAACGGATTACGGTCAACTGGTACCCACTATTTTTTGGTCAAGTGGTACCCAATATGAAGTCAAGTGGTACCCACTATGAATATTAAGATGTACACATGTATTTTGTTTGATATCATGAGTATATGGTGGTTAATAATGCCACTAATGAGTTTGGATGTTTGAATGTGAACTTCAACAATTTACTTCATATTGGGTACCACTTGACCAAAAAATAGTGGGTACCACTTAACATTGGGTACCAGTTGACCAGCTCCCGGGGGCAACCCACTAATATCGCCGACTGGAATGTCAAGTAGTAGGGTTGGTAACCAAACAGACAATCCGGCGATTTTACAGTACGAAGAAGGCCAAGGTTTCTCTTCAGATTAGTTAATTAAACGACGTATTCAACTAATGTTTAAAGAAGACATTTTAAACTTATTATAAGGTGTAAGTGAGCACTCCTACCTGAAAACTATGAAACAAAATGGCGGAAATTGATTGTGCAATGTAATAAGCTATTTTTACGCGCGTACAGTCAGAAAAACGAACTTTTCTTTATAAATTTAGTTTCATGATATAATAAACAACGTCTCCTATCAATACTACAAACAAACGAGAATACCTTAAACGTAAACATACCTAAATTGCAACGTAATTTTATTCACGTGTTGCAACTGAAGGCAGATGTTCGGAAGGAACGATTGACACGCATGCGCACATAGTTCCCGAAGGTGGCAGCACTTGGGAAATGTGTATTCCCCGGCCCTAATCTCTACCCAGAGTGGTCGTTCGTTAGGGAATGTCCGAAACCAATGCCAAAATCAGGTACACTATATATTACATTATGATGTAGTGCCCCTGTCTCAATATACCAGGACTTAGTATGACATGTTGTACCTCCTATATGATAAATAGGGAAACTCTGTTTGAACTGTATATTCTTATCGAATAATAATTATTGTATCTATTGAATTTAACCAGGGATGCTATATTACATATAGCATCCCTGATTTAACACAATACTTCAAATCCAAATTTATTTTATCATGCTTTAAATCTCATTAAAACATTGTGAATGTTTAGCTGAAATATTTAATTCAAGCTGCTAATCAAGGTGCATGATGTTCACACCTAATTAATATATCACCTTCGAGGTAACTGTCCCATTAGAACAATAGACACGTACGTACATGTATACCACAGGCACACTATAATTTATGTATGGTACATTAAGAGTTAAAATGATACATAAAGGTACTGATACATTTAGACAATGGTGCATATATGACGTCTTGTACCCATTCGTTAATTTGCATCTCTGTCAAAGTCTATGCGTTTTCAAGCTTCTAGTAAAACAAGAAATTAAGCTACAAATGTTACAATACATTGGCGACAATAATCTATGAGAAAATCGCCGAAAAAATACTGAATATTTTTTATGAAAGTGTTTGTTTACTTTCGGTAATTGGGTCACAACGGGAAACTTCTATCTCAAGGACTTATATATACATGTATATAAGTCCTTGTTCTATCTATAGTGGAAACAAAACGCCGAAGTTGAAAGAAATTATGACAACAAATGTACATATATAGAGAAAAAAATAAAGAGTAATTTCTTGTATCGAAACTTTTAAAGAAACACTAATTGGCTTGGAGCCTTATATAAGTATTGTTTTCGGTTATTTTGCTTCCCTGTCGCTAGTAAATGCGACACGAAAGCTGAGGAACCAATGTCAGACCGAATGCAATATGTTAAGAGTACGGTGATTGGTTAACAGCTACCGTTCTATAAATAGCGGTTGCGCAATCAAACTGTGTGAGTATCACGTGACCCGAGAGTACACATTGAACAGCTACCAGTTTCATTTTGCGAGACTGCTATGAAATTCGGGTGTACAAACTTCCACTATTAAATCGACTTGTTTCATCTTACTTGGGTTTGACGACTTTGTTTAAATTGATTTCTTATTATGATGTTTTGTATACGTCTATGCCATTCAATATATCTGCAGTACTTACCTATATAATTTGCCTATGCTCCGTAACAACAGATAGGTCTTTCTTACATGAGCATTTATTGTTACACACATCATTGAGTATAACACAACTCTATTTTTCCAAAGTGTTTATTCAAAGTAATAATCAAACCATTTTAAACCCCATTGCACACTTTTCCCCCACATTGAAATGAAGTGTATAGGCAAATATCCCCACATTGAAATGAAGTGTAGGCAAATAAATATTTTAAAAATAAAAAAGACAAAACATAAATTTAAGATGGTAGATGACCTGTATATAAGGGACACAACGTACAGAAACTGTCTATGTACTGTAAGTGAGAGAAATTGCTGTTTATTTCAAATATGGCGGATTTATGTGTAATTTTGGAAGAATTTGACAACTTTTTAGCTGGTAAGTAAATTTATTTACAGTTTCACACTTTAGAAATATGCGCATTCTGTGGTGCAATCATTTCTCTATCCAATGCTTAAATTTAAGCTCGATTGTCAATATTTTGTAGTTTCTTAGAACACTCAAACGTTTTGTTGACGATTGGAGTGATGCTGAAAAATCCCCCCTTATCCACCATCTTTAAAGGTTAGGTCTGTGATTCTTCTCTCAGTTGTTCAACTTGACATGAGCATTACATGTACCATATATCTATGTTCCGTCACTGGAATTTCAAAGCACAGTTTTTAAAAGGTCATTAAAATGAACCGGTGCGAATGGTGTAGGTTAAATTCTAAGATGTGTTTCCTGAGATGTAGGTCTGGTAAGATAACCCAAAGACGATCGGATCCGGGAGGGTCAAACCAATAATGATTTCTTTTTCAAAATGGCAATAATTTCTGAAGAATGGCTGAGTAAACTACTGGATACCTTATCAAACCACGTTTTGATATTGAAATGGATGTTCTTTAATCCTTGAAAATGGATTACTTCCATAGTCCCATAGACTTTGAACAATGCAAATTTATATGGAAGATAACTCAAAGGAATGTCCGTGATTGTTTTTTAGAAATCTCATGGTAAATCATTTTCTATCATGAAAACCTATAAAAATCATAAACATTTTCAAACTCTGTCTTCCCCATTATGAGATGATAATTTTGGGATCCATGATCCTTATAAATTTGGTGTTGAACAGTGAATTATGCTTTTTCACAGCTTATACAATGCAACGTAAAGTAATATACTGCAACTATAGTATAGTAAAAAACAAGGGTGCCGCGAGCGGTGCCGAGCTCGTCTGCTCACCGCCTCAGTGAGATCTATCCACCATGAGTTTCATGTTGCTATACTTCTTATTTAGTTTCTGGGTAAGTTTTTGCATGACGCAGACGCACAGCTAGTGATCCCAAAAGCTCGACTTTTCCCTTGAAAACAGACGAGCTAATAAACTACTGAAATTAAATTGTTCACAACTGAAAAAATAATAAACTTTCTACAATATCTACCGAGAGTATTCGATTTTTCAGTAACATAATGTTATTCAACATTAAATATTCACATATTTATAGCCTAACAAACAATAGTGAAAAAAAGTAAGAAGACACCACAAATCATGTTCAAAATTATTTTTAGCACAACCAGTATTCCTTTTTAAAAAGAAAACCTAAGTAAACAAAGGCCTCTACAGAATCGGATCAATGATTTCAGGCTAGGGGGCGTAATATTTAGGAATTAAATTCATTGAATTATATTTCATTGAATGATATTTATTTCTATCTATAGTAGGGGACTGTTAGGGGTGGGGATACGTACTATACTTATGTACATGTGTGATATAGGTCTATGAGTAAATCAAGTGTATTGAATGAATGCAAAAAGGGTACGTATGTACACCAATGATATGAACACAATTATATGATAAGTCCTTTGAATACCCTGCAATATATCAGGAATGCTATACATGTATTACATCATAATTGTAATATAACATCCCTGCATCAATATATCAAGGCTAAGCCAAGTCTAAGTAAATCTTAAATACCATATTTTTAATTTTGGTTTATGTGTTTCATTTTATACTTGGTCAAAATACAAAATTTCATGCAATTCCATTAAACATTCTTTTGCCTTTTTTCAGTTGAAGTTAATTATATAAGAGATTGAAAATTCTTCAAAATTAGGCCATGTTTTAGGAAATTGGAGTTGAAAAAAAAGAAGAAAAGAATAAACAAATTTACACTCTTTACCAATTCTTGAAATTTTGCACGATGACATGAAAAGAAGTCGGCTACATAAAAAGGAAAATAAATAAGGTCTTTATTTCCTTCATTGTGAATAATCTGCCCTTGAAATTACCTAAAATGATAAAAAATCACATTCAAGGACAGATAACTAAAAAACGAGCACTGAGACCACCATTCTTTTCGCTCAGTTATACTATGATCTTGCAAAGTTAAAAAATATCTTTCTATACGTTTTCATGCTGCCTATAATATGTCTGTGTGAAGTTTACTGAAGCCTATACGTTTGTCTGGATTGAACTCCATATTGACCATTCTTTTTCCCATTGACCCAAAGACCTGTACTATACATATAGCATATACTTTGCATAGACCTAACTACAAAAGATGCAAGTCATGCTGTAAGCATTCTGCATGAGTGTGAGATCGTCAGCAACGAGGCGGGCCCGGTTTTTGATATACAGTTTAATAAGTCGCTAATGTAGGCAAGAAAGAGACAAGGGCCAAGGACAGAGCCCCGAGGGACCCCTGAAAGGACTGGTAACCTATCTGAGCATTTACCTTCTACGAGAACCTATTGTAAACTGTTCAATGAAGGATTAATGCATCCTAAGAAATGAACGTAAATAAAAGTAACAAGTTATAATTATATAAATAAAAAAAATAGACATTGTAAATAATATAATGACCAAACATTTTTTTGAAAAAGAAATAAAAGTAGGGCTCGTCCGGGATTTGAACCCGGGACCTCTCGCACCCTAAGCGAAAATCATACCCCTAGACCAACGAGCCAGCCGCTAGATTCGTGAGGTAATTGTAACCTTATCGTTTAGAGTCATGTGGCCAGTCATGTGATTAGCAGCGTTTGTTTAACAGGGATCGAGAAGGAAGTTTTCTCAACAAGTAATCGAAATATTTTAATTCTTTAAATGAAACTGTTGTTTTCTAATAAGTGAAATATAAAAAAATATATAGCAGATTATTTCCGGTCATATTTTACACATTTTCGATTATGACAGTTCAATTTACGATTTTAATTTTCGTTCTTGTCTGAATTTTTCATCAGTGTAGTTGGACGCTCATTAAAAACTAATAAAGATATATGACAGGATATCTTAATGGTATATACATTTAGATGTACAAAGATAAAGCTGAAAGTTTCAAATTGACTTAAATTAATTATAGAAAAAATGTACATTGTTAACATCGTCAGTGTTGAATGTAGTCAACCTTTCATGATTTGAGATCTTATAACTTAATTACCAGTGTTGAACTAGTAGAGTTGTCAGATACTCCCGTTTATATACGATACAAAAATGTTATTTATGTACCACTCAAAGTAATGAAGGATTTGTCTACTAAGTAAGTAAATTTTATTTAAAGCCAGCAAGAGGACATAACAATACAACATAAGCTCATATGAGCTTTTTAACCGACTACTTTGTTTTCAACCATAAAATACAGAGCTAAGCAACCATATTTGTAATTCTGCATAATTTCTATCAACAAAGAATAATGACCAATTGAATAAATTTTTTTAAAAACTCAGCTATTTGGAAATTTTCTTTTTTGTCACTTTGATTCTTAAATAGGTAGCTAGGATTTCCAGTTGAGGTGTTTGGATCTAAGACTGTTGTTAATATCATCTCAGGTGAAATTTACCTTACAATACTAATTCAGCTACCCCTACTAATTTGGCTTTTCGGTTGGCAGTTTTCATGAATGAATTCGGAAGGGCCATCCTCTCTGTGTGGGATGGGGCCAAGTCGAAAAAGTGTTGCGCCATCACAAACAATAATTAGTTGGACTATAATTCAGCTATATAGATCAGTGTTTTTTGGGGGGAGGACTGATTCCCCTTTCTGAAAAGTCAGTTTTCCCTAAATTCATAAAAAATACCACTTCATTGAAAACAATTTTGTTAAAAAAGGTCATTAAAGTCCCATTAGCTTTTTGCTACAAAAAATATGCAAAAAACAAGCAATTGCTTATATTATCCCAAGATAATAATTACTGAAAAAACTCATTTCGCTGTGAATTTTGCTTTTGAAAACTAGGAAAATATAGAGCGCATGACGTCACTTTATGACGAGTACATAACATGACTCCTACACATTCCGATTGACTGTAAATAACATGGTTAACTCTGGAAGTAGTATGTTGTCGTCTGTGAGTATATTGTCTGTCTTATGCATCCTTTATTTTTATATTTATCATGACACTTAACAAGTAAATGCAAAATTAATAAACTTCAAGTAGAACATTATCTTTCGTCAAAGTAGAAGTGACGTGCGCATGCGCGTGAATGTAATTATAGACTGTGGGAAAACACAGCTGTTCTATAAATGGTATTTTTTTCAGTGATATTGAAAAAAATACGATGGTGGTTTCAGAAACAAATTTTCTTGCTATAAAGTATGCATGGGAGGAAAACACACAGGATTCTTCTGTTATAGGACATACAGAAACTATTGCGACTGATAAATTTATAAGCTAATGGGACTTTTAATTTGACCAGAAGGATAGCTCTTTATCTTAAAAAAAATCATCGATCAGTTTTAATTTTTCCTCTATGTCTATGTGAAAAATGTAGCGAACTACCGAAAACGTCTTTAAGCTATCAAAGGTTATTTATAACCTATTGGTAATAAGATTTAAGGAGGGTGTCTGCTTTAAAAGTAATTGTCATGTCATTGTTCTCCTTTTTCTCCTCAAGATACAATTTATCTACTGAGGCTCCACCACCTTTTCCCCTAAAGGAGGAAATAACACTGTATATATCTATTTGCCCCATTTCATCATATCTAGATTCAGACTGGCCATTCTCAAGTAAACTTGTTGAATAGTAAGGTGTTGCAAATTACAATTCTAAAGCTACGGTACTTGAAAATCTGAAAGTTCTGCAGACGTCCATAGAGTAGTACATAAAGTCTGGGACCAATATACACATAATATGTTGTGTATATTGATCCCTGAAAAAGTGTAATGTTTAGAAGTTTGGTTTTGTTGTTGAACTTTTGAACTGAATTGTTAACTATTTCTAAAGATTTTCATCTTACAAGTTTGCTTATTATTTTACAGTATTACGACTTGAATGCACCTATAGGGATTAAGTATGGCTTGGTCAACACATCAGATTATAATTGCTGTAGTGATGGTAATCACTGGTTCTATCAACACTTTATCAACAAAGTGAGTGTTTTTTCTCCTTTTTTTGTTAGATTTAATTTAGAGTGTCAAGTGATACTGTGATACCATATACAGTCAAACCTGTGTTTGTATCCACCTCTGAATTAAGGCCATCCTGTGTGTGAAGGTGGTTCTTTGAAAAACCAACCATCATTGATAATTAGAACAAACTTGCCTCGGAATAAAGGCCATCGATCTGTTAATAGTGACCACATTTTGTCTTTCCAAAGGGTGGCCTTTGTTCACAGGTTTGACTTTATTTACATGTGTCGTATGTATGACTATTTATCTTTTTAAAAACTATTACAATGGTGTCATGAGTCTCTGAGATTATAACATCTACACATTTCTACCAATGGTGTAATGAAGTTTATTTGTGCTAGCCATCCTTATAAAAAATGTTTGTTTGCAGTAACCCTACCCAGAGAATTTCCTGTACCGTAGGTAGGAAAATAGGTCAAGGAAGTATTATTTTACAGTTTTTTTTATACTGATCCCGTAATACATGTCAGAATAACAGAATGCTACCGGTACTTAAAGACATTGAACAGCTACTATATAAGTGACATTGAACCAGGAATGCGAGGCATGTGACTTATGGACCAGAAAGTCCCCTAATTCCACAGTAGGGGGTAATAAAACAGACAGGGTCATTGATAGACTAGCACCTGTTTACATAATCTGTTACTCTATGCTTATAAAAACAAAAGCAATTTAGTCATAAACGTATTATCACTGTAAATCAATAAAATTTATTACACCACTTTTTGACTAGGTGTCAAGTCTACAGACTGTGACCAGACTGGTTTTATCTGATTAGGGGCAATAAAACAATTAAGAGATTAGACCACATGTGGATTTTTTGGGGGGGGGGGTCACTTATATAGCTGTTCAATGTCTTTAAAAATTCCAAGAGGCCAAAAATAGTTGGATATGAGCCTTTTTTGGTGAGTATGTAGCATTACCACAAACAAAATACATCAGATCACAAACATTTATTAAACCACAAACTTCAAATTCTGCAATCAATGTTTTCTTAAATACAGTTTAGAACAAAATGACTTCCAAGTAAAGACCACCTGTCAATAAAGGACTCATAGTGTCTTTCCAATGGGTGGCCTTTGTTCAGAGGTTTGACTGTTGCTATATAATATACACAGTTTTGATGGAATATATTGCCTTCAATTAAGCTTTTTTCTTTTTTTTCTTTTCAAATCATGTAACTTTGAATATTTCCCTGAAAAGCCATATTTATAGTTGTTCTTGTTATTTTAAGGTGGGCTGACAGATCTAAAGCAGTTGGTACAGATAAGGGAGAGCCTAGAAATTTTGATCATCCTTTCTTACAAGTTTGTGCTTTTGTATTATGGTGGAAATGATTGTCATTTAATTTGTAGAGTTTATAGAAATGTTGAAGTCAATGTGTGTTTTAATGCATGTTTATTACCAATTTGTTCATATCACCAGGCAGGACTCTACATTAACTTTAAAGTATACTTGTCCTCTTATAAAACACTAAAAATGTTCTGGATTAAGATTGGTGTAAAACAGTATAAAATGCTGTTTCATAGTAGACAAAAGGTAACATGGTTTTGATCCAAATTTGAAATTTAATTCTGCTTTTTTGGATATTTTCACTTGCCTATTCAGACATGAAGAAGGCGGATTTATTTAACTTGTCCTTACCTCCAACTTGGTTGCCAAAACCTGATGGATAACCTTAAATGTAGAGCCCTGTCAGGGGTGCAGGAAATGAACTAAAGCAATACATGTAGTCACTGTGTAGACAAATGCTATCATAAAGTTAGATTTTAGCTTCAGTTCAACAACATATTACATGAGGTACCCAAAAATATCATTGATGTATAATACTTAACTGATTTAGTGACATAGTCTTTGACTCTTTTGCATGATTTTGATGTATCAGAAATTGACAAAAATCTATCATTACATATATATACTTTTAAAATAAACAGGTCCAACAAGCCTCATTAATTTTCTCATGGTTTGTATATTTCAGTATGTAAGCATAAACAAAATTTTCCCCCACTCCGAAATGCAAGCATATACTCTTTAGTTTCTTTCATAACACTCTGCCAAAGTATTGATTTTTGTCGAGCCCGCTTGCGGTGAACTTGACATAGTCGCCACAGACACTTGTTTAGAAAAAAATACCCCACCCACCACGTTCGCTCTTATGACTACCAATACATATAAATACTAGAAGAAAACAAGGTCCAAACGAAAGTAGAACATACAAGTGTAAATTCCGACTTAGAGGTCAAACGTCAAAAATGAGCATTATAGACCTTGTCCGGGCTGTATCTCCCTTATGCATTTAAACTTTTTAAGATAACTTGGCATAATTGTTAAACACCATGAGACGGTGTGCAGTGTGCATGATCCAGGTCTCAAGCTCACAAGCTCAAAGGTCAAGGTCACACTTAGAGGTCAAACATCAAAAATGAGCATTATAGACCTTGTCCGGGCTGTATCTCCCTTATGCATAGAAACCTTTTAAGATAACTTGGCATAATTGTTAAACACCATGAGACGGTGTGCAGTGCATAAGATTCAGGTCTCTAGCTCAAAGGTCAAGGTCACACTTAGAGGTCAAACATAAAAAAGGTCAATTGTAGACCTTGTCTGGGCTGTATCTCCCTTATGCATTGACATATTTGAAAATAACTTGAAAACACCATGGGACAGTGTGTCACACATAAGACCAGGGTCAATAGCTCCGAGGCCAAGGTCACACTTGGATGTTAAAGGTCAAAGATGGGGTCTACTTTTTGTGTCTGCTTCATAATTGTCATTTCTTGATGAATTTTGGAATTACTTGGCAGAAATATTTACATCATGAGACAATATGTCATGCACAAGACCAAGGCTCGTAGGCTAAAGTTCAAGGTCACACTTAGATGTCAGACATCAAAAGTGTATCTCCCTTATGCATTGACTTATTTAAAAATGACTTTGCATAATACAATGAGACCATGTGTCCTTGGCAACACCCAGATCCATAGGTCAAAGGTCAAGATTACACATTTGTTCAAATATATTTTCCTTGTCTGGGCTGTGCCTTCTGTTTGCATTCAAGGATTTTGAAATAATTTGGTATAAATGTTTACTTCAATGAAATGATTTTTCATGAACATCACCCATACTTGTAGTTCAAAGGTCAAGGTCACAAGCTGTCTAAACAGCAGACTCGACATGTTGCCCTTGGGCATCTAGTTTCGAAATATTTGTCAAATTAATTTATCTTGTTACTTCAGGCTGTTGGTATGTTCATCGGAGAATTTACTTGCCTAATTGTTTATGCACTGATGAAATTATGCTCAAGATGTCGAGCTGATCAGCAACAAGATGCCGGAAGTCAGACTGATCGTCCTCGTAAATTCAATCCTCTTATATTCCTGCCTGCAGCCATCTGCGATATGTGTGGCACATCAGTCATGTATATAGGATTAAATCTGACGTATGCCTCCAGTTTTCAAATGTTACGAGGTAATTTCATCTTTAAGCTTATAGTTAAATGTTATTATATGAATTTTGGTGTGAATAAAGCAAATCTTTTTGCTCCCATTCAAATGACACTAATTACTCGTACATTTGAATAGAAGTTGGACAAATTCTTAAACGTCCAATCTTAAATAAAATTTGTATGGTATGGTATGTTTGTTACTAAAAATCTTATTTTATTTGATGAATAGACCACCCCAGGCCACGGTCTAGTTGTTAGTGTGCTGGATTTGTAACCCGACGATACAGGTTCAATTCATGAGTGCGGCATGTCATACCCTTCCATGAAAATTTGACAACAATGTAAATTTTCCTCCTCCTCTGTAGAAATTGCCGGCTCTTTGTGAAAGGGTAAGTTAGTACTGGTTACAGTCCAGGAAAACTGTTTAAGTTTATTGGCTGCCATATATAACTGAAAATTTGTGAAAAACTGTGTTAGACCCAAATGGATAAATAAAGACCACCCACCCACAATATTATTGTCAATCATATTGAAAGTGAATTATCAATGGCAGTATTGAAGAGAATTTTGTGGAAAAAATATTCGCTTTTTTAAGAGTCAATATAATGGCAATAAAATTGTGCATGAAGGAGATGCTGACATTTAAATTGGTATTTATGCAATTTCAAATGTTTTTTGTATACATGCAATAAAATATTATACCAACATTTCATTTAGGTGCTGTAATTATATTCACGGCTCTATTGTCGGTGGCATTTCTTGGCCGAGTTATCAAGAAACACATGTGGGTTGGTATGTTTACTTTGTTAGTTGGTCTTCTGATGGTTGGTTTGGCTGATATTTTGTTTGGTACAAAGAATGAAGACACTCCAACTAATACCAATGGAATAATTGCTGGTAACAACATGCTTTTTTTAATTTGAATATTGATTAACAGTTAATAACCTGTAAGATACACATGCAGCATGCTTGTGAATAAAGTTAATAAAATTCAATAATTAACATTTTTCTTACCGGTATCTAGACTGTTTTGCCTTGTTAAAAAAAAAAATATGGCTTCGTCTAAAAATACAGGGTCTGTTGTTAGGCAGAATCTTTTCTTTAGTTTGAAGATTAAGTTTATGCAAAAAGGAATTATCTGAGAAAAAGATTGTCTTAAGACTGAAAAAAGTATTTAGGGACAGCAGACAATGAAGGATCAGGTTGGTGGAAGCCAGGGGCCTGTTTTATCAGCGTGTCTTATAACATCATAACTAAGTAACTGAGATTTCATTGTTGTAAGACATACTTCAATGGCAGCTGCGACTTTGCACTTACGACAGTGTTGATAAAATGGTGCTATGATATTTTATGTTTTTGTCTAGAGTTTTTTATATGAGATATGTCATAGCTACAGGCCCCAGTAATGTTTTTGTGTCGTATAACTGTAATATTATTGAATGTCCAATATTGCATATTCATGCTCATTGATTTGGGATAAGGTCAGTTTAATACTGGTAGAAACTCCAGGAGTACAAATATAAACACATACCTATCATAGAAGTATCAATGTTGATAAATGACATACCTATCATAGAAGTATCAATGTTGATAAATGACATACCTATCATAGAAGTATCAATGTTGATAAATGACATACCTATCATAGAAGTATCAATGTTGATAAACACATACCTATCATAGAAGTATCAATGTTGATAAATGACATACCTATCATAGAAGTATCAATGTTGATTAATGACATACCTATCATAGAAGTATCAATGTTGATAAATGACATACCTATCATAGAAGTATCAATGTCGATAAATGACACACCTATCATAGAAGTATCAATGTTGATAAATGACATACCTATCATAATAAGAAGAATTAATTGATCATTGTTAATCATCATGACTTCAGGTGATTTGTTGATCATTATTAATCATCATGATTTCAGGTGATTAATTGATCATTATTAATCATCATGATTTCAGGTGATTAATTGATCATTATTAATCATCATGATTTTAGGTGATTTGTTGATCATTATTAATCATCATGATTCCAGGTGATTAATTGATCATTATTAATCATCATGATTTCAGGTGATTAATTGATCATTATTAATCATCATGATTTCAGGTGATTAATTGATCATTATTAATCATCATGATTTTAGGTGATTAATTGATCATTATTAATCATCATGATTTCAGGTGATTTGTTGATCATTATGGCTCAAGTGATTGTGTCTGTTCAAATGGTGTATGAAGAAAGATTTATTGGGCGTTACAATGTTCACCCATTGGCTGCTGTCGGCTGGGAAGGTAAATGATGTCTAAACTTCTCTTGAGTTTATAATCTCTGCAATTAATAATTGAATGCCTTTTCATTAAATGTTAACTTATACTTATTTATTTTCAAATTTTATTTTATTATCAAAATCTCTGCTTTGGCGATCTTTTTTAGCTATTTTTTTTCCTAAATTCCGATATATGTTTTACTTGTTAAATGTTTTATACTCTGCACATGTATGCACATTTATGTGATGGGATGTAAAAAAGTAGATTTTGTCAAAATTACCAGTTCATTTTCAACTATAAATATAATCATCTGACATATTTATGTGGTTGGCCTTTATTTACAGGTGGCCACTGAGCCCAGGTTTGCCTTTACTTAAAACATCTTGTGATTCTTTTTTAGGATTTTTTGGAGCTATTGTTCTTGGTGTGCTCCTGATACCTTTTTACTATATAAACGCTGGGACGTTCAGTACAACAGATGGTCATAGACTGGAGAATGTTCCTGATGCTATTGAACAGATGAGAAATAATTGGCATATTATCCTGGCTACAGTTGGTAGGTACATGTATTATGAACAATAAAATACAAGGTATTACATTGTCGTTCTAACTCTGAGATTTATAAAGTATCAATACTTGGGCTTAGATTTATAAAGTATTGATGCTTGGTCTGATATTTACAATGTATTAGTACCTGGTCTGAGGTATTTAGTCTTGAGATTTAAAAAGTATTGGTACCTGGTCTGAGATTTACAAAGTATTGGTACCTGGTCTGATATTTACAAAGTAATGGGACCTGGTCTGAGATTTACAAAGTATTGGTACCTGGTCTGAGATTTACAAAGTATTGGTACCTGATCTGATATTTACAAAGTAATGGTACCTGGTCTGAGATGTACTAAGTATTGGTAATTGGTCTTAGATATACAAAGCATTGGTACCTGGTCTGAGATTAACATTATTACAAGGTGTCAGTACTTGGTCTTAGATATACACAAGGTCAAAATGACATCCTAGATCAATTTCTTTGTTTACACTCAAACATTCAAAAATAATTTTATTTCTGAAAATGGCATCAAACATGTATGATGTAGGAAAATCAGCAAGTAGCATACCTATTTTTGGACATCAGACAGAAAGTCTAAACTTAGAAGAATATAAACTGGAAATATAGGTAAAAATTTTTTGGTAATTTAAATAGCCTTCTTTAATAGGAACTATATTTTTCATCCTGCAAATTTTATACATTGAAACAATAAAAATGTTCAGCATCTTTAACTGATCATTGTCTGAGATATCAAAATGAGAAAACTTGATAGTTATTTTTAGCGATTTTAACCATGCCAGATGTCTTAAGCTGCTTTTCTATTCACTCCTTTTCCTTTATTTTGATAACATGAGACCCAGTGTGTCATATCATAGCTGCAATAGCACTTTTTAAAATTAAATATCTTATCAATCTTTGTTTGTGCAGGAATAATGTTTTAATTCCTGTATTTGTTCCTCAGTACTTTTTGAAAAAGCTATTTAATGTGACTGCTTGAAATTTATATCATATGTTTAATTGTTGTTGTATTATACATATACAACAAATAGGTGCTGATTTTCTTTAAATACTATCATATTCCTAAGACGCAGTGGTCTTAATGACCCAGGCATCAGATGATGTAGGGGCATATAGTGATTGCAGGAGCATTTATTGTCTTTATTGTATTTAACGTTTTGTTTCAGGTAATGTGTTGAGCATTGCTTTCTTCAACTTTGCTGGTATCAGTGTAACAAAAGAGATGAGTGCCACAACAAGAATGGTGCTAGATAGTGTACGAACAATTGTCATTTGGGCTGTGACCCTTTTGTTGAAATGGCAAGAATTTCAGGTGTTACAAGTGAGTTGTCTAAGGAAATATTATCATATATCAGGTCTTTTTTGCGTGTATCTTTTTCTCATTATATAAAGAAACTACTTATTGTACATCGGCCAATTAGCTTTTTGAATTTAGTAAAACAGAACTAAAGTTGAAATGATGGTAAAATATAAGAAATATATTGTATTTGCTCAAATGTAATATTTACACTGTGTCTTTATTTAGTCACATCTCGTAAAAATGTTGTCAGATCCTTTTTTATTATGTTTTGCAATATCATTGAAAAAAATACTGTGCTATATTGCTATATGTACTTCATAATTAAAAAAAAAATTCGGAATGTTTTTATTGTCAGTTTCACTGATAAGACATCTTTCTAGGTAAAACGAGACCTTCTTTAATTTTGACATTGAAAAAGCTAATGAGGCTTTAGTGAATGGAAATGTATTCTTTGTGAATGTATTTTGGTTTTTAGCTCACCTGATTTCATCAGATTAGCTTTTAGGATCGATGAATGTCCGGCGTCCATCATCCATCCACAGTTAGTTTGTTTACACTCTAGCATCCACAGCTCTCAACAAATCTTAATCAAACTTGCTCACAATGTATATGGCCACAATGTCTCGGCTAATTTCGATTATGGGCGGAATCGGACCATAACTTCAAGACTTAGAAAATTTGCTATATTTTAGCATGTTTACACTCTAGCACCTTCATTTATTCACTGATCCTAATCATATTTAGAATGAATGTATATATGACCTTACAGTCTTGGACAAATTCAGTTATGGGTGGAATCGGACCACAGCTTCAAGAGTTATGGGCCCTTGGATTAGAAAATTTGCTACGTTTTAGCTTGTTTAACAGTATTATACCTTCATTCTTGGTTTTGATCTCAAAATCTACATAAAAATGGGTTATATGAGATGGAAACTGTATTATCTGGTCATTAATTATAGTGTCTTTGTTCTTAGGTGAGTGATAAAGGGCCATCTTGGCCCTCTTGTCTTTGTATTAGTCTTCTTTTATACAAATACACTCAGTTTGAACTCTTCATATTTGAGCATAAGTAGTTGACTATTCCACCTCTTAAACTTCCAACCCTGACCTTTGTTCAAGCATTTCAAGGTCACATATCTTAAGAATTTAGGACATGATAAACCTAAATATCATTTTTATTAGTTAAAAGTCATCTCAAAGGTATTGACAAATTATTGAAATAATGAATTAATTTTCACTCAATCATACAGACTTACAGACAAATGACAGCATTTTCATGAAGGTGGTTATAAACTTGATGTAGAGTGATTGATGGTCAGGAAGCAAGCGTCCTTTCTGGCTATCATGCCTATGATTGCTCTTTCTTATTATTTTAGATCTTTGGTTTCCTATTGTTGATAATTGGCATGGCCTTGTATAACGATTTACTTATCATGCCAAGATATCGAAAATGGCGTGAAGGCAGACAATTACAAACTCAGAATGCTGGTAGAATTAATACTGATGAAGATAATGAAAGACAAAGGTTGCTACCTGGTGGATCAAGTGGTGGGTATAATTAAAACGGGGCTGTGACTTTTCTGCGGATTTGGGTTTGCCAGGAACTTTTTTTAGATTGATGTAAATTCGGGAAGAAGATTTTTGACGGGTGGGGTACGGGGGGTAACTCTGATCCATAGTCATTTAATCGGGCTGAATTCCAAAGTCATTAAAATGTAAGTAGTAACCAGGATGTTATATTCGGCCAGTCAATAATCTTGTCTGATATTTTGACTGAACAATGATGGTATGTATCATGATATTATATTATTACACCCCCGCAAACGAAGTTTGAGAGGGGGTATATTGGAGTCACTCTGTCAGTCTTTGGTTGGTCGGGCTGTCTACATACAATATCACAAGTTTGTGGAGTGAACTTCTTCCACATTCTTTAAGCCATGTAATGAAAATTGATATAAAATGATGATATTTTTATGAGTCAAACTGAGGGCAAAGGCCACCTTTGGGGAAAGACAAAATATGGCTTTTATAGACAGACAGCCGTTATATGGAGGTCAGTTTGTTCTAAATAATCGTTGATGTTTTTTCAAAGAGTGGGCTTTATTCCTAGGGTGACCTTCATTCAGAGATGACTGTAAACATAAATTTGACTGTACTTTGACAATGATATTGGAGAGTGTTTAAAATTTTATAACCTTGACATCTGGTACTTCTTGTAGTCAGTCAATTAATATTTCTGGTCAATAAAAATAATTTAGAAGTTAAAAGAGGTGTACATACATTTTCTAAATCTGGCCTTAAAATTTCCTGTATTTTGAGAAAAAAATATTTACCTTTATTTAGTATTTACATTTTACAGCTGGTTCATTTTCATGATAAAATGTTGCCAATTTTTTATTGCAGGTGTTAATTAGTGTGGTGTTACATTCCAAGAGGTGTTCTTGAAATTCTTGTGATATGAATCGGATTCTCTGTTTCTTGTATAGACTTTAGCGTGCAATCATAATGACTATAAGGCCATCCTTAAAAAAGTGTTTGTTGGTGGTAACCCTACCAAGAAAATTTTCAGTGGGTAGGTAGGTAGGTAGGAAATATTCTTTTTTACAATACATTTCTATATTGGGCAAAAAATACTTGACAAAATGCTTTTTTTTTATTGATAACAAAAAATTCACCCAGAGGTAAATAAAAAGTTGGTCAGGGGCCTTATTTCAATAGTATGTAGCTTTGCCACAAACAATTTTTTTTAAAGGTTGGCCTTAGGGTGCAATCAAAGGGACTAGAATTATAAGAGATTTGTTTTAAATGTATTTTATTGAGTTTTAATTAATCTAATACAAGTACAATGTCATGATATCTAATGTTTTTTTTCTAATCTTTATAATTATGCTTGTTAGACAGTTTTTAAATTGTAAAAAAACCTGAATATTTTCAATCGATTATCCCCCTCCCTCTGGGGTCATTGTCTTTTTATATATTTTTTCTTTTTTTGTATGGTTATTTGTTACTGCGGATATATTAAAACAATGAATTAATTGTAAATGGTACATTATTTTGTATGGTTATTTTTCATTGTGGATATGTTTAAAAAAATGAATTAATTGTAAATGGTGAGTCATGATTTAAAACTTTTCTCCATGAAGCCAAGGACTTAATATATACATATAAAAATATATATATATATGTATGTATATAAGTCCTTGATAAAGGGTAGGGGAGATTATTAGGGGAAAGCATTTATTATGGGATATTCTGCGTAAGATTTTACCTTACTCAATGTTATTCTATTCATATAAATACAGTTATCAAATTGCAGTCATAAATTTCAACTATATTATGATGATGATGCCAATGTATAAAGCTTGCTTTTCCTTACTTGAAGTATTTGTTATATTTCATGTTTAAGGTAATGAAATTTCCTCGTGCTATGATATTCAATGTTTATTTTCTGACATTCATCAGACAGGGAGGAGAAGTTTCCCCTAATTGGTAGATTTCTGAGCCTCCTGAATTGTTTCAAGATCAGAGGGGCCTCTAAGGCCCTCTTGAGCCCCGGCCTTTCAGATTTGTTCTCATTGGCTTTCTGATCCCTGATTAGGTAACCCATTCTTAATAAGGAAATCATTGCTAATTTGATTAATTTCAATCATTATTTAGAGAAATACACATTTTTAGTTGCCAGAGTATAAATGTTGGTACTTACTTACTAGTACAGTACTCTTGGATTTAAAGTATGTGCGTGTCTTTGTTTTGCATGCATTTATTCTATATGTCATATTATAATACACGTCCAAACTTCAGAAAAGGGGGATATTATGCAATTTAGTTTTTTATCAGCCAGATAATTATTATGATTTCAGGCGTATTCTTGCTTTTTTCTAATATATTTTCTGATTTATAGTTTTATATGTTGTACAGGCTTAATGTCCTGCGATCCGGGCTTGATTCCCGGTTGCAGTAGGTCATACCCTTCCATGAAAGTTTGACAACAATGTCAATTTTTCCTCTACATGTGGAGAAGGTGTCGGGTTACTTGTGGAAGGGTAAGTTAGTACTGGTTCAAATACCATCCAGGAAAAACTTGTTAGGTGAATCATAAAAACTCAAAAATGGCGTTAAACCTAAATAAATAAATTTGTTCAGAGAAAAGTTTACCGGTGTTACCGGTACTGATGTTTTTGTATAACACTTTATTTAATTTTGAATGTTGTTGGCTCTTATTATGAACTTATACCTGTTGAATTCTGTTTCATTACTTAGAGTTTTTTAATAGTTGTACAATGCTTGTCTGAAATATTTGTTTTCCTATCTTTAGCATATCAATTACCATCTAATTGCATATCACTAGATTGTTTCTCTTTTCTTTGCTTTACTTGAGTAATAGAAATTTGTCAACATATTATGATACCCATCCATTGTGTATTGTCCCTTTTATGTTGTGTCATTTGTTTTCCTTGTGGTCCCAAATATTGTTATATTTTGTCATTAGTTTTTCCTGTGGCCCTAAATAGTGTTATATTTGTCATTTGCATTTCCTGTGGCCCCTTTTTATGTTTCGTCATTTTTTTTTTTGTCCTTAATTTCAAAATGGCTTTTTTTCATGTTGCTTTATGTGTGCCTGTACACACACACACATAGAGGGTGGCTTACTTTGAAATAACTGATATGGTTTCTGCAGGCGCAAAAATCACTCTTAAAAAAATGACCTTTATCCAGAGAATGGCCTTTATTTGGTGAGCCGCTACATGTAACTCAGGTTTGACAGTATTTGTGTTGAAGAAATAATGGGTAGGTCTTTGTTTGTACATTTACTAAGAGAATACTGTTTGAAAATATAATGAACTTTGTGACATACTTAGAGTTTTTGAACTAGACATTTAAAATGTGCAATCAAATTTTTTTGTGTTTATCATAAATTGTATATTTTTTTTTTTTATTTATGCCTATCCCTGGAAATTGTTACTCATGCGGTGATTTTTTGTATTCTTTTGTGTGAATATTATTTTATTTTGTTATACATGAAGTGTTAAGCTCTCCTTTAAAATGTTCATGCATGCTGGCTTTTTTATGATAACCTATGTATTGTTTCTATGATTTTTTTTTTATATTCTTTTGCCTAATAGGCCACTAGTCAAATAGGCCAAAATAGGCCTCAAGTCAACTAGGTTTAAAAAGACTTTGTGTCAAATAAGCCACAAATCTAGTGGACTTAGGTCAAATAGGCCGAAATAGGCCACAAGACAACTAAGTTTGAAGTGAACCTAAGTCAGATACGCCTAAATAGGCCCCAAGTCTTGTGTATCTGCAAAATGAATTATTTATCTAACCAATCAAATTTGAGTTAAAAGTTCCTTATGAATAATGACCAGTCTTTAGCTCACATTTATTTATACAATAGTTATGATCACCCTCTAAACAAAACCCAACTGTGTAGGAAGGTCATATTTGTTCTCAGTTCTGACTGTTATATCATTACACTCACATTTCTTGTTTAAATAGTTACATGAATCAAACATATTTAGGTTAAATGGTGCTTTTTCAATCATGAACAAATGAATGGAAGCTTACTGAAAAGCATTATTTTAAAGTGCATGTAATTAACTTAAATTATTCGGCAACCTATTATCCGAATACCCGTTATTATCCAAATAAGAACAACAAACCTGATTTTGTGATGCATTTTATTATATTTATTATTTTCACTCACAGTCATAACATTATGTTTGCGTACAAGAGTTAACTCCCTTGTAACATACGGACAGTACGCAATTTATCGTTTCTGACCAGTATCATACTGAAATGGATTATTCGAAACCCAAGTATTAACTGAATTTTTTTTTTTTTTTCCGACTCAATGAATTTGAATAATCGGAGTTCTACTGTATTAATAGAAGAATGCCTATTTTTTTATTCTTTTGTTGTATTTTGACTATTGTTGTATTCATTCAAATACATGGTTGAACATTTTTCTTGAAAAAAGTTGTATATTTTTAGTTGTGCAATAAAACCTGTATCAGATAATATTTTATGGGGCAGTTTACAATCAACAGGTTGAACATTATTTTTTGAACCATACAATGAAGTGTCCAATGTTTATAAAAAATAACAACATTCAAAATAATATTAAAAAATCATTTTAAATGGAAAAGGTTGAATTTAAAAAAAAAAATCTTGTTTTTGGGACATTATTTTATTGATATTTTTATGAAATTTGCGAAGACGGTTGATAACATCATAATCACTACATGCTTTTATGGTTGGTGTTTCACTGTGTGTACATTTTTGCTTGCTTCTAATGTTTCTTGTGAATCTGAAATCAGATTTGAAGGATACTGTAATGGGCCTAAACTCCACAGTTATTTCATTTTATTTAATCAAAACTCATTTTACTCGGTAGTGATTTTTGATAAAAAATGTAGATGAAGTGATGTGTTAATGTATATTTTTGCTCGCTTTGACGTAAAATAAAAAAAATAAAAAAATTGGGGCCAACCATGCACTACCGGTATTTTTGGTTACAATCAGTTTTTTTTTGCGATTATTTCTTTTTCATACAAACTCTATCTCAAAACTTGAAAAAGAAAATTTAAAAAGTTTTGTCAAACTACTGACACTAAAAAAGACTCTATTTGTTTTTTGGGGTGTCAATGATAGTTATACAAGCATGGTATTTTTTGTGAATGCATTTGTTATAGAAAAATAATATACTACTCCATATGTCATGCTGAAGAAATGTACTAAAATCAAATTTGAATTACACTGTACTATATTTTCTTATTTCATAAAATATCAACATTATTAATATTCATGAAAGGCACAGAACTCTGTTAGTTTCCATTATTACTTGTATGATTTACCAGAGTTATCTCCCTTTCTATGGATGTGTACAGTATTGTCTTTCAGATCTAGTTTTAAACTCTTTGCTTATTCTTCTTTGTTTTATTGAAATTGTTGACAATATATGTTCTTGTTGATAGTGCTTTATTGTATCATACTTTCATAGTGTGAGATAAAAAAAACTTTTGATGAAATATATGCACTTTTCCATTTATTTGCCTTCATATGACATATGTGATAGATGTATTTTCACCAGCTGTATCAGCTATTAGAGCCTATATTTGTACGTCTTTATTTAGACTTCCAATGGTATCTTCGTAAAAAATTGTTTTGATTACTTTGAGAAAACTCAGGTAAAATTAATTCCAGAGTGCATCTACAGCTACAGTAGATCAAATCTGTGATAGTCACTGAAACTTGATCAGGGGAGATAACTATACACAATCATATATAATATGTATTTATTATCACACAAATATACTGCTGTGTGCCATACTGGCTAATCATATGCATGTAAGCCTTAGTTGAAAGTTTCCTTTCCTCAGAATTTATGTAAATCATTCATTTTTTTTAAAAATCAACTATACATTCCTTAGTACAAAAGTAATTTTTTTCCACCCATTTTTGTTAGGAAAAAAAAATTATTCAGTTGTTGGTATGCTTTTTTGCTAGAAATATTAAATTTAATGTTACAAGCAACAACTCGCAGAATTTTGCAGTAACCATGCAAACATTCCCTCTTATTACCCAATGCATTATGTAAATGTTAATTTGTTACTTTTTGCTGTTTTACAAAAAAAGTTGCCAGGATTTGACTGCTTCGAAATTGGGTGTTCCCATAATGGATGTTTGGTAACGATCAAGATGGAACATACAGACTGCAGTTTGAGTTATAGGACAGAGTGTCTATTAGCTCTGCAAGCGTTAATATGATTTTGATGTCGGCAAGAATTTATTTGATTCTGATACAAGCTAATAACAATTTGGTGATTTCATAGAAAATGTCAGATCCGAGATTTAATTGTTTCCAAGATTCTTTAGAGGAGGAATTGAATATAAAAAAAAACATTTATGTAATGCATTAGGTAATAATCTGTGTCAGGTGACATTTTGAACGGATGCCTTTGGCCGGCAACCGTTAAAATGTCACCCCTCCACCTCTGGACCACAGTTTTGACTGTTCCATAATGGCCAATGAAATACAAAAATCATATGTAAATGTATTATAAATACTACAGCGATTTTACATTTTACAATATATATTCATAAGACGTTTTTTATGCTAGATCGAATGTTTGGACATGTAATTTGACAGATAACCAAAGCATAAATCCTTTAGCGTTATTTTTCAATTCTCTTGAAATTTGTGAGGGATATAAAGTGAGTGGTGTAAATAAATTAGTATTTGTTAATTATCATCTAAAACCTAATTATTTAAAAAGGGTCAAGGGGACCATGAGTGAAGTGAGTTGAGTGGTTTTGTAAAATTAATATTTGTTAATAATTATTTAAATAATAATTAGTACATCTGATTAAATTTTAAAAGAAAGTACTAAATAATGTTTACATTAAATTTTGTTCATCTCTTATATTCTTAGTCTGTCCTCACCAGGTATCAAGTTTTTGCAAAGGTTGTATTTCATAAAACAATGGTGGTATATAATAAATATACTTTGAAAATATATGTGCATGAAATTATGACATTTGGATAATTCTTCATTTAGTTTAAATATATATATATTTTTAAAAAAGACTGATTTGATATATATTATACATCAAAGACATATTTTTGTATTGATGTTATTTTATATTTATGTTTGATTCATTACTTGTTATATGTGCGCAATAAAACATCTTTGTAAATTATGAATGTTGTGATGTGTATTTATCACAGGGTTGTAACAAAGTTTTCCTGTAAGAGGCCAAACCTTGATTGAAGGATGCTTTCCAATTCCATGCTCATTTCCAACATAGTAAATGATATGTTTGGGATTTCTAGATGACCAAGTTTCTAAGCAGTCAATTTGGCCTCTGGCTGCCGCATATTGAACCATTTTAAAAGAGATAAAATAACTTGTTTTATGTTGGACAAGGTGTTACACATTTTTATAGGTCTTCAGTTTGCTTTATCTTTATAAAGTGAGTGATATCAAAATTATCTGAATAGTTGAAATCCTTATTTTCTTTTTTGCACCTTTTAGCATCAGATGAATCAGGGTCACTCAAATAGAAGGGTCTGGAATCATGCTCTTCAGGCGCTTATCTATGTATAAACATCAAGTCGTACTGTCCATACTTATCAGAGAGCTTTTTTCACGTGTGTATAGATAACACACACATTTTCAATTTCCATTTAGTCAAAAACAAAAATCAGAAAATTAAAAGCAAAATCATGGAACAACTGAGTAATGATCCAACTAAAGGGTGCTGTAAGCATTTTAGCGGGAGATGATTATTAAAGACGGAATCAATTAGGAAAATCCCATGTACTAAACCCGTAATGACTGGTCAAAATGGCGACTTCGTCAAAATGGCTCATATTCATGTATCAGTATTACTTAGCATCGGCAAAATATGAAAAAAAATAACAGCATGAGGCACGTCAACAACCTTTGAGAACACAAAAATTAATCCTGACTACATGACAATATAATCTAAGAATGTTATATTTGCTTACGAAAAATGCACACTTTGCAACAGCAATCTTGATCTGGGTTAACGAGTTTTCGTCCATTCATGTACCGTTGGATTTCAACATAAATAAATGGATTTTATCCCAAGAAATTGATCAAATTAGAAGAAGATAATTACCATCTAAATTTTCTTGAAGTTCTATACCTATAATATTATTAATAATTAGATTATTTTAACAATTAGTTAGGTGTTTTTCATCGTTTGGCGGGAATTCTGTAACGCAATCAACTCACGACGCTTTAATTAAACGTGACTAGACCATTCAATTGAAAGACCCTGGGTGAATCAACCTAGCTCAGAGGTTTTAAAACATGAGATCGATCTCTAAGCTGAATTATTCTAACATGTCCTTCTATCGCCACCTTAGGCTCCAAAGGGCCCTTCTAACATGTATGAAAAGTACGGACAATGGGCCATTTTAATTCTAAGGTGATGTAATGTTTATAAGTTAATTATGTTAACACCTACATTGAAACCTCGCTATACGACAACCTCAATAAAACACCCACCTTATCACAATCCCGGTCATATAGTTATTCAAACTTCATGAAGTATGCAAGAAAAAGTCAAGAAAAAATCATGATCCAAGCCCGCCTCCGTGGTCGAGTGGTCAAGGTAGCTGATTTCAAATCACTGTAACCTAGCTCTCACTGATAGAGGGTCGTGGGTTCGTGCCCCGCTACTGACCATGTGTCTTTATGTGAGAAAGTAGACAGTTGCTTACGGAGGATGGGAGTCTAGTACTGTTTTTCCCATGAACGATGTTTAGATGAACTGTCTGCCTCATATGACTCTGCTTGTTGAAAAGGGGCGTAAAACTCGATTAAACAAACACACTTTTAGACCGGGTTTTAATTTAATACTACAATGTAGTATTTCCTCTCTGTTTCAACTTTATCTCAAGACTACCTCACTATTACGACCATTTTTCAGGTCCCAATGGTGGTATTATTATTGAGGTTTTACTGTAAACAACGACCTGTATGTATAGTATAGATCTATGCTGTAAATGATATTTGTCTGCATAATCAATCTGAACTTGCATATAAATATTGAACAGAAAAATATATTTTCAACCAACACACTGAATAAAATTGAGATTTGTGTTTATTGAATACCGGCCCAGGCCAAATTGCTAGTTCTATAGTTATTTGTCGGACAAGTTTTTGCGCTGAAGGTCAATTTGACTTTGACCTTAATCACACTGATCTCAAAATCAATAGGGGCCATCTAAATCTGATGACCAACTTCCTAACCAAATCTGAAGAGCTTAGGCCCAATCGTTCTCTAGATATTGGTCGAACAATGTTTGGTTACGGACCGACCGACATGGGCAAAGCAATATATCCCATTTTCTTTGAAAGGGGCATACACATATGGAGCAAGTATGTATTCTATTTTTTAAGATAATGAATTTATTATCAATTATGAAAGCACCATCTGTTAGGTTTAGCTGGTTACAATGTTAGAAGAGATACATAATCATAATGTGTGGTTGTCCCTGTAAGAAGTACAACATCATTGATTCAAGTTATATGAACCACGACAGAATAATAACAGTACAGTTAATGTGACTGGAAAAAACGTAACAAATATTATGAGACCTTCAACCTGTATGAGACAAAGCTATCCAGATTTAATGAGAAAAATCTTATGAGCATGATTATCAGGATCCTATCGGTTGTTGTAGATGTATAACTTTATTGTTACATAACTGCCATATATAACGTCCATAATTCCCATAATTTTGGGTTAAAACATGGTTTATGAGACCTCCAAAACGCACCAGATACGTTCTAGGTAAAACAAAATTTCCGAGTGGGACCCCACCCCAGAGACCTCCGTAGCGTGCCTCGGCTTAAATTTGTGTCTGGCTACGCCACTGAAATGAAATGTAAAAATTTTGATAAACACAAGGTGAAGGTAAATAAATATAAAAATAGCATATATGTAATCTTCCTGTAATATATTCTATTTATAGTTAGTCATGTGAGAAGAAACCTCAAGGTAATATAAAGTTTAAACAAAATGGCTGCATCTAACGACAGCCCAAATTTGAGTTATTCACAAATAAATGCGGGAGACGAAGTATTTGATTTATGTTGTACTCCGTGCAGTAAAAAGACATTTAGTAAACAAGCTTCTAAATATTGTGTGATATGTAAGGAATATTTTTGTGCAAGTTGTGTAGAAAATCATAATAGTTTCAAAGTACTGTCTGGACATGTTTTGGTTGATCCAAAATCTACAAAACCTTCATCAGGTAGATCGATGTCAAGCATACAATCACAAGGTGTGCCAACAGAACTGTGTAAACGGCATCATCTGAAAGTTGTGGATATGTATTGTGGTAATCATGATATGGTGGGCTGTTCTGTATGCTTCACACTGGACCACAAGTATGTGTCTTTATATTCTAAAGTTTGTTTTTGCTTAGATGAAAAAGATATTGATTGTTTAAAAAAGATTAAATCAAACAGATGAAATTACATAATTAATTGTTATTTGTTACTTCTTAATTGTGACACCCTGATATACTAGTAGTATTTATGACACATGATCAAGACATGATTCTGTACATAAATCTTATATAACTTAGTATTACACCAGTATCTTATATAATGTAGTATTACACATAAGTCGTTTATCGATTTGCAAACTTTACATACATGATGCATTATATTGCGCATTATTCTTGTATAACACATTATTGCGCATTATTCTTGTATAACACATTATTGAGCATTATTCTTTCATAATGCAGAGTTGCACATGAGTTTGTCATTTTATAATGCATTATTGCACAATAATCTTATATAATGCATTATTGCACATGACACAGTCACTTTTATAATGCAGTATTGCACACATGTAATTGATTATAAAGTAACACAATATTGGACATACTTTTTACATAATTGTCTAGACTTGTTGTAATTTTGTCAGACACTTCAATATTTTATCAATAAGAGGTTAAAATATAAACGTGTCTCATCAAGTCCTATTAACACAAATATTTATCTATATAAATGTGCACATGTATACTGATAACCTTTCTCATGATCGTAGCAGAGACGTATACGTTTGTACGCTTTCAGTTTAGGTTAAATCAGAATAAAATATTTCTTTTAAAGAATATTTGTTCAATGTTGTATTGCTAACATATTTATCAATATCGGTTGGTGGTTGGTTGACACTGTGAAAACTTCGTTTATACAATCTCTAGTCTGATCAATTACTTGCTGTAATAAAGATTTTTCGTTATCTAGAACTTCGTATTTTTCGTATCTAAACATAAATAGTTCAAGAAGTATGAATGGCTATTTGATACGGAAAAGGGCTCGATCTATTTAGCTGAGCAGGCAGGCAGGCCAAAGAATAATTATCTATAAGATTATATTATTTTTCAGGTCATGTGATGACATTCATTACATACCAGATTATGTACAATCGAATAAACCTACATTACATATCAATGAAATCAACACTGAATTAACTAGAGCGATCAAAACCATGAAGGAACTGAATATACGACATGATATGTTTAGTGGTGACCTGGATAAAAGCATAGCCACGTGTAAACGCGAAATACAGAAATATAGAAAAGAGATCAATCGAATAATTGACAAGATAGAAGCAGCAACACTGGCTAAACTTGATTCCAGTCACAAAGACACTAAGAAGAAGACAGGAGACAAGGCAAAGAACATACAAGACTTACAAGATGAAATGGACAGATTCAAGTCTGAAATTGGATCTAACCAAAGCAATGACTCTCAAAAGTTTGTCATTTCAAAATTAAGTCGATGTATATTAAAAGAAGGGGAGGACTTGCAATTAGAATTATCCAAGGAGAAAAAACCTGAACTAACATTTACAAGAAATAATGACATCATGAGTTTTCTGATGAGTATTGTAACATTAGGTATTCTGGGTCATACAATAACACAAGATTCCTCATTACCAACTTCTTCTACAACAAGTAGTAAACAACTAAGACAGTCAAAACCTGCTGTAATTCCACCAAGGCCTGGTGATGGCATAAACATTAGTAATACCCCAAAGAAACAACATGATGATGCAGTTGTTATGACGACACAAAAAAGTGACCTTTATAAAATAGTAGACAGATCACAGTACAGAATTAAACAGCCAGATGACAAGACACAGAGTGTTATCTTGTCATCTTGTATTTTAGATAATAATGATGTATTGCTTGTTGATTATGGTAATAATAAGTTGAAACTAGTTGATGGTAGATCATATACAGTTAGATCCACATTATCATTTAATGTAAAACCAACATCAGTATGTAAAGTAAGTAGTACAGAAGTAGCAGTAAGTCTGTTGGATAAGACCATAGAGTTTATATCTACACATGATAAACTTGTACAAAAACGTTCACTTAGCATGAACCATTTCTGTCGTTGTATTGCTGTCAACAAATACAAGTTGTATGCATGTGACTCCAGTTCTTTATATATCTATTCATTGAAAGGTAAACTTGTTAATACTATCAATACTGATAAAATAGGACAAAAGATAGTTTCATTAATCTATGACATTGCTGTAAGTGATGATGAAATGATTCATGTAGCTGACATGCTTAATGGTGTGATTACTTTGAATACTGAAGGAAATGTTGTATGGAGATATTCTGATAAACAACTTAGTGAAGCACGTGGTTTGTGTACTGATGATAAAGGTAATGTAATTGTGTGTGGTTGGGCATCAAACAATGTAATACAACTTGGACCAGATGGACAATACATTGGTGAGATTGTATCTCATGATGATGATTTGAAAACCCCACTAACAGTGAGTTATGACAGAAATAACAAAAAACTGATTATAGGAAAAGAGGATGATAAAATAACAGTATTTACCGTACAGTAATCAGCACTTGCTTTTACACAAGTAAACAGAAACATAACATGTGTGAAGGAATGGCTGGTACTCATCACTGTAGGAGTGATATACTTGCATGCATTGTGCAAGTTAGAATTGTATAGTTTATGGCTGATAGATATATTACATAAGCAGTTATTCATCATGCTAGTATACAAGTAAGATACATTTACTCAAGGGTGATATATACTTTTAAACAAGACGCTGCGTTTAATTATATGTACATGTACGAGATATACATATATACATATTCTCGTATAAGAGAGTATTAAGGACATGAATTTATACAGTAATATGGATGAAAATATTTATTCCAATTTTTTTGTCTAGTTTATTGGAATTTATACATGGTCAATTAACGAAAATCAAGTAACTATGGATTTCTGACACAATTTTTTTCAAAAAACCGGACGGTGAAACTTTTTTAAATTTGGTGTAGACATTATAAACACATAATATTTAATTTTGAGAAAATTTCAGCTGTTTCCCTGCTATAGTTTTTATTTTAATGATGTTTGTCAATCTGTTACTTTTTGGTAAAAGGCTCAAATCTTTACTAAATCTTAAAGGGGCTGGCGTATATTTTTCACTTTTTCTGCAACATAGTAATTCCAAACGTCGTATAAACAATTTGAATTTACTAAACATTGGTTACCCTTAGACTTATACACATTTTTGCATTTATTGCATCATCTGTTAGAGGATAGGCCAATTTTCATAAAGGTGACTTCATTTGATTTTGAGGTACTATTTTACATTAGGGATGTAACTGTCTTAACTGACGGTAAAAGTTTCTTAGAATTCACCTGTAAACGTCTTAATGGATATACAAAAGAATAACAATATTTGAAATACGATCCTTAACACTTCGTATTAATTAGACTTCGAAAACCTTAACCTCGAAGGAAGGGACGGATGGAAAAGACAATCACTATACCCCCCCCCCCCCGCATAATAAGATATGTACATGAAGTTATGACATTTAGAAATGGTTAATTTGTCATAAATTTAAAAAAAATCTTTTTAAATTACTAATTTGATATATCACACATCAACATATTTTGAAACTGATGTTATTTTGTATGTATGCTTAATTATTTCATATACAATGTATAATTATGTGCAGAATAAAATTCTTTGGACAAACATAAATGTTGTAATGTATATTTATCATGACTCATGAGTGTAAAATAAAATTATCTCAAAAACTAATAATATACGTATATATGTGTGAAATTGGTGTGTATTTCTTACACTTTTACACTGACATTGGAGTTGGTACTTTATAAAGTGATATCAAAGTTATCAACACACTGAATATTTTTTTACATAAAATACCTTCCATTCTATGTTTCATCTTTTTGCATCTGAATAAACTAGCTCAGAGGAAATAAAACATGTTATCAGTCTCCAAGTTCAATTCCCCTAATGTGTCCTTTGATATTCCTATGTTAATGTATGACGACACATACAGTAAAACATCGCTAAGTGACTACCTCAACAGTACGACCACCTCATTACAACGACCACTCTCCGATCGGTGTTTAGAATATAGTAGATAAATAACTGTACGCAAATAAAACAGCCAGACAACAAAAGACATAAAGTGATATCATTTCAGGTACTTTTTGTATTTTTAGATAATAATGATAGATAGTTTGTCGATCATGGTAATAAAAATTTGAAACTAGTTGACAGTAGATCACTTGCTGGCCGATCATCATAAACAATTGATGAATCACCAAGATCAGTATGAAGAGATTGGTATTTTCATTGACAATAAGTTGTAACACATGAGGAAGCCAGGACATCGGAATACATCTCACAAATCGAACATATACTGGTTCTGATGATTTCCTGTGATAATGGGTTGTCACCACCTGAAAATACCGAAATATTGCTATGAAAATGAATTAAGATATCATTTATCAACATATAAAAAAAATGATTTACAAAATTGGAACGACAGTCCACTTGACAAACAGACAGACAAATGTATATATATCCATGCTTCCACTACTAGGTAAGTATCATGCTTCCTTAAATGTCTTAAATTACTTGACAATACATATATGGACAAATGAATACTACTATGAATATTAACTTCAGCTATTCATCTTTTCCTGATACACTAATATATAAATATCTGTTATTATTGTATAAAAATTATGTCTCTTCACTACTAATATTCAAATACATAAAATACTAGTACTAGCTTATGTGAATGTTTTAAAGACTATTAATTACATGTCATGGATTTTATATTTATATGAAGTTACATCACTTGAATTGTTATCAAGCTGATTGTATCAATTGAATCAGTTGAGTCAAATATTGATCAGATTGAATTGTTTCAAGAACAAAACCAATTAATATGCAAACTATTTCTTCCTTGAGTACAACACTAAAATAGAAGTTTCTTACAGTAAACTGTACTTACAGAACATATCAGGGCAAGTAGCGAACGTCTTTGTAGAAGAGGTGAAGGCACACAACATGCTAGGAGCAAAGTTAAATACCTGGTCTGAAAATAAAATGTTTTAACATATTTTGTACGGTGAAAAGTGTCTGCCGATTGTAGAAAAGAAAATTCTTTGTTTGAGGCGGTATCCGTGCATTGTGCCTTATAGCAAAGTGATTAATTTTCAAGAATCATGGTCTTGCCTTGTTATGCTATAATGTCTACTTATATATCACTTTTTCTTAGGTATTGATAAGACACACCCGTCATTCTAAAATTGTTAAAAATTGAACTCACATCAGAAGTTCAGACTAAATCGACTAATACGTTGTTATTTCTGTTGCACAGACGCAAAATACATGTTACTTTCTGTACACATCCTAAATGTTATACACAAATACATGTACAATGTATTCAAACATACGACCATGTAAGATGACAAGAATATGTTATTAACAAAATTATTGAAGTGAAGGGAAAAATAGTTCAAAAACCATGAACCATACTGCAATACAAGGCTGAAAAGAGTTCATTACCTAAAATATCAGAGTTGTACCCAGAGTGACTTTGTGTCCCTGAAAAATAAATTTAACATGCATATATGTAACAGTACAACAACTACTGATCGACGTACACTGTAGATTTTTGTGTTGAAGTTGACTGAAAAATTTAATTACTCTGTCAGTGTAATTTCACTATATATATTTAACACTATTATCAGACAAATGAGAATGAGGTGATTTCATGATTAGTGAGCTTTACCCATGACCATTTACAAAAGAAGTAATCATGGGAAAACATGTTGTAAAGCATGGTACGAAAGCAAGCTACTGATAGTATCATTCTTTTTTAACTTTAGCAAATTATTTACGTATACAGGTACACCACTTACTAGATTCTTCAGACTGCTTGCAGTGTCTATCAGACAAGATATTATGATGTTGACTTGTAGAATGATCACATACAATGCTTTCTATAACATCCAGAGAATCCTTGTCTGTAAATATTGAAATCAAAGAAGTACGTAAGTAACACACCATGAAGCAGAATATGAATAACATGCCCCTCTCATACCACAGGTCACTGATAACTACTCCTTGTAATGTGTGAATCGGGTACAGACGGAATAAATGACCTTGTATGTCTTGCATGTAATGTTCCAGTTACATGTCAAGCTACATAAAAAGTATACCACAAGAACTGTATATTAACTCTAATGTTCCAGATAAAACTTGTACTCAGTCGTACAGTCAAAACCTGCTGAACAACTCCATTGATTCACCTACTAGTAACGAGATTAGCCATCAGACGAAGCATTTTCAAGACACACATACAGCGAATTCAAACTTAACATTTGACTTAAATCACGGGAAATTCAATTACCATCTTTAATCCAACATCAAAATATGAAGCAATTGTGTGTTCTTTTTTAGGATACTGAAATCACTACCTGTTAGGTTAACTGTTGGTTTTGTACTTGTTACAATGTTGGAAGACACAGAAGGTGTGGTTGTTCCTGTAAGAAGTACAACATAAATGATTCAAGATATACAAGGCAAAATGATCGACCAATGAAAACCTGCAGTATATTTAACTGACCTATCAAATTATTCAGTTCTACAGTTTTTATTAAACTAAGCAAGAACGGTATTGCATCATCAAGTAAAGAGACACAGCAGATCGTTTGTATTGTCATGGATTGATTTTAATGAATTACTAATACATGTACATGTATAATAGATGCTCATGCAGATACATATTTATGTATAAAGTTATGACATTAAAGTTATCATGATATCATCCAGTAACTAGTAACAATACTTGGAAAACATCCACAATCCAGCGTTTGAGGATTTAACGAGTTCCTAATGATTCCTCAAAATCCACTAATGTGTTATAACTAAGTTAATTTATAAACATAATGCAACTGATGTGTTTTAAAAAGAAAAACTACCTTGAGTTGAAGTGACTACAGATGATGAAGCTATAGATGATGAAAATGAGGATGATGGCGAAGGTGATGAAATGCTTGTGATAAGAGAAGGAATGGATGTGACTGTGCTAGAAAATGAGGTAGTGGGAGTTGTGGTTGGAGAAATTGAGGATTCAGATGATGGGTTTGATTTAGTTGTAGAACCAATTGTTGAAGATGAGGATGTAGTAGAATATGAAACAATTGGTGAATGAGTAGTAGATTGTGACTCAGTTGTGGTAGACAATGAGTTTGAAGAAGCACCGCCAGTTGATGATGTCATATCAGATGTTGTGGAAGATGATAGTGATATTGGAGATGATCTGGAAAGAATTGTTGTTGTTTTCAGTGAAGGAGTTGTGCTTTTGATGGTACTAGTTTGAAAACTTGTGATCGTAGTCGATAAAGATGTTAATGAAGATGAACTTTTTAAAGAACCAGTGGTGGTGAAAGGATCAGATGAGAAAGATGATGAAGTCGAAGAATGATTTGGTGAGCTGGTTACAGGAAATGTTGTTGTGCTTGATATTGCTGATGGTGATGTAGTAAGGAATGTTGTACTTGAAGACGCTGTAGATGATGCTAAGGTAGAGGACGGGGTGGTTGAAGAGAGAGTTGTAGAACTTAGTGAGCTGGTTACTGGAGCTGTTGTCGTACTTGGTGTTGATGCTGATGCTGATGTTGTTGTAGAAGTTGATGCTTGACTCATCACTTTACATTGACAATATGAAGGGTCACAGCTGGTATCTACGGAGCAGACATTCTGACACCATGTGTTCATGCCTGAAATATTCAATTGAGAAATCAAAATGCTTAAAGAACTTCATGAGTGCTAGAAAGAAGGCAGTCCGGTTAATATGCAGACAACCCTACTGAGTTGAAACAGATTTGTCAAACTATACATTTATTAGCTCACCTAGCTTTTGTGGTGGGTGGCTGTCCACTGTTCAAGCAGACATGTGACAAAAAGGGCAATGAATTTTAACATACATGTAGTATTTAATAGTATTTCAGTTTAGACACTCTCATACTGTCAAATAAGAACTACTAAATAAATTCTGAAATAAAATTTCTGCAACATATGGCAGAAATTTACGCAAAAATATCAACTGAATTAGTATTCTGATGTGGTTCAACTACATAGAAACTTCAATTATATTCTATTCACTGAAATTATTCCTACCAACATATTCAGGTTTTTAAACATACCTGCAACATTGGACCATACAAGTGAAGCCTCCCATTCAAGACAGGTACCCTCTAAATTGTTACTCTGAACGACATCTTTATGTTCTGAACCTGGAAAATATTTACGTGCATTTATAAGATCATCTTAAAAATAGCATTCAAAAAATGTATCTTGCTAATGATAGATGTTTCTCGTCACTTTTGGTCACAATCATAACAACTAACCAATCGGAACAAAATTTACATATTCAAACATGAACTAAATGTTCACAGACATATGCTCAAATCATCTAACCAATCAGAGCAAACCTTACATTTTCAAACATGAACAATATGTTCAAAGAAATAAGCTCAAAACAACTGACTAATCAGAATAAACCATAAGCTTACAAACATGGAATACTAGTATATTTCACAGACAGCAAGCTACTATGCTTATTGTATGCTATTAATTGTATGTAATTTCATGAATGTGAGTAGTGTTTAATCAAAAGTCAAACTAAACAATATTGGAATATAAGACAAGTTCGGGTGTTAAATCTTTCTACTTTTTAGGTTGTTCTCTCCTGCCATAGCTCATACCACCTAATTCAATATTAAACCTTATAGTGCTTACCATTAACCAGTGTACATTCACAATATTCTTCTAAGCATGTAGAATGATCATTGCCATCTTTACAGTTTTCCTCACACCATTGGTCCATTCCAGCAACAACTGTCCAATCAGATGTTGCCTTACATGTTATAGATGTGTTTAAATTTTCACTTATAGGTACAATGTCTCTCTTTACAATGGAAGCTGGACCTTCAAAAATAATTGAACACTGCAAAGGACAATACTCGGCAATATCAAAGAAGAAAAAAAATACTTTAGAGAACATTGTATTGGCAATATGTCATAAATATGCAGAATGTCTGTTGGTACGGTTTGGGCCTTAGGTGCAAAAAAATAATTGTTTGCTCCTTTTACCCGAACTTCCATTATTTTGTCCTGTGTCCTGGACTTATTATTAGGCCTGAGGAACTGAAAATCCATTTCCTACTCTTTTTTTTCCCTTTCTGTGCGGCTTTTAGAACAAAAAAGAGAAAACGTCCCTGCCTAGTGCCTACCGTATTTTCAATGAGAATGTATTCAGAGACAAAACTTGCTTTCGTCTTATTACTGGTGCATCTTCAAGGTTGATGTGACTTTCATTGAATTAAATGTATTATAATCTATCACAAATAAATACGTACATGTTTTGATTATATACTCACAAAATTCACTATAACATGAAGGAAAGTAAACTTGTATTGCAGAACAAAATGTTTCTATGAGTGTTTGTGTAATCTCAACTATCTGCCTGTCTGGTCCACCTGAAAGGAACATTCAATTTTGTGAATCAGTGAATAGCCAACATACACTGGATATGATCTGGAGTAACACAAAGACTTCATGGTCCTACAGTTTGAATACAAAATTCGAGCATCATAGACTTAAGAGTCTCAAATACATGCATCTCATCTTTATTCAAAGTACATTTTGATACTTACTAGTAATAAGCGAATACTGTATTTTCATTTATTTTCGTTGGGCTCAATTTTCGTGGTTTTTACTTAAATGGCTATTTCGTGGGGATATAAATTCGTGGATTTTGAGTTTGACAAGAAATGCCTTATCTCTGCATTTCAATTCGTGGGGATTTGATTTCGTGGATGAGCCGACCCACGAAATCCGCGAAATTAAATCCCCAACGAAAATTAATGATTCCACAGTATACCTTATAGTATATTCTATTGTATATTTTACAAAATATATCTAATATTCCAACCTTAAAGTGATGAATTATTTCATTAACTTAATTGTTATCTTACTGAAGTTTACAATATGAGTGTGTGAAGACAGTCACGTAACTGAATAATTTCAAGGAAAGTATAGCTATAGTGTCTTTGTGTTACTTTATCTATGGACATATTTTCGGGGCAAAGTACGGAAGCCTAAATACGCCACCACATAACGATAAATCCTTTCGTGAAAATAACGGAGGATTTCGTGAAAACAGAAAAAATATCATGAAACCAGATAAAATTTTCATGAAAACAAAACAATTTTGTTAACACAAAAAGTTGCATGTCAGTGCTTCAAACTGCCACATTATTTTCGCAAAAAGTTAATACATATATATGTATCTGTTTTCATTAATTATTTTACCATTTCGTGAAACAACAGTCGGCACGCTTCTGAACTACGGAAGCCTACTGGGGCCATATTTTAAGTTAGATACTAGTATTAGTACTTAGATCTTGTATGTTAAAACTGAGAAGTTAGAACTTATATATTAGAAGTTAGATAGGATCAACGAACAATAATAAAGTTATAGATAAAGTTGTTCAAAGAAATCCATTCCAGAGAGAACTCTGGTTGCCATAGCAGCCGAAAGAAAAAAACTTCTTAAAATAAACCAGAAGGCCCAAAGCTTAGATATTTGTTATGAAGGCATAGAGCTTAGTATGTTACTTCCGATTAAGCAGGGCTTTATAAACGTCAGAAACCATAACAAACATAATGTTAATTCTAGGCAAAGAACAAACGAAACTTCATCATACTTTACACAAAGCTGAAAGATAATGAAGTCTGTTTTGAAGACTAAAATAGAAATTATTAGAAGTTGTGAGAAACTGGTACTGGTCCGAAACTGGACTCATACATTGTACCAGTAGGCATTTCATGTTCTCATCAATACAGACTGTTTAGACTGAAATATCATTCTTATAAGATGTTTTATGCGGGAAGGAGTTGTTGAGGCGAAATACATCTGAAAGATATTTAAGAGATCAGAGGTCAAAATTCTATGTTAAGTGTTCTTTATACAAAATTTATAATGTATTAAGTTCAGAAGTCAATTTGAAAGTTCTAAGTTAAAATGTAAGTTTCAGTAAAAACGTGACCAAAAAAGAAAGTGCAGATATCTAAATTTACTACATTAAACCTTTTATTTGTTTTTATACAAAATGAGTAAAATTCATTCCCTTACAGATGGTTTGTCCCCACTGACTGGGATTGTCCCATTGTCGCTATATATTTTCTAGTGAACGAGAGTAACATACCAAGTTCTATGCCTTCTGGTTTTCTTTAAATGAAATGTGTTCTCAAGTGTTTTGAAGATCAAGTGACCCCTCAGGCGAGGTCAATTTTACCCTGAGGGTCATGTGATTTGAATACACTTGATAGAGCTCCGCTAGGCAATGCTTCATGTCAAATTTCTTAGCTCTGGGTCATTTTGTATGGACTTTTCTATAGAAATCTATGTTAACTTAAGTGACCCTTGGACAGGGTCTAATTTGACCTGGATGTCCTGATTTGATCAAATTTGATAGAGCACCAGATGGTCCTACATAACAAATATCTAAGCTTTAGGCCAGGCCTTCTGACTTATTTTAAGAATGATTTTTAAGTTTATTTCTTTCGGCATCTATGGCAACCAGAGTTCTGTCTGGAATAGATTTCTTTGAACAACTTTATTAATAACTTTATTATTGTTCATTGATCCTATCAAACTTAAATAATTATACAAGTTCTAACTTCTGCGTTTTAACATATAAGATCTAAGTACTAATATCTAACTTAAAATGGCACCAGTAGGCTACCATAGTTTTCCGATATCTATTTTTAGATAACTGGTTTCATGAAAAGATTTATCTTGTTTCATGAATTTATTTTCATGAAAAACTATAATTTTCGCGAAAATTTTTATGAAAACTGGTTGTATGTGGTGGCAATGCAAAGCACTAATTAGCAATTTTTCGCGTTACGATAATTAACTAGCTTTCATGAATATTTCTCATTTTTCTTGTTTCCTCATAAATTAACGTGAAATCCTCCATTATTTATACGAAAAACGCCATTATTTTCACGAAAGTTTTCATGAAAATTTATCGTTATGTGTTGGCGTATATATGCTTCCGTAGCAAAGCTTTAAAGAGCTTTAGATAATTTCAAAAAAATCATTGAAATACCAACACCATGGTGTGAAATATCTTCCTCACCAAGTTCAATTCAATACTGTCAATGAATACACAAAAGAGTTAAATAATTTGATCCACAAAAAGTAAAGTTTAATTTCAAAATAAGAAAAAAATTAACTTCTTACAGAAGAGTGCTCTGCAGATTGTGTCCCCTTGAGAACAGTATGAGCAGAAGACTTCGGCCATAGCGTGCAGTTTAGCGTTCTTTGTACCAGAGTAAGGCGTGGTCATGACGTCAGTATCTGAACAAAAAGAAATGAGATAAAATAACTAAGTTCATCCGTGGAAACAATTTTTGTTTTCAGTTAATTCCCACGCTAAGTGGGTATGGTAATAGGTCATGTTTCAATTCTAACCAATGGGTTAAATTAGCGGTTTTGTTAAAATTTTAGTCGAAGTTAGGTAAAGGGATTATATGAATTAATCTTTGTTTAATTTGATCAGAAATTATTTCTGGTCAAATTTGACACAAGCGTCAAATATTGGTTAAGAAGTCAACAAGATCCACAGTTTGTCCGTTTACTCATCTGAAATGGCTGAGGTCGTCTAGCATATGAGACATCAAGGAGGGCCGTCTTGCTTCGATCTGGTTAACTCTTGGTTACCTTCTCAACATCATTCTAAACCCAGTCATCAAATGTAACCCATGGTTATACTCTTGGGTGCTGGTGACATTTATTCAGGCTTGACAGTGCATCATATTGTATTAAGCGACCTTGTGCAATAAATAAAAAATACATATAACATATAGCTATAACTTACATCCGGGACAGAATGTGCTGCTGTAACCTTCTTCTTCTCTTCCTTCATATTTACAAGCTGACGAAACCAGATATTTTGAATATTGTGATACAGGATCCACTGAAGGATGAAAGTAATATTTTTTATGCCACAACATTTTTCTTTGAAATAATCTTTGCTACTCAGTTTTGGCTGCAATAACATAAATACATGTATAAATAAGTTTTTCAACGTTTTGGGTAAATGTAGTATTATTCAAATGAGCATCTAGATATTGTACAGTCAAATCTCAAAACTGCTGCGAAATAGATTGGTACCCACTCAAAAGTTATACATACATAGTAAGAGTTGACTGGAACCAGGCCAAAATGGGCCATGCATGCTTAAATAATTTATCCATTATATATGTTTTACTTAAGTCTCAACACCTTAGGGCATCATTTTTTATTTTATAAATTAAGTACGCAATTTACCATATAAAATGCCTATTATTTTTTCAACAATTTTATTGCAAGTCAACTATTAAATGTTCACTGGAAAGGGCAAAATTTTGATAATTTGTTGAGATGTTCAGTGATTTGTTTTGAGATCTTACTATGCATTGATAAACCTAAACATATGCATTGAAAACAAGGCTGACGAAATTATTAAACCAGTATACTGTTGACGACTATATAAGCTTGAATCTGGAAGGATAAAATATATTATTAGAGCTATACTGTAATATATTTCTAGTTTAAACTTTTGTAGATAGATATTTTTCATCTTGATGAGACTTCTACAAAAGATTTTTTAATTGTTTGGAGACCAGTCTAATATTGCAGCAATTTCATTGGTTAATCCTGCGTCATGGCTTCAAAACAACCAATCAGTTGCTTCATTTCATTGTCTAATTCTGTAATATATAGCTCTTAAACAACCAATCAGATGCTCTAACGTCTGGATTGATATGCATGTTAAATATAAATGCACCAATATCATTGGTTAATCCTGTTCCATGGCTCTAAAACAACCAATGAAATGCTCATTTTCATAGACTGGTCTGTTATATCAGTTCACAAATTCCGTACATTACAAATGGATACAGGAACATATACGTATGTATGAATTAAGTAACATGTCATACTATTAAAATACAAAACTAAAACAATCATAGAAAAATAAAGATATTGGATACATCATTCCCCACATATACATGTATACAAATATAACAAAGAATTCATGTTAACAGTATTTTCATATCAAATGTAAAAGGTTAAGTCTTTTGAAGTTCTCAAGTTCTTTGTAAAATTCCGATTTCCACAGAATATTTGTAGCCTCTAATACACTACTTGTAATGTAATCTTCAGCTGATTATATACAAGATCTAGAAGTCACTCCTTGCTTAATTCTACGTGTACTTTCTGATTCCAAGATGATCCTTATCAGTCGAGGACAATAGAAAAAACGTCATTTAGTACCGTCTTCCTTGAACTGAAAACACAAAAATGCCTTTAAATATCTATATGGGCTTGAACAGAATGAAGGGAGTTAATTTACCATAAAGTATGTATTCCGTGTAATTTGTAGGCAAATTGATTTAAGTACTAATAGGGATGCTATATATACGAGTATGTAACATAGCATCCCTGAGACTAACAAGGCAATAAAAAAGTCGGATCCACTAAAGTGACATTTTCACTTACAATTTAAAGAATCACATTCTGTTCTTATCCTCGTAATTTCTTAATACAAAATGATGAATGTATTTTACATTAAATTTAAAAACTTAAAAATAATTAAAGTGTTGAATGAAATTTTCTTGGACTCTGATTTTCTTTTCGGTAAAAATGAGAATTATAAGACAGAGTTGACTTCTGAGAGCAGACTTTACGTATTCCAAATTTCTGAAAATCCCAGAAAAATCTGAGGCCAATGATGAAAATTTAACAAAAGGTTGAACTATAAACTTCCATGGCAATCAGATTTGATTGAATTACAACCAGTGTATTTCAGGGCAACTTCGTTTTACTAATTCCAGGGTAACACAAAACTTCTCTGTGACAGAAGAGCACAATTATAGTAAAATCCTTAGGAAGCCAAACATGATTCCACAACATCCATACTTCACAATATCCATGGTAATAAAGACCAATTTTACTTCACTATATCCTAGTTCTCGATAATTGTGTATCCTTCAAGTTCAATTTTTGTTTCATTTCAAAATGTCCTGGCCAAAACGTCCTCTGTGCAAAACGTCCTAAATTCATTTAACTGAATACCCCTGAAGTTCAAATTTGATTTCGTTTCATTGACACTTTTCATTAATAATATTTAATTTAAAACTTTTTTTTTCGCATTTTATCCATTACGAATAAACTCAAGTCAAGAACAATAGTTTACACACATACACTATTGTTATACTGCTGTAACAAAATATGATACTAACATATAATAAGTAAGATATCTTCAAATCAATACATGGCCTGGGGTGCTGAATGTTTAACCATCTGAGATGGGTGGGGTAGATCAACTCATCAGATAATATATGTTGTACGATCATAAAGGACAATGTGATTTTATGGTAATATTAGTATTGTAACAGTTTGTTTTCTTTGTTTGTGTATCGAGCATGAGAACTTTCATAATTTTTTTCACATTTTTTGGTTATAAAACAGCACATACTTCAAATACAGTTCGCTCATTACATCTTCCAGGCAATAACCAATCAAGTACTTTAGTTTTGAAATAGGTATCCAATGAAAACTGGTTGGATGAACTGACCGCCATACACATTTGTATAATGGAAAAAATGTTGAAAAACGGCGATAAACCAAAATAAATAAAAAATAAAATAAATAAATAAATAACAGACAAGATAAATAGTAAGCTTCTCACTGGTGTATAACTGAATATTGATGAAAATTTTCAGATATAAACCCTGAATAATTGAATTTGTAAAAGACAAAAACATATATGACGTGCTCAGTATCAAGAACACTCTGTGGGCATTTAAATATAATTTATTTCATCGGATTTAACGCCATTTTCAGCATTATTTCAGTTAGTATCGTGGCGGGCATGCAGTTATCCTAACCAGCTTCCCTGGATTTCATTTAGACCTAAAACACTACTAACCACATTCTATCCGCAAGCTATCCCGAATAATTCAAATTTGTCACGTACAATGTGAACCTCGTCCGTGGTTCAAACCCACAACCTCATGACCATTAGATCAACGCTTTAACTATTGAGCTAACTGGGCGAGCAACATTGTTTATGACCTTGAATTTATATTCTCGTTTATATTGATTCTATTTTAGACATTTCATAGTACATTATACTATCATAATTGATTGTCTTAAAACTTGATAAGTTCGAATCAATGATTTTGATTTATGAACTGAAGAGAACTGATAGTAATTATTTCACTAAAGGATGTAACATTTTCAGGGTTTTTTTATATTTATTTCTTTACTTACTTGATAAATATAGATGTCATATATTGAGGTGAATTCGTGTTCTAGATGACGTACCGGTAAAGAAGAAATATGGAAAACTGATAGCGGGTGGTTGTACAGAGAATATACTGAGTTTGTAAAATTGTTGAAGTAGTCCAATGGCCCCATACCAACTATTGAGCCAAGTACTGTGTCTAGACAATCACAGGGGGAAAGGGTGAGGCATTTATTGGTGCTTTACACAGGCGGCAAGAAAAGAACCAGGAAAAAGCTTTTCGAAGAATTCGGATATAAATGCCCGGTTCACTTGGGTCTTACCCCCCTCCCCCCTTTCTCTCTCTCTCGGCTCTGAAATAACCATAACTGTTGAATAGGCGGTTAAACAATTTATCCGATAAATAAATAAATGAACAAGTCACTAGGTGTACTAACTATACAACCGTACCATTTTGTTTAGCTCCAGGGTATGCTATTACATACCTGAACCATCCACCTGTATTGTCTATCTTAATCAGACATTGAGATAGTTATCTTAAAGGAGTTACTGAGTTAGTATCTGATAGTGACTCGGTTTGTCTAGTTAACCATATTGGAAGGCTTACAAGCATGTTTTTATGTTCAAGTTGTAAGTCATTTTTATAAATATGCAATTTTAGAATAAGACAATATTAGTGCACATATCAAGTATCTCGAGATCAAAAAAATTGTATCAGACATCATGTATTCCTGAGAAGTGAATCGAAATATGGGACTGGTACTGGTTTAATACTTTATCGGTCATTACATGTCCTAGGCAGTCTGGTGCACAATAATTCTGTATTTTATCAGTCATTACATGTCCTAGACAGTCTGGTACACAATAATTCTGTATTTTATCAGTCATTACATGTCCTAGGCAGTCTGGTGCACAATAATTCTGTATTTTATCAGTCATTACATGTCCTAGGCAGTATGGTGCACAATAATTCCATCATTTATCAGTCATTACATGTTCTAGACAAACTGGATCCACAATAATTTAATACTTTATCAGTCATTACATGTTCTAGACAAACTGGTACACAATAATTTAATACTTTATCAGTCATTACATGTTCTAGACAAACTGGTACACAATAAATCTATATTTTATCAGCTGGTACACAATAATTTTATATTTTATCAGCTGATACACAATAATTCCATATCTTATCAGTCAATACATGTTTTAGACAAACTGATACACAATAATTCTATATCTTATCAGTCATTACATGTTTTAGACAAACTGGTACACAATAATTCTATATTTTATCAGTCATTACATGTTCTAGACACATAGAGGTTGAGGTGTTGAAACTTGTATTATTATGTTAGTTTCAATGAGTTTAATGCTGTTTTTCAGTGATAGGGGTCAGCTCACCTAACCAGATTCTAATCAGAACGAACCCTTCCACCACATATGAAGGAATATCAATATTTCTGTCAAATTTTCATAGAAGGGTAACCTGCCACAACTGGGATTCGAACCCAGATCACCGAGTACAAGTCCAGCACACTGTACCAAGGCAACAGCACTCGTCTAGAAAGACTGGTGAACAGGTACATATACACAACAGGTAAGCAAAGGCAAAAAGGGTCTAGAAAAAACAATGACATCAACTTTTTTCCAACTTTTGTTTATTTTTCTCACAATTTTTTAAGTAAAAAAGAAACAAGACATATCACATAAGCCAATATAAAAATGGAAACAGTAGGTTGGCATACAGAAATATAGCAACATGACAAGATAACAACAAAAAAGAGAGACAAGAAGATAATAATGGTCAAATAACAAGATTTCAAGGACATTGACAAGAATTACAAGGTCAATGAAAGGTCATAAACATAAAGATCATAAACATAAAGGTCATAAACAAAGTTGAAAGGTCAATGGGAGAAGACCAGGTGAGCTACATAAAATTATAAAGTGGAGATTTTTGATAATGTTAACTTAAATCTTGAAATTCATTTCAAAATATTTTACTTTAAGGTGACAGAAAGTAAAAATACATAAGTGTAATCCAAAATCTAAAAAAAAAAAAAACTTACATAGATCTAAATTGGATAAAGATTTTTGATAAAAAGATGAAAAAAAACTATTTTTATTAGTTTCCATTAAATTTACAAAATTGTGATTTTCAGACTCTTATGAAAATTGTTCTCTTAAACTTAAAATGAAACATCATGAAGAAAATATTAAATGGATCAACTTGACATCAGTTTTTTAAATTAAGCCTCTGATTAAAGGGTATCTAACCAACCTTTACTTTCTATTAAAGAGACCCAGCTGCAGATTTACCATAATAATTAGCAATAATGAAAATTACCAACGAAAGTCACATAAATTTGGAACTTAATTAGAGTCCAGCAAATTATCACCTTTTAATTTTTGTTTATAAACAAAACTCTGCTAAATTTTTACTTAAGTATGGCATACTTTTACAAGGGACTAATTGATTCTTTTCCTTGTTTTTTACATATTATAAGTAATGCAAGACTTTAGTTGAGTGCCATACCATCAGAATGGAAATACTGTACAATAAACTTACATGTAGTAATTGTATTGCTGTTTCATTAATATTAATGTTGTCATGGTCTTATGGTTCAAGATCAATTTTGGATTCATTGCACAGAATAATGGTCAAGGCACAATATTTTGTGATAGGCCAAACAGAATTACTTAGAATAATTGCATGTGCTGTATCCTATAAAATGTAAAAGATGTATCAGTTTTAATACTAAAAATGTATGAAATTGTTATATATATGGGAGGGGAAATTATTTGAGATAATTCAGTAAGAACTAGAGAGAGAGAAGATCCAACAATAATCGAGACTCACTTCAATAATAATCAAGACTTGTAATTTTCTACTTTCGCTTGAAATTTGAATTTTTTAATTTCCAGAATTACACATGTTCCCACTTTATTGGGTTAATCAAAATTTTGCAAAATAAAACAACTTTGTAAATATCACTGAAACAGCTTTTCTACAACAAGCTCTTCTTTTGAATTGAAAAAATGTGCATCTCATGTGACCTTGCACCTCTGGAAGAACGTTCAAGGTCAAATTCTAAATATAAAGGAAGGTTTATAGATACTGACTAAATTTCAAATGAGTCCAGATACAAAAATAAACAAAAAATAATAATTACATTTTTGGCAAGAAATATTTATCCAGAAAATAATATTAAGGGCAAAAGCAATATATCAAAGATTTAAATCCAAATATTCTACTGAAATAAATAAAGCACACAAACTATGAACAAGAAATAAAATTTGATAAATCTATATATCTATAGTATGTGCCAAATATCCTATAATATGCGATGAAAAATAAAAATTAATGGAACTATGAAATAAGACAATATTAAATGCTTTCATTTCAAATTAAATATAGATGACAAGCCTTTGTAAGACATATCCATGTAACGATAATCTTTGGCATTTTTTACAATAACGTAATATTTTTTAGGAAATATGAAAACCCAATACTATGGATAAGGCCTTTATTAAGATCAAATATGTTTGCCAGTTAACAAAAGCTCTATCCTAAATAGGATAGGTCTTTGAATCAACCAACAATCTTTTAAACTAAGACTTAAATAATTTAATTGTAATATTAGAACAGACCTTTGTTAACAGTGGTGTATATTTCTGGAAACCATGCACATTCTATGAAAAACATTCATTAAGTTATTGCCTAGAATACAGACTTTTTAAGCCAATACACAAATAAATAATTCAGGTAATGTGGAATAAAACTTTTGTTAAGAAGGGCATAGTGCAGAGGATGAAATTTTTGTTTTGTTTTCAGTTTTTTTTTCTTACATCTTTTATTACAGGCAATGAATAATTTATGTACACACCACAAACAGATCACTGAAACAGTGCTTCTTGAATAACTGCCTGTCCCCTTCAAATGGAATTTGTGAAAATATGAATTTTTCTTGAACTATCCTTACATACTTCATGAATAGTTCATGAAGTATGGATAACTATTTGATATTCAGTGGTAGCACTAACCTGATCCCTTACTTTCCAGCAAGGTGTGTGAAGCGGAAGAAAGGGGAGCAAAAAGACATTGGAATCAAAACTTGAGATAACTTGTAAATCAAAGATCAAAATTGTAAAGAAATGATAATCATTTCCCATTTAACCTAGTGATATGTTAAAACAGGAAGTGGGAAATATAGACAAACATACTTAGTATTAATTTAGGCCTAATAACCGGTATCAATTAATTAAGGTGTAATTATGTCACATGTGTGTAAAAACTCATTTCTGAGAGTTCAAACATAACTAAGCAATATTTCAAATAATAATCAAACAAAACAACAGACAGACAAATAGACAGACAGTTAAATTAATTGAAATAATAATAATACACTTACAAAATAATTACAATACAAAGCAATGCATGTAAAGTTATATACATCATATATATAACAAGTATACAAACAATTAATTAAAAAATTGTACTTTTTTAGAGGTAATAAGGAAAACAATAAAAATAAAGAATAAACATCTGTGGTTACAATGGCAATGAAAAAAAAATTGTATAAAAAACATGAGAAACAAAAAAGGGGCCATGATGACCTTATGTGATGTCCTCCTCAATAACTTTTCCTTTTAGATAAATTGTTAGTAACTGGACAAAGCCTGAACAATTTTGAAAAAAATGATGTGCTTTCATCACACTTGGTAGTACATGTAAGATTATGAGGAATTTCATTTCAAACCAGTCATTCAGAATATCATTAAAAAACATTCCCAAGGGACATTTACCTGGTATGCCATCACTTAAAGTGAACAATATTAGTATACTGGTACACAGACGGCCAAACATAAATATACAAAAAATTCCTCAAATTTTTTATTTCTTTTATTTAATTCTCTTGATTTAGTTTCCATAAAAACAGCTACGAAACTACAGTAAATGTTTGGGCCAGTATAATCTTATAAGTTCCATTGAAGATAATGTTTTAACACAGTTTTAACATAAAATGGTCCAACAACAGACATTTAGCAATCACTCAAGCTCAGCCTTCAAATAAGGAGAGCTTAAAAAACACAAAATACAGAATATAGAGTTTGATCGTTCATCACAGCCTTATCTGTGTTCCCCATCCACACAAACACTGTCATGAAGCCAATGAATAAAATGCCCATATATTATCCCAACTTTGGCAGATTTGAATATTGCAGGACAGAAAAAAGACACAACTCGTGAATCAAAATGAAAAATCAGAAGTGTTACAGTTAAAATATTACTGGTAACCAGATGTTATTTTTCAATTTGTTTAGGAGCATGAATTAAATTAGAATGGTAAACAACTATGGTCAAGAACGGGCAGTAGTAATAAACCAGTCTATCAATTAATAAATCCATGAAAAACTGGCATACCACACTTCCTCGATACTTACTACTTAAAAATGATTTTTCTTTGTTTTTGTTATGACTATATTGCCAAAAATTTGTTCCCACAATCAATTTCTACAGATTTTACTTTGATTTTAAATTTCTATTTAAATTGAAAATTTACAAATTCCGGATGATTTAAATTTTAACTATTATTCCAATGATAATTTTATATCAATATGAATGTAGGTGGGTGGGGGATATACACATGAACCACAACTGGAAAACAAACGATATGTACACATCTCATAACATTTCCAAGAATAAATATTCCGTATATACAGAACAAGAACAAACATCCAATATTTGTATCAATAATAATAATAAATAAACATTTATGAAAGAAAAAAATATATACAGCATTCATAGGCCCTAGGTTTGAAAAAAAACAATACATCAATAGTACATAAAGACATTGTGTGAACAATTTCGTTCTCAGGGAAAATATTCATCCAACAGAATTTGGTCATATAACAAGGCCTATAAAAAGGTTTGCTTGATTCTTGTAACCTGCGCATTAATAATAGGGTAGGTGGTTGGGATTTTTTTCTCTTTTTTTATTATTATTATTTATTTTGGCTCTTGAAAAGCAATCAGATTGGTAAAAAAGGTGAGAAAAATAATGTATAATTCCTCCAGCCTAATAAAAAGTCTAATTTGCTGTAAAAAATTAGGACAGGTCAGGTAACCAGAAATAAACAATTCTTGTTTATGCCTACATTTGTAATGACCTCGACTTTGGAGAGACAGACATGTACAGCAACTCATCATGGTGAACAATTGTTTCGAGTCTATTCAAAATGGAGTCCCATAGTCTGTGCAAATAAGTCCAGATAGATGTACGGTCAAACATCAAGCTGCCATTAATATGCTGACTAGTTCTCTATCAATTAAACAAAATGTACGGAAAAATCCTCACAAGTGCTGGAACTTTGGAAAAAATAACTTCAAAGAGAAAGTACATTGTATCTTGTTTTAACTCATCGTCACTAATATCCTTAAATTGTTTACATAAGGTATAGTCGGATTTGTACTTCATTTATTACCATAAAAATCCTGAGAACAAAAATATTTAACACTTTACAATCCTAGCTACCACCTGTGTTTATGGGTCTCCTAACATAAGGTTAAGCATTAAAATTATCATAAAAAAGTATCACAAAAATTAAGTCAGAAATATTTCAGCTTGTAATTGTCAAATTTTTGTAATTGCATGTAATAGATAAGCAATGACAGTGCAAAGTTTATTGATCAAAGGGAAGACCCAATTTTGAAAAAAAAATCCAAATTATAATAATTTTGACTCAAAATCACACTTCAACTGAAATTCAACTGTCGTTGACCAGTAGTACACAATTATGTTGACTATTGGATATAAGTAACAAATATATATACAAATTTATAACAATAAAATATATATCTAATAAGGAAAAATGTAACATTTTTATATATATTTGTGATAAGTCAAGAAAAAACTTTTATCATATAACAGTGTAGTGACACATATTTCACGAAGTTAAAAAATACATATTCATTGTGCTATAGAAATTTATAAAAATTTCCCCATATTAGTGGACAAAGAAATTTTATTCAAACAGGAAATGTAAATTTAATACAGTGATAAGAGTGCAGTATTTAAAAGAAACAAATAATTGTTCTCACACAGTTAAAAAACTTTGAAGAATTAGTTTTTAGTGAATACATGTATATAAAAAGGGAGTCCTGGATAAATGGAAATTACACACAAATGTTTTTAAGAAAACTGATGGCAAAACAATGAAATTTATGCATTAAAAATTCTTGTATCTTAAATTTACACATAATTTTGCAAGATATCCAGTCAAATCTATTTTAAAAATTCACACAATCACTGTCTAGTTAGAACTGAACTACTGCTATTCTATTCACAAAATTCTTGTTTAGAAATTAATAAAGCAAAAAGTAAACATTTTGTTCCCCTCCATTCTACAGCATTAACCACATCCCCTTGGAACTGATTCATGAAAACATTATTTTTTCTTTAAATATTCTTAGATAGCTCTTGAATAGTTCTTGAAGTATGCATAACTATATGTCAGGGGACAGCCAGCAAATAGTGAACATTTTACATTTATTGAACTTTTCACGCTAGTTCTAAATATGAAAAAAAATGTTCACTCATACTCAAAGTCAAAAAATGGTTTCTTTTCTAAGCAATATAACTTCAAGCACATATTCTGTAGAGATTTCAGTAAAGTGAATTATTTTCAAATAATCCTTGCTAATCATAATTTCCACTTAAATATGCTAACAAACAAGTATATTTATTTATCAAAATTTGTTTTCTGAATCCAAATTTTATAAGTGTGACAAATTACTGACAACATGATTCTGATATAACATGTACCAGTAATTACAAGTAACAATTGTTTTAATGTAAAACAGAAAAAAGACAATTAACATAAATAGCACCAGAAAAAACAGAATGAATAATTCTCAGAGCATTTAATTAACAAAAAAATATAACAGAGTAAGCTGATTTTAACCAACAATAATACCATCAAAATACAAGGTGTGAAATCTTAGAACTACCGAAAAATTAGTACTTCAAATGATGGCTGAACGTGTTACCAACAAGAAAGGTGATTTGTAAGAGACAAACAAAAGTGTCCAAGTGAGAGCATTACACATACAGCAGTCTTTCTTAGACAGTCCATTCCTTCATTTTAAATCTCAAATGAAAGCAACAATATGAGATATTCTTCCTAATTCATTTTTGTTATCAAATTTAAATCTTATCACTCAGACTTAAATAGAGTGAATTCTGAGATCTCAATGACAAGTGCTGAGTATTGGAAAAAATCTCAGCCCACATGTAGTTTCAGCCAATGAGAGTCCACAAATATCTCATATGGTAACACTTAATTGATTCTGAGTAGAAAGGTCATACTTAAGCTATGATATCATTATCCTGTGAAGAAAACATCTATATTATTGAAAGACATGGGAATTGCTCATTTAAAAAAATCTAATTATTACCACCAGGCAAATAACTTTGGTTTGGGTCATTCAATATCTCAGAGCTAATACTTAAGTTCAGTCTATGGAGAATAATGGTGAAGGAAGTTTTCAATAATCTGGTCTCTGATTTCTTAAGAACATTTTTAGCATTTACATAAAAAGAACATTTACAAAACAGTACACTTGGGACTTCAAAATTCATTCAACAAAAATAAATTGCACAATTTTCACAAGTTCAAAGGAAAGAGGTCCATAATTGGCTATATATTTACAATGTAATGGTCATGTGATACAAAAAAATACCCATCTGCATCTTGTCTATACAGCATGAAGTGATTGTATTATAATCTCAAATTCTATTGGCTCAGTGTTACATTCTTGACCAATCTAAATGATTGTAACACTTTCATCACTTTAACCCAAGTAAAATGAACCAATCAGAAACAACTTTCTTTTCAGTATTTTAGAACATAAACCAATCAAGAAAGGTTTTACAATTGTAAGATACAAATGTATAAACAACATGCTTTGGAAAGTAAATACCAATCTTCCATGCTAAAATATAGCCCTCGACTTATGGCTGAGAATAAGTATATTATAAGGTAAGTTATTTCTGCCTATTATTCAAATGATACATAATTCATACTTATTAAAACATTCACAACATGCCATATGGACAGATCACAGACTCAACATTCTAAATTTGAGCAGAATTCCTCAAAATGTATAAAAAATCTAGACTACTAGAATCATTTAAAATATGCCATAAATATTGTAATAATAAACAACTTTGAATGAAGAAAATACAATAATATTAAAATTTGGAAAAATACTTGTTAATGAAACAGTTCAACTCATTCACTGCTTCAAACTATCATCTTTTGTTAAATATTTACTGCCGGTTAAAACAAGGTCAAATAACTCCTTCTTATCAATCTTTTTGTTAGTTATATTATAACTTCAATTAATTTTCTGTTTATTTGATATGATTTTTATACAGTTAACCCCCTTCTCTATTTTATTCTTACTTAAATTATCTCCCTTTTTATCAAATGTTACGAGTAACTTAATCCATTTCACTTTAAGTTTGATGAAATTATTCCCCTTTTTTGCATCATATAACTGAAGGTAAAAATTGAAGTCCATGTCTGTATGATTAATCTTGCTTTGTTTAAATTCTGCACAAGGTAACAATTCTTGTTCTTTAATGTAATTTATCCCATATTAATATATATATTCCATAGCAATGAAGAGTTATTCTCCTTTGTTTGATTCAGTTGGAGTAGCTTCCCTTTGTTCATTATCAGCTATAGGGGTATCATTTTCATCAATTGTGTCTTGGGGACAATCGTCGATGTGGGTGCTTGCTGCTTCTGCTTGGGACCTGAAAATGGCAAAAATAATAAATGATGCATCATATTAATTAATGATCAAAATATTAAATAAAATAATTTGCAATATATCCACAAGAGAACCTTTTGTTAGTTTGAAAATGGATGGGCCTAATAATATATTAAGCAAATGATTGACTGGTTAACCAAGTGGGTAATACTTCATCTTAGATCTATTAAACCAGACAGTAGTATATTAGCAAATTGGTATCCCCATTAAAATGATATTCAGATATTATCTATAATTATGCTTTAAAACTATAGAAACTGTTTCTTCACACAATCTGAGATCAAAATGCCAACACACTTATTTAATCATTTTAAACTAACAGTACTATAAAAAGAATCACAAACTATTCCCATTTTTACAAACATTTATCCAACTGTTTAAAGCTAAGATCAAAATTTAAAACACAAATATTTGGATATTAATGATAATGCTCAGTGCTTCTTATAATGTAAATCAGAAAATTTTGAGTCATAATTGCATAAGTCTTTGTTTGTGTATAAAGCATCAATGTACTGTAAGTTAAATGTTAAGTGAAAAAGCGGGCCAGTAAGTCAGCATCTAACTGGATGATTAGAATGGAAAGTGAAAGTAGAAAATAAATGAAAAAGAAAGTAAAAGTGGTAAAAATAAATGAAAATGAAAGTAGACACCAATTAACTGTAACACCTGAAATTATAATGAGAAATTGGTTTAAAGTATCCAGGGACCTGAACTAATAGTTAATACTGCTGTGAGTAATTGGTTTAAAGTATCCAGGGATCTGAACTAATAGCTAATACTGCTGCTAAATATTTTTTATTATCCAGCTTAGTTAAAAACACTACAAATGCAAAATAAGAAAAAAAATGTATAAAAGATCTATATACAGGTAAATACATCTAGGTAGACATCATGCGATCAAAATATATACTGATGCTGCATATAAAAAGTTAAAAAGAAATAAATATATAATCATTTTGTACTTTTTTTCAAGAGAAATAATGATTGCCAATTTAATGACTGGTCGAAAATACTTAGGTTAGTTGGACTACATTCTTCTACACACATTATGTTTTTATTTTTTGTGTACTTGTTTGGAACCTCCCGCATATAGAAAACATTCATACATAGAATTGTACTGAAAACTGTGTGATAAAGATTGCCCATTAATTCATGGTGGTCGTTATTCACAGGATTCAGTTAACCTTTTACTGTAACTTAAACCTTACAATGCTGGTACCAAAACTGCAAAGCCTACACACCTATGCAGTCTGAGTAAGTCCTAAAATTTTATTATGATAGCCCTTAAATTGATAATGGACTGTTTCAAAATGGAATAAGGACACGTCCATTCAGGAAATTCAGCAGATACTAAGTACAGATAATGAGCAAGACTAAATTCAAGTTTCTTTTTTCTTTGGCACACAAGACAATTAGCATACAAAATATACGGTTACATCAGCAACAAGAAAGATAACTCTTGTATAACCTGAGTGTTTAAAGCAAAGTAAAACCTCAATATAAAGACCACAATTGGGGGCCAAAATAAATTGGTCTAAATATTGAGGTTGTCTCAAATATATAAAGTTAGAAATACAGAGGAAATATTGAAAGCAGCCCCAAAATAAATGGTCAAACTGAAGTGGTCTTGATTGTGTCATAAAGGCCATATTTAAAACAAGAAATGTGTATAGATAAAAAGGGGCTGTAACTCCTGCGAAAATGTTTGGAATTTAACAGATATCATACTTGACCTGTATTTTATTATTATACACAAAATATGAAACCAATCCATGAAATATTTCTTGAGTTATCGCTCAGAAACCAAAATTTGAATGGACAGACAGGGTTAACATATTGAGCCCTTCCACCATTCTTTGAATGGCGGGGGCATAAAATGTTGATTTGCAGTTAGGCGACCAAAACTTTTAAAAACAGGTAAGTTAGCTTCTTTTTGTTGTTGTTAACATAATTATACTTTACGAAATCTTTCTGGTCAATATCACTAAACAATTTTTAAGGTGTGGGAAAGTTTTAATGATTTCGGTCGTGTAACTTCAAACCAACAAATTTTAAGGATGGACTCAGGAAACTTTTTACATCAAAATTCCAATACACAAAGCTGTTGTAGTGAAGATAAGAAAAAGCAATAAATATTGACAAGAAGAAAAACACAAGATAGGCAGTTTCATAGACAGGTAAACTGATTAAAGTTGTTAAAGCTTATTACTTGAAATTATCAACAACAATTTAACCAGACATTTTAGCCTGTCAAAGGGTCCAAAACATCAAAATAAATATTTTAAGGGCCTTTAGACCTTGAGCAAAGTTCAATGAATTTGATGAAATAGAATTCATTTCACTGCATGCTACAAAGTAAACTAAAATTGACCAATGAAAAAGCTGCACAAGTAGACTGGTCTCAATTTCACCAAAGTTTCAGTTCTTCTAAAATAATCCACATTAACATGGTCTATATTTCAACATTTATCATGGAAAACTGTTAATTCAAACAGTATAATTTAAATAACATATTTTTTCACACTAAATAACTATAAATAGTAACATGACACACTGGAGGGCTGAAGATTAATCAAAGTGAAAAAATGCAATAAATGGTAAATGTGGCTTAAAGTAAGCTCTCTGATGACACAGCTGATAATATACAACAAAAATATATTATGTGACAAAATGATAAATTATGATCAAACACTAAACATTTTGAAAATTTAATGGGCAAGATACATAACACTGAAGTACTTTAATCTAAGATAGAATTTATTATGTTAAACAATATGCACTCATTTTGTCTTATGCTAGGGTTTCAATGTATTTATTCATTTGGGTTTAATGCGGTTGTTCAACAAATTTTCAGTTATATACGATGGCCGATTCACCTAGCCAGTTTTCCTGGACTAAATTCTAACCAGTACTAACTATAATACCCTTCCACAACAACCCAGCAACTTCTCCACATGTTGAAGAAAATCAACGTATTATATTTTCGAACCCTGATTGCCGGGGAGTACAAGGTACATTTCATCAGCAATTATATTAGTACTTAAGGGTCGTGCCAAAAAAAGGATCAGATAGGTAACCAAAAACACAACTTATTTATTCGGGCCTTATGAAATGGCATACTATAAGTATCAAAATATTGTTTTTTAAAAAATTCTCTGCCATTTGATCTGTTAAGCCTTAAAGTAAAAATAGGGATCTAACTACACAACAATAATATGAAATAGTAAAAAGGGTCTGACACTGATTACTATATAAAAGCCACATAATGACAAAAAGTCCATGTCAATAAATTTTAGGGGGTTGATAAATGATTGGTTATAAAGGTCCATTAAAAAAAATTGAAACTTAGTATTTTTTAACATTAGAGCCCACTTTTGTGTTGCAAATTCACATACATTAACTGGCAAAATTTATGGGAAAAAAAATTACGATACAGTACAACCCCCCTTCTTGAGCAACAACCTCCCTTCAACACCCGCATGATTTTCCCACTGCATGATTTAACTATTAATCTAAACTCTCTAGAGCGACAGCCTCTCAAAAACAACATAATTTTGCTACACCCAAAGGGTGTTGCTTTGGAGAGGATGCACTGTAACATGTATTTACTTCATTAATTAAACAATATTCAAATTTTGGATGAATATCAAGAAATTGGACCGATTAAATGAAGTTAAAATAAGAACTGAACAAACTTTGCCCTAAACTTTTCAAATAACAGAAAAATAACAAATACAGTAAACCCTAGATATCAAGACTATCTGTCTGACCGAAATAAATGATTTAATGTACAGGCAATCTCATTAAGTTGTACTTGAAGTAAAGGAAAATATAGGAAACAGGTCAAAACAAGATGTGTTTTTAAAATATAATGCCCCTGTGACCTTGACCTTTGACCTACTGACCTAAAAATGCACAGGTCCTGTAGAGGTTGTCATAAGGAAACAACATATTTAAGTTTTATGATTGTAGGTTGAAGCATTATGATTTTAAAGGCAAGGTTAAAGCTTGGTATAAACAAACAGACAACCGGGCCAAAAACAATGTGCCCCCATTCTATTGAAACCAAGGTATAAAAAATGGTCTTTAATTAAGATGTTCTTTGATTAAGCATTAATTTAACTACACATATCTTCTAATATCACAATAGTGGTAACTGTACTGAAGACTGTATACCAAAAACATCGTATCATTGTTAGATGCTAACATGGTATGGCAGCAAAATATGGCAATGTAATCTTTAAAATTTTATTACAATATGAACTTTTTTGTCATTATGTGGTATATATAAATACAAACACTACAATAAATGGTACCTGTAGATGGGACTTAAGTGTCTGCTGTAAATGATGATATAAATAAATGTTAATGAGTTCTTGATTCAGCATAAAAACAACATCATTTTGTAAATGTTGATATAAAATAATTTTAATGTGTTGCTTGTTAAGCATAAAAACAACATCATAAGTTTTGTAAAGGTTGATATAAATAAATCTAACATCATTTGTTAATGTTGATATACCGGTAAATTAATTAAATGTGTTGCCTATTCAGCATCTATATCAAAAACATTATTTTTTTAAATATCATCCGTGTCTACCATATTTTCTATGAGTCATAAAATAGACTCCATGATAACTAATGAATAATTAAATACCACTTACAAGTTTTTGACAGAATTTTCTTTCAATTCTGAGTTTTTAGAATGATAAAATTGAAACAGAGTTTAATATGATATAAAGGAAACAATGCAATTAAAATGCTTTTTGTATTTCACTTACCAGTTATTTATTCCTTTTATCAAATGCTTAAATTTATGATTTAGTGCCTTTTTATGTTTGTATAACTTAGATAGTGAAGATAAAGTTCAGATTATTGCTCAGGCTATAAGAAAAACAGCTATCAAAAAGTGGAAGATAATTTGCAAGAGCGTCACAGGTATGGTGCCAATGCTTGACTGTTCACTGCCTCAGTGAGGTCTATCCACCTATAAAGTTTCATTCTGCTACGGTCAGCTACCTGGTATAGTTTACATTAAAATTTTGCACAGTATGCAGACACTGACAATGCAGTGATCACATAGCTTGACTTTTTCTTCAAAAACAGCCGAGCTAAAATAACACATGATCAATACACTATTCAGTATTGGCTTATAAACAAAAGAAAATTGAATCTGTTTTATGTTGTACGGGCTACAAATTTTGATTTTAGGTACAACTTATTAACAACTAAAACAATCCAAAGGGCTGATACTCTAACATGTTTTTTCCGTGCAGACTGGATAAATAAAGATCCCTCATTATAAACAAGTTATACTAAAAATAATGCATCCTTCAGAAACAAATCCCTAAAAAATGAGATAATACTTCTATTAAAAGCATTATAATGTAGAAATGCAAGGATTTAACAATCAAATTAAAACAACAGAATCAGATAGAACATTTTCCTAACAATGAGACAACACATATATGGTCAATCGATTATTGAATTTCTATTTCAGAAAAATGACGCCAGGTTTGTATGAAAAATTGGATGTTTACTGGAGAAAGTCTTGCAGTAAGAGACTTAAGAGGCATATGTCTACCTGTGTTGCCTAAATAAATGAAATCTTTATTAAATTATTATTATACATGTATATTAATGTTTCAGATTATATTTAGATCATCAAATGACATCAGAATTTTAATTTAAACAAAAATTGCTAAACATTTTGGAACACAAATGGTGAAATTAAAAGATCAAACAAATTTTAAGCGTTACATAGTACAAGAACATTGTAGATTAAGATTTAATGCAATAATATGAATGCTAACAAATAAATAGAAAACACAGATAAAAATAAAGAATAATAGAGAATAAAAGAGTAATATATACAGCTATATGAAAATCTATGACTAGCAAATATTACATATAAAAAAAATTACCGTAAAGATGGGTAAAAATGCACCGGGCTTAAATAAAAACAACAAGATTACTTGATCACCCTGTGAATGTGGCATCCAATAAGAATCAGGGTATAAAACTAACTAACTAACAATTTATGTCTCAGAGCCTTCTACTTCAAAGTATTAACCCTTCACTGCCAATGTGATAGGTGTATTAGCCTATGTGACAAGTATACCTGTCTGCACAAATCTGTGCATTTTATCAACATTATTAGTATTTCCATCAGAACTAATCACTAAATATTTTGCTTACAGGATAGGTATACCTGCTTCACAAATTTCTGCATATTTGCCAACATGACACATATATTCGTCTTCACAATCTCTAAATATTTTGCCTACTTAAAGGCTATATCCATCTGAACAAATCTCTGCTTACTTGCCAACACGACGGGTCTGATACTCGTTTGGGGAATTGGTTAATGTTTTAAATAAGATGTAATTTCTTAAAATTCCCTAGCAATATAGTGTACAATGTTAGCAGTAAGTGTCAGACAGTGAAAAGGTTAATACCAGTATACGATAAGTTTTTATGATTTATTTTTAGTGAGTAAACTTTGTCAGATGGTTCTTTGTAGATGAAAAGTTTGTACATGATCTCAATCCATTAATTATATCCTAATTGATATATAATAAGCGATATTCAAATATATTCTAATACAATTATAAGTGTTTATGTTTTTAATAATATATTACCTAAACGTTAGAAAGTGGTTTGCAGCAAATCAAATGTTGTATTTATATCCAAAGTATGATATAAAGAAATATTTGCTATGTATGAAATGAACTTCTCAAATATCATCAACAACAAAAGAAATTGGATCTGGCTCAAACATGGGAAACAATTTTACGACACCATATTTGTCCTATGACCTTTAAGTATGACCTTCAGCATGTAGTTACTGTCTTGGGTTTTGCACACAACTTATTAGCCCAGACAAGGCAAACTCCATATTTGACCAAATAAGTGTGACCTTGACCTTGGAGGTACAGGCTTGGTTCTTGTGCACTACACTCGGTCTAATGTAGGTGAACAATCATGCAAAGTTATTTTAAAATCCATCAATAAACAACGTTTAAAATGTGACGCGACGGGACATTTTCATGATTCCAGTATAACAAGTAATAGCTATACTTCTACATTTAATATAGAGGAATATGAAAATAAATATCTAGTCAAATGTGGCCAGAAACAATACAATATACCATTACACAATATCAAATAATCGACGACAATTTTTACCCACCCTGTGAACGTTCCAAGAATTCCAGAAATCACTGGTAAGCATTAACAGAACAAATATCAATATTAAATCAATGCTTAAGAACAATAACATAATAAGAATTTTATATCATACAATATTGAACAATACCAATCATGGTTACAAAGGTAAACATTCATATCAAATGAAGCCCATGTTAAATAAGATGTGTTGTAAAAACACAAACGACCTTTGACCTGAAAATGCACAGGTCCTGTAGAGGTTGTCACGAGCATAAAAATATCAAATGCAAAAAATATGTAGAACAATTAATGGACTTTAAAAGAACATCAGAATTAGCTAGTTGAAGATTATGGTATGTGACTATTTCATTGGCCATTAAGTTTAATATGTTTCAATGTCTTAAATTGAATGAACTATTCTGTCTTTGTTTATAAGCTACATGTAGCACGTATAACTACTGACCTTAAAATATAGCTGCTTCAATGATAAGAGGACCTTCAGTGAGTCTAATAAATTATTTTATTCCAAATTAGCAGAATTAGTATTTATTAGACTTTTAAATTATGTGTCTAAGTTTGTTGACATATAGAATATAAGTGTCAAAGAAAATGGTGTCAAGCAAAATCAATTTCACTGATCACCAACTCAGAATGAAGATTTAGGTTATTAATCAAAGTGAATGATTTCAACATGCGTCAAGTTCTAGAAGTCACAGACGTCAATCCAGCAAACAAGCTGTTAGTTATAAGACAATTTTACGAAATATTAGGATGTCATTCTATGTTAAATAATACTTCAGGAATTATAGGGCTGACACAGTCATGTAACTTACCCCTCTGTATCAGGTATTATCTGAACAACTCTTGAGCCTTTTCCGGGACCAATTGGTTTTCGTTGATAATGACTCCTAAAAAAGTTGATAAATGACTAAAAAAACATTACTATAGAGAAATATATCCCCCTTCCAGTTTCATAAGGGGAATAATTCAGAGTAGAACATATTTCTCTCTACTTCTCCAATATAAAAGGAGAACTACTAAATCAAATTGTGTGTGTACTTGTATATAAAATATTTCAGACCTAGATTGATATACAAATGTAGTATCCAAGAGAAACAAACAAGGTTTTGTGACAGACAATAACAGCATTGTAGATATACTGGTACCCTAACTTATTGCATATTGTACTGGATAACCCAATGAACAACAGTCAGCAAAGTGGGCCATTGTTTTGCCACTAACACCAAATCATGACAATCAATTTTAACTTATTTCTGGTTTTGAAGAAAACACAATACAGACTAAATAATATCAAACCACAATTAAATATCTATCAATAGTCAATAAAAAGCTAAATTAGAGCTAAAAAGTGTCATTACTTCAGGACAAAGGCCATAATACTTGTATTTACACAATCAAAACTTATACCTCAATCATGTTATAGACTAATTGTCTTTCTTTTTCATTGTTCATATTCTTTGCAACGATGGAACTTGTTCAAATAGTAGTCAAAAGAATAGAATTCATGTCAAAACTTAATGTCTATGGTAAAAAATCTCATACCTAAATCGTTGGGTAACAGACTTATTGCCTCCTTTTTTTAATCTTTCGTGTTCTTTGTAACTACGGTATTGATTCTGAATCACCACTGCAGCGTCTCGACTCTTCTTGAATCGTTTCTGAGCGTAGTAACTTCTGAACTGACTCTGAATCAACACAGCTGCTTGTGTCATCTTCTTATAATAAGCATACTGAAAAAAAGTTTATGAAATATAAGTGATTTATTTAAAGCAACATATTCCTCGTATACAGCGCAACCTCTCCAAAGCAATACCCTTTTGGAGAAGCAAAATAGTGTTGTTGTTGAGAGGTTGTTGCTCTAGAGAGGTTAAATTGATACTTTAATAGTGCAGTGGGAAAAAATGTTGAAGATTTTCTATAATCATTAAAAATCAGTTTGGCACAGAATGTTCCATAATACAAAATTAATTTTCTTGTATGACAATATATCAGTACACATTGATTGGTCAACAATCCTAATGATTAAATCACTCACTTGTTTGTATCTTCTGTAGTAACTCTGTATAAGAACAGCAGCCTCTCTTTCTTTAGCTTGCTGTTTGCATTGTTTATCTTTATACTGCCTATAAGCACTCTGTATTACCTTAGCTGCCTCGTATAATTTACGTTGTTCACGATCTATAAAATACAAAATGTTTCATTTAACTTGAGCCATGTTTCAGAGCTATAAATTTGGCAACTTGAGTATTAACCACAGGGAGCTCCATCGACTTCAAAAGTTAGGGGTCAAAATGACCCTTAGCTGATAGAAAAGTAAAGAGGCAACACAATTCTCTACTTAAGTAATAGTAAATTCTCAAGAGTCAAAAACCTTATTTTTCAAATTTCAAGAGTCAAAATGCCATTTCAAGAGTCAAAGGAGAGCCCTGAACCATGAATGTAATTCTCAGTCTTCGAATTTAGCCCTGGACTGATTCCACCAAAATCGGCATTGGTCCAGTAAATTTGAAAAGGACGGTGGTCCGAGGGTCCAGTAAATTCTTAGTGATAATTTGATCATAATTATTTCAGAAAAAAATGAAATATTATAATCACTTCCGAAAAATGTTTTTTTCTTTACTTAGGTGAAAACATCAGTTAAAATTTTCTTTTAAATTTTGGTCCACTAAAAGTTCATTTGGTCCAGTGAAGTTTGCATTTTCACTGGACCGAATGTCCAGTGCTTAAAAGTTTTTCTGGAAGGCTGGTAATGCTCATTCCTAATGGCGTAATTTTCTACAATGGCATTCATGATCTATCAAACTCAAATACAAAATATTCCCAACCCAATTAACTGTCCTGATAATCAAGGTGCCTCTTTCTTGAGAACTACTAAGAATTGATAGAAGAACACTTTAACCTAGGGTTGACAAAGGTACATTATATAGAAGTACATGCAATGAACTAATCACAGGTTTCACTATTGAATATCAAACTCTGACTCATAACACAAGAATGAATTTTATACATTATTACTTAATTAAACTGTCTTCACACTAACCCAAAAGCTCGAAGCATGGGGCTAGTAAATTCCTATTAGGGCTGTTGAACATTTTCAAAATTGTGAATTTGAGCTAGTGGAAAAATATCTTTTTTCAAAAGCCCACTTAATTGTTTGGGCTAGCACTTTAAAAAATTAGTTCATAACCGGATTAAATTATAAAATAAAAAGAGTTTGTGAATCATTGAGGCCTCCTGTGACCTTGACCTTCAAGATACTGATCTCAAAATCAACAGAGGTAATCAACATGTCATGACCAACCTCCCTACCAAATCTGAAGGGCTTAGGCCAAATCGTTCACCAGTTATTGGTCGGACAAGGTTTGGTTACAGCCGGACCGACACGTGCAAAGCAATAATTTTTTATACTCCCTATTCTTCGAAAGGGGGCATTATTAATTAAAAGATATCAAAAATAGTAAGATATAAACTACCTGACAATGTTAACTGAGAGAAATCTTTCTCCATAAAAGTAGCTGGAGCATTGAAATATTCAATAAACTCAGCTGCAGTTGGGGGCGGAGAATCCATGTGGAATGTATAGGGGCTGTAGGGGCTGTGTAAACATGTGGAGTCGGGGCTCAGTGAGGACGCTGGGGTCCCTAAGTCTGAGTACACATCTGGATACCTGGAAGATCAATATCACATTACATATTTGTAGAACATCATAAATTTTTTAAACGATCCACATATGGTTAAAGGGACATAAATCCAGTTAAAAATCAGTAATTCATTAAATAAAAATTGGCAAATAGTCACTTGAAACATTTATGTCCTTAAGAATGTAAATTTTGCTAATATATTATGTAATATGAAAATAAAGTACAGACAAGATTACCGGCAATTCTATAGAAAATTTTTCTACAAATCAAAAATTTTCTAAGCAAGACAACAAAAATAAACTCAGGATTTGAATCATTAATACACCTTGATTTGACTTTTTGTTACAGTTATTATCAAATAAATAGTGTATCATGACTTTGAAAATTACTAATAACATTTGTATATGCAAGTAATGAATCTTGACTCTAGTCTCTACAGTCTGTAAAATTATTATTATTATCTGCAGATAAATTAGCTTTTAATAAGTTGGGTTCTCCTAAAAGATTTGTGTAAATAAACTTTTCGAGAAGTGATTGGAATCAATTGAGTAAAAGTTCAATAGATGTAATCAAATTTATTTTTTACTTGAAGCTAAAGAAAACCATATAAAATTTACCTGTATTCATCAAAGGCTAAACTGTCATGCATTGGAGTAGAAATACCCGAATCTTCACCATATGATGACAATGCCTCCCCGTACGAGGAGGGGGCACGTGGGGACGCTGACGACTGTAGGGAGCTGTATGAACTACTTCTCTCCCTTTGGAATTCTTCAGGATGCGTGTCATCCCCTCGACTAGGTGAAGATTTGATTCTTTCAGGCATGGCTGCGATAATCTGTTTAGCTAGATGGACCATTTGAGGTTGGGGATTTCCATTATCTGTCATAAATAGATATTGATAATAATATACACACATGGACATAAGTTTTGTCTGTTCTACAAAAAATGCAGTCTTTTTTTATAATCGCACATTAATACATTAAAATGGTACCATTGGAAAGAAGAAGTTACAGTCATTCATTGAAAGACAATATGAAGTCAATCTAGACCTGACGTGAACACTTTTGTTTAAAGTAATCCTCCAAAAGGAACCAGTGCAGACAACAACAACATTAAGCATGTTATTCTACCAAATAAATAAGGAAAAAATGAGCACCTTGTATTAAAATTTTCTGTCGAATATCTTCATCATCAGATGAAACTCTTTCGACATCAATAAAAGATGTGTTGCTCGCTTCTGACACATTATCTGAAATATTAAAACAGATATACAACAAAACAATTAAATGTATCAAATCTATCTCATACAGTCATAGAATAGAAAAAATTAAAAAATAACTTCATCAATTACCCACTGACAAGGTCTCAAAGTGGGACTAAATAGTAAATATTGAGATTTTACTATACCTGTATCCATACAGTCTTGTTGCATTGAATTTGTTTCTTGAGTATTACACTGGTTCCCATGTCGTTCACAATGGTCTAACTGCACCAGCAGTTCTGGGGAACCTGTAACACACAGCAGTCACCAGTGAATTGACATTTTTCAATTTATATATATATAATGTAATACTGACATTGATCTGGTCATATAACAACGCTTGCAAAGGTGGTGCAATAAATATTGAAATAAGATTTTACACAAAACTCTTAAAAATGATTCATGTTAATGTAAACAATATTTATTCAAATATCTATGTGCAGACAGAAATTTGTAAAGACAATGATTTTACGCACAACTCGGGGAGACATGAGATTGGGATCTGTGGTTATAAAACTTGAGATTACTCATCAATCTCAAAATCTCATTAAATTCTCAATTTAGACCAATTTAATTATTTGCAATATGTGTAGCTACAGGTTTTGATTACATTCAAACCTGTACCTCCGAAAAAAGGTTGATCTGTGAAAAAAGTTCATTCTTTTAAATACTGACCGTTGATTATTTGTAACAAAATTACCCCCGAAAGAGGGCCAACGGTCAATGTGTCCTTTTTTACAGGTTTAACTGTAATTGAGTTGAACACAGGACATTGTATAAATAGTACTACAATCTCATTGGAGCTGATTTTAGAATATTGGAAAAAGAGAATTGAGTTTTGACCTTAGAACAAATCTTACCCATATCTCTTCCTTCTGATAACATAGGATTGGTAGGATAGAGAAGATGTTCCATGTTAGCAGCTAGGTGCGGCTCTGAATTGGCCTCTCGAACCGGTCTTTGGAATGCAGTAGTCGGTGAAAAATGGACCGGTTCTAATGTCTGGTTGGAAATTATGTCAACAGAAAATCTTTTCCGTAACTTTTGACGACGTTCTGCTGTGGATAGTGAAGATGCTGACAATGATGAAATTGGTGACTTCTTCTTTGATGGGCATGTTGTCATGCTTGAAGCTGATTGGCTGCTGCCTTGATCATGTGACTTCTGTTCTTGTTCTGATTGGTTTAGAGCTTTAACCTCCTTAGACTGTGATGTTGGCGGGATGTCAATATGCAAAGCCCCAAGAACATTAATTGTGTCCTGATTTTCAGTATTAGACGAGAAAGTGACTGGTGTGTCTTTTATGATAGGCGTTGAAGTAGCTACAGGATAATCAGTAGAAAAATATGTTTTTTCAGGAGTTGAGCGTACAGTTGAGACAGAATTTAAATTTGAACACATAGTACTCATGCCTTGAGCATTTTCGAAATTTTTAGTCGGAAAAATATCTGAAGATGATAAGATACTGTTCGATCTCGATGAACTCAAATCATTTGTGAGGTCAGGTGATAAATCTAGCTGCTCTAATTGGTCGGCCAATCGGTGATGTCCATGTTGCCTAGCAACAAGCAATGGTAGGTTACCTTCCCTATTGAAAGAATGGAGAGGTGATTTGTTCCAGTTGTATAAATTCAAAGCTGCTGCTGTGTGTCCTCTGGCACAAGCCCACATCTGTGAATAAAACACGAAATGTTGAAAATAACTTTAATGGAAGCCTATAATTTCAAATCTTAAAGGAATCCTTATTCTAATAATATGAGTGAAATTAGACACATTAGATATCATTAAAGTTTTTATTAGTATTGTTTACATTTAAATCTAAAAGGCAAAAATAAACACTAAGCAATATACTAGAAACCAAAGAAGAGAATCTAGATATTTAATTATCATGGTTCAAAATGAATGTGTAGAAGTTCTATTAGCTATTAGATATACATACAAGAGGTGTACATGAATTCAGATCTGTGCTGTGTGCGTCAACTTCATATTCTAATAACCAACTGGGGTTCTCATTCCTACAACAAACAATATAGTTTGTGTCAAATCATTTTTTAATAATCTCAGAGCAAAATAGAGATTTATCTCAGATTCATACACTGTAAAACATCGACTAATGACATAATTATCAATAAAATTGACTGAGGGGTCATCTGATGAACAGCTCTACCCAACTATTGTGAATTTCATTATGAATTTATTCAAAGTGATTTTTTAAAAATACAGTTGGTCAGTTGCCATGACAAAGTCACTTTCAATATGTTCTGAAGCTGGAGGCATAAAAATATAGAACTTTCAGTTAACCTACCTCCATTTGATAAGAACCCTGATAAATCTGTGGTAACCAAGTCCACCTGCCACGTGTAGCAGACTCAGTCCCATAGTTCCATTCTCTATTGATAGATCATTTGATGTCCATAATCTTGTAGTGAGGGACTCTATATGTTGTGATAGACAGAAATCCATGTCAGTTGATGCATTTGTGTTGGAGATAATCTAAAAGAAAATAATCCTTTTACACATCAACAAAATATACTCAACCGGGGTACATCTTAAGGTCGTGGGTTCAAATCTCAGCTCCGCCTTTAAATATTTCAGAGACGCTTTTTCAGAGAGCCAAGTAATGAGTTAAGAAAATCACAGGAATCTGGTGAGCAGTGTATCGGTGCTTTACACCAAGCATAATAAAGAACCAGGACAAACTATTCCAAAGAGTAGGGATATAACTGCCAGGTTCTCCTGTATCTAATCTCCACTCTCTCGGGGGGGGGGGGGGGGGGGGGTCTGAAATGAGCATAGCAGACAAATGGGGCATTTAATTTAAACAACAGATAATAATAAAGGGTACATCTTATAACTTCTTTTCAATTTGAATTTATCGCAAATATCTTGTGTTAAAACAAAGCAAATATTTACCTGTTTGATACATGAGGAATCTGGAATTTTACTGAGAGCAGATTCTATCTTGTCCAATTTCTGTACTAATTGTTGGATCAGTTTGGACTCTGAAATATAAGGAGTACATTATTATTGTCATACCCTTTACATGTTTATAATATTTTGTTAGTAACAGTATCAGTAAGCAGAAATAGTTGACAATTTCAAACACTAGAACACTAATCACTACTTTCAAACAAGTCACCAGATGATATGGACACAGATAACATGACCCATTATTATCAATATTGTTCTATTCTTTTTAATAGACAGCCTTATTATAGTCTTATTTGTCTAAAATATAACTAGAAAAATGCAGGTACATAAATCTTTCTGATTTTAAAGAAAATGAAACAGAATTCTCTTAAAATATTCCATCATACATTGATTATTGAACTATTTGTAATGGCATAGATTTTCTTACATATCAAAGGGAAATAACCATGCACAGACTGTATCTTTTATTGATCATTTACAAGCTAGGAAAACTCACCATCGACAGAGAACCAGTCCAGAATCTGTGAAGGTGAGTCACTGAATACATCTTTTGGTCTTTCCTTGTATTCAAATGTAACATTGTTTGATATGACGGTACCATCACATGACACTTGTAAAGTTACTGGTCCTGAGTGATGTCCTGTTGGTAGAAATCAAAACATTTCATAAAACTCCCTAAAAAAATATGTACCAGCCCACTTGATTACTATAGCAAAAGCATTAGCACTATGGACCCAGGGTTTGCCAGTTCAAATCCTGCATACAGTACATATACTCTGAGAAGATTTAGTACGAAATATTGCATCGAAAGCAATTCATCCTTAAACGTTTGATTATACAAGCAGACAAATTAGTAGGCATTTGCAGAGAACAAGGTTTGTAATATTTTTCAAATTTTCTTCTGTATTTCAAGTTAAACAATGAGACCATCTACATATAAAGACTAATTTCTTTGGCCATAAAAGGTGATCTTACTATCTATGTTATACAGCACAGTTATTGATTGTCTTAAATTACCTCAACATGTGCATAACAAAAGATGACATTAATTAATGAATACACTGCAATCAATTGTCAGGTAACAGCTTGTTTATATACCAACTGACATCAGTCTTATAATACAATCCTTCAACAGACTTTGTCTTCTTAGGTAGCATATTTCTTGAAAAATATCTTCTGTAAATTGTCTTCTTATGATAAAAGAATGTGTATGAAATAAATCATATTGGATTTGAATTTTGTAAAAAAAAGTTTCAGCATAAAAATTTTCAGTTCAATTTTGTAATTGTGTCTTTGTACATTTCACAGCAGGACTTGTGGCAATGTACTTAATAAGACTTCAAGTCAAATCTTCAAGGTACAATCTGCTGATTGGTTGATGCGAAAAACAGCCTTTGAAATTGACCAATCAAAGTCTTAAACTAGTCTCTGAAATATTTCATAACCCCAAACTCAAGTGAAACAAAATTCTCTGCAAACTCAAGACAAATTAACTATAGACAAGATTTCTGCATGGTTTGAAAGCAATCTGTCAAGTTGCATTTATATTACTTACCAGGAACAAAACATCTTAGAACACCAGGTTGTACAAGTGTGGTAGCTATAATCTTCCCATCCAGTAATACAGTATAATTACCCATGTTAGAATGCCAGGGTCCAGTAACAAGAACTTTAGTCTGACCCTGAAATTGTCATATGTATGTTTAAAGTAGAAATCAACTTTTTTGAAAGAGTCAAAGGCACTCATTTGTTACATGTAAATGTGTAAATTGAACTGCTGAAAACAGACAAAAGCATACTTCAAATGATGCTTTGTGCTAGATGTTCAATGAGAAGAATTACCTATTAATGAGAAATAGCTGTTTCAATATTATCATTACAAGACAAGGCTGTGGGAACCATAGGGGCTAAGAAAGACTTAGCTCCCCCCCTAATTTTGCTGTGATGAATTTTATGAGGGGTTATACAATACAACCTTTCAAGAGCGGCCCTCTCTTGAGCAATAATCTCCCTTCAACAACAGCATATTTGTTTCCCTATGCATAATTCAACTATCAGTTTAATCTCTCTAAAGCAACAACCACTCAACAGCAACATAATTTTGCTTCTCCCTTAAAGCATGTTGCTTTGGAGAGGTTGCACTGTATATAAATCTAAAATCTGGTCCCCTTCATAAGGTATGCTCTAATATCAGCACCCCCATCCAATCTGAATTTGCTTCCTACAGGCCTGGAAGATGCAATAAGATAATTCAGTAGAGACATCATAATGTCACCTGATAGTAACATCTTACCTCAGTATATGCCCAGTCTGGCGAAAAATCAGTAATAGATGCTATTGTACAAGGCGTCTTAGTTGTGTGAATTAGAGTCTCCTCCTTCTTTTGTCCTCTAGAAGCTTGCACTTGACCTTGACCTTGTGATCTCGATGTCACGCAAAGTGGGCCAAGGTCATTGACTATATTATCACTATTTACTATATCATGCATTGGTAATGAGGCCGTATTGAAATGGGATGTCTGAGATTGAGAAAGAGAAGTTTGTACATTAGGTTTTTGACTAGTTGAATCAAACACTTTTGGACTATCACCACTATTAACGTTCAAACTGTTTGATAACTCATTCAAGCCACCATTGTTTGTTAGGTCTTTATATATTCTATCAATGTCAGGCATGTCAAACAACTGGTCCAGATTCAAGTCAGAATCCTGTAATGAATTAAATGTGCCCTGCAGACTTTCAAAACTGTCTCCTAGGTGACTAAAACCTTTCTTTCCTTCATCCATAGGAGAGTATTTTTCAGGGATCATTAACTCTGAAGAGAGTTCATCGAGAAATGAATTAACTAAAGAATCACTGTTATTTGTGTTATTTGATGAGAAGATAGTATTATAACTATTAGTTTCTGGCATTTGTTGAAGGTTTGCTTGTCCCATAGAAGATTCACAGGAATGTGTCGTCATGGTTTTCATGCTGTCAGATTTCATCTCCATTTGTTGAGCAGAGTTATTAGAACCCGAATTATGTCCCATGTTTTGGAAACAAGGGACTGCAGTATTGTCTGTGTTACATATTGTGTTCCTCAGAGGCTGTTGTACGTATGTGATGTCTGATAAAATAGGTGCCGATTCTATGCATGAGTTAACATTGCCGTCTTGACTTTGTGACCGAGGCATCATGGTATGATTTAGACCGTTCTGAGTATCGCACAAAGACGCAGAACGGCAAAGAATCTGTGATGGCGGATTAACTGCCCTGGCTTCAAATTTGGTCACCCTGTTTGCGTCTATGTTCTGTTGCTGCTGCCCGGTATTATTAGTGTTAGAATTTGATAGAATCGATAACTGATTGGCATCACTTTGACTAGTAACTATCATCATCTGACCACTACCTAAGTTTCCTAGGTTCAAAATTAAGGGTCCCTGGGCAAGATTAATGGGAGGTGGTCCAGTGGCAGCGACATTACAGTTTGTATGTGTTTGTGGATGAGATGCATCATGACGGCAGCAGTGAGTGACTTGTTTGACCTGACGTATAGATAACTGCGATAACCCACTAGTGGACCCTAGTGGCCCGCCCTGTTGACAATCCACGCCACAAACACCTGAGTCAGACTTGAACCTGTCCTGATTATCCATGAGACGTTGAACAAGAGTCATAATTGTTTCATCCAACTGAAATTCAACAATGTCAACATAAAACACTGAAGTAAACAAAACTAGAAATCTGTTCATAGGACACAGATACCCACCCTTTCTGTGTGACACAAAATTTCCATACATGTAATACCAAAATACAAATTCAAGGGCAGATAACTCAAGAGTCTTCAGCCTTTGACAGAGTTAAAAATTTCTGTATAATTTCCTAACTCCTCTTCTAATACTAATACTTTTGGAGAGTGTGACATATGGTTCACGGAACGGACAGGGTAAACCTATATGCCCACTATCTTTCAGAGTTGGGGCATAAAAGGCCATTTTAATGGAATAATAGGGTATTAGCATTTACATACACAAGAAAGGCAATTAATGAAACTGACAGGTTTAGTGCTGATAAGCCCAAACCAGTAAAAAAACAGAGAATCAATATGACTTTATGTGCAGCTAGGCTTTATATGCAGGTCTATTTTTTTCTATTATATCACTTTTCAGATAAATTGAAATCCTTTTAAAAGTAACTTTATCAATTATAAGATTAGAACACATCTTTCATAGTAAAATTTGAGAATGAAGTGGAAGGTTATCTCCCCTGGAATAAAGGTATAAACTTACAACTGGTAATGATTCCTCTTCGTTGCTTGAAACTGAAATTAAATCAAAGGAATAAATGTACATAATATGCTACTTGAAGAATAAATGTACATAATACGCTACTTGAAGAATAAATGTACATAATACGCTACTTGAAGAATACACTACTTGATAAATGTACATAATATGCTACTTGAAGAATAAATGTACATAATATGCTACTTGAAGAATAAATGTACATAATACGCTACTTGAAGAATAAATGTACATAATATGCTACTGAAGAATAAATGTACACAATACACTACTGAAGAATAAATGTACATAAGACACTACTTGAATAAATGTACGTAATACCTTACTGAAGAATAAATGTACATAACATGCTACTTGAAGAATAAATGTACATAACATGCTACTTGAAGAATAAATGTACATAATACGCTACTTGAAGTAATTGATATAAATCATTCAATCAATGATAATGTGTACCATAGATAAATTTTTATTAGCTCTATCCCTTATTACACATACCAGAGTAGATATAGCCAAACCTGTGAACAAAGGCCACCCTAGGGAAAGACAAAATGTGGCCTTTATTGGCAGGAGGCCCTTATTTGGAGGTCATTCTTTCTAAATAATCAACAACAGTTAATACATGGGGTGACCTGCACTGGAATGAGACTTGACAGTACATCAGTTATAACACAGACCTAAAGCCCAAGAAAGCAAAGTTCTATTTTGCCCGAGGTCAAAATTTTTGAAATTCCTCTGTTTAAGTAGATTTGAACCAATATTTTGAAATTTAGTAGATGTTACATTTCTGAATGATTATTGCAGCTGTTTTCTTTTCAACTAAGATTTTAGAAGTTTTTTATATGGTGATTATGATACCAAACCTGAGTTAACTAAGAATGATATACCATGACAACACATTGTTCACCAAACTAGTAATGCACATATGCACACTTTTATTGCATAAGAACTTAAGCCATATAACTATGCTTGGTATTCAAACATAAACATCTACTACTACCACTGCCCTATCATCAATGAATGCTACATACTCTATCATCAATGAATGCTACATACTCTATCATCAATTCATATGCAAGATTATTCTTCTCTTCAAAATAAAAACAAGAAAACATGAGCAAATATGAGACAAATCTGCAATGCAAATTAGGTATCAAAGTCATTTATTAATCAAATAGGCTTCCTGTAAAAGTACAGATATCATGTTTTGATTCAACAGGGGAATACAAATATTTCTATCATGATTTTATTATCCCTTCCATGCTATAAATTATTAAGTCTTTCAAACAATGTTCAGCATAATAAAACATGTTTTATATTGCCTAATATCAAAATAAGAAAATTGTCCATTTGGAATCGTTTAATTTTGTTTAACTTTTGTTCAATCACAGCCACATAAAATACAAACATGTATTCAGTCATTCTGTCACTTAAAATACAAACATGTATTCAGTCATAACCACATAAAATACAAATATGCATTCAGTCATTATAGCCACATAAAATACAAACACGTATTCAGTCATAACCACATAAAATACAAACATGTATTCAGTCATAACCACATAAAATACAAACATGTATTCAGTCATTATAGCCACATAAAATACAAACACGTATTCAGTCATAACCACATAAAATACAAACATGTATTCAGTCATAACCACATAAAATACAAACACGTATTCAGTCATAACCACATGAAATACAAACATGTATTCAGTCATAACCACATAAAATACAAACATGTATTCAGTCATTATAGCCACATAAAATACAAACACGTATTCAGTCATAACCACATAAAATACAAACATGTATTCAGTCATAACCACATAAAATACAAACACGTATTCAGTCATAACCACATAAAATACAAACATGTATTCAGTCATAACCACATAAAATACAAACATGTATTTAGTCATAACCACATAAAATACAAACATGTATTCAGTCATAACCACATAAAATACAAACATGTATTCAGTCATAACCACATAAAATACAAACATGTATTCAGTCATAACCACATAAAATACAAACATGTATTCAGTCATAACCACATAAAATACAAACATGTATTCAGTCATAACCACATAAAATACAAACATGTATTTAGTCATAACCACATAAAATACAAACATGTATTCAGTAATAACCACATAAAATACAAATATGTATGCAGTCATTATAACCACATAAAATACAAACACGTATTCAGTCATAACCACATAAAATACAAACATGTATTCAGTCATAACCACATAAAATACAAACATGTATTCAGTCATAACCACATAAAATACAAACATGTATTCAGTCATAACCACATAAAATACAAACACGTATTCAGTCATAACCACATAAAATACAAACATGTATTCAGCCATAACCACATAAAATACAAACATGTATTCAGTCATAACCACATAAAATACAAACATGTATTCAGTCATAACCACATAAAATACAAACATGTATTCAGTCATAACCACATAAAATACAAACATGTATTTAGTCATAACCACACTAAGTACAATTATGTATTCAGCCATGGCCTTATAAGGTACAAATATGTATTCAGCCATGACTTAATTCATTAAACTTTCAGGGATTTACTTTTTTTGCATAAACAGGATGAATTCCAAAATAAGTGACATGATACCCTTACTTCAAAGAGAATCACTTAAAAACACTGTCATCAAAAGTGCATTGCATAGTAAGGTTGATGGATTGTACGAGTCTGTTTATTCATTTCAATTTCATACAGGAAATAACAGACTTGAGAATATGAATAAATAATGATACAGATATTGAATAAATAAATCTAAAATCTTTCAATGAATCAATTAAATACTGTTTCATTATGACTGATTCTTTTTCAACAGCAAGTCATGCTACAGTATAAATTATGTGCACTAAACAACCAGCCGTAAATTTTATCATTTGTTTAAGTTAAACAAAATACCCCCCCCCCCCAAATCTTTGCTCAATGCTATACCATCATTGAAAATTGACTTTTTCATCATGACTTAAATTAGTGGGCGCTGTCATGATCATCTTCATTGTCACCAGCATCATCATCACCAACATCATCATTAACATCATCATCAACATTATCATCATCATCATTTATCTAATCCATGTCATTGTCACAGTCCACTTTACCACAACCATCATCAACATCACTAGTTTTACTGACATTACCACAAGTAAGACCATACAGTACAATTATTTTAAAATTGCCGTAACTTCATAAATACAGTAGAACCCCTGAAAACTGGAAATACCTGAAAATCTGATGATTTTTTCAAGTCCCATTTTTTTCAGACTTTATCAAAGGTTCTCTGAAAACCAAAATTCTCAGGAAAACAGACTTTGGCCCAGTCTAAAAGGGTTCTGGTTTTCAGGGGTTTAAAAGGGTTCTGGTTTTCAGGGGTTTAACTGTATATAATATTAGGGTCTACATACACATTGGTTTGAGTTGCGCTACAAGTTCTTCTTTGGTCCATTCTTTTTTCTCCATGGCAATATTCATCACTGGAATGCTAAGTTTGGTATTGTTGGGATATGGAACATTTAGGTAATGTACGAGAACAATGTCCGGGTTCTGTAAATATACAAATAAATTCTGGTATACTGAGAGTCTGAGGTATCACTAATTTAGGTTGGGGATTTTAATTTTGAGGATTTTGTGGGTCAGCTTATCTCTATGTACAGACCCTTCAAAATACTACCCCATCCACCCTTCTTTTGAGCAACACCACAACGGACTCAAATAAAATATTTTATGAATCTTCAGAAAACATCCAATGCTTCTTAAACAAAGACATCCATGAAATTAATCTTACATTTTGATCATTTTCACTACAAACATGTGCCCAGTACACATCAAGAAAAGCTAATGATAACAATTTTTGCAATGCTGTAATTTAATTTCGTTGGATTTTTTATTTGAGTGTAGATTTATACATGATTTTACTTACTTGAAGCAACCAGTAACATCGTCTATGAAATGTAGGGAGAATCGCTGAATGAACGTATGAACCATAAATACACTGAAAATAAATAGTCAATATAAATACAAATTCTCTTAAAAACACCTCCAAATAAAGGCCATTCTGAAAAACATCATTGATTATTTCGGACAAAATTACCTAAAAACTAAAGGCTACCTGTCAGTAAAGGCCACATTATATCTTTTCCAAGAGTGGCCTTTGTTCAAAGGTTTGACTATACATTCTATAATAAAACAAATAAAAGCTAGCATCAAAATTCCTTATCCTGGTAAATACTACTACTATATACTATTAACATTTACTATCACTGTTCTTCCGTTGGCTTATTACTATTTCATAATTTGTTAATGATGCACTGCACAAGAAAATTTACTTGGTAAAATATTCTCATACACAAATGATGTGATTAAACCCAACATAGGGTCTAAATCTTATATACAACTCTCATAGTGCCTAACTCATGCACAAAAAATGAGACTGAGCCCTACCATTTAATTGTAATTAACATCACTGATTCACAATACAAACAAAACCACCCTTACAATTATAACATCTCACTGACCTCTAACCCTTGAACTTTGAGCTTCATGTGATCCTCTCTAATAGTCTTGCCGTCCTTCCGTTTCTTCCAGCAGTAACCGTCTTTCCGGTACCGGACACGGTTCCGGTTGAACAGTAACATACAACCACTGGGTGGACGTTGTCGTACCTCATGTTTCTGCCAATCGGCATGACGAGAAAATGCAAGTAAAATGCTCGCTATCTCCTGAAATACACAAATAAAGGTTCAATCAATAGCAGTTTAGGTCATACAAATTCACTGAAAATATTATTAGAATTGGTCAAGAAATGAGCTTAACAAGCTATAACATAGCAAAGTCATGGACCCATAACTCTCGAAGTCCTGGTCTGATTTCGCCCATAATCAAACTTGTCCAAGATCTTTAGGTCATGCGTATTCACAGTAAATATGATTAGGATAGACAAATAAATGAATTCGCTAGAGTATAAACAAGCTGAATATAGAAAATTTTCTAAGTCAAGGGCACATAACTCTAGTCCTAGTCCCATTTCGCTCATAATCAAACTTGTCAGAGATATTGTAGCCATATAAATTATGACCAAGTTTGATGTAGATTGGTTAAGAGCTGTGGATGCTAGAGTGTAAACAAACTAAATGAGGACGGACGACAGACATTAAATTAACTGTAGGAAAGCTCTTTGTCTGTTACACCATCAAGGTTATAACCTATTGATAATTAAATGTTGGGATGATATATGTATACATTGTCATGTGATTGTTCCCCTTTTCCCCCTTTATAAGGGCCTCGCCACCTTTCCCTAAAGGTGAAAAAACAACACTGATAAATAACCAAAAATGGACTTCAGCTTCAACTGAATCAGAACAACACAGATATATATAAATGAAATTCCCATACTTTATAGAAACCAATCATCCATACTGTGTCTGATATTATAATCATGCAACTTGTAGTATACATAACCCAGATAATCATTTAAATCATACATAAAAATACGAAAAAAATATATCAATAAGCCATCTTCATCTACAGTTATATTCCATCCAATCTTCAGTAACAATAAATTCTCTCCCTTAAAGAGCATAAAAGATCCAACCATAAAAGATATGAGTATAAATATTGATGAAATATTGGTTGGTAAGAACATTGAGTCTCCAGAGAGATGACTTTACAAGACAACAGAAAAACCTGCAAAGTTAAGCAATAGGAATTGGCATGTGGCAACTGGAGCTGTGAAACAATCTACGATAAACAGGTCTGGAGAAAATGGAACAGTACCGTAAGTGTGACAGTTCTTTTATTTATTCATTTATCTGTTGGTTAAAGGGCCATTCGACAGATATGATCATTTCAGTGTCACCCCAGAAAGATATACAGAAGAACCCATCATTAATATACCTACTCTTTTTCAATAGTTTTTCCTGGTTCTTCATCATGCCCGGTGTATTAAAGCACCGATTCAGGCCTCGCCCTTTTCCTGTGATTTTCTTAACATAGTATTTGATTCAGTAGCTATAGTTGGGTTGGGGACACTGAAATATTGAAAGGTGGAGCCAAAAATGGAACCCATGACCTTTCGTATAGTAGTCCAGCGCGTTACAACTTGACCACCAATCACCCTGACAGTTCTTTTAAAGGGATTGGGAATGTCTAGAATCTAGACTCCTTATTTGTCAATTCTTAAATCTAGAAAAAAACAAGAAGTGTTTGTGAGACATGAATGCCCCCTAAAGGCCAAATGGATGGTAAGACCTTGACCTTTAACCTATTGAAGTTAAAAACAATAGGGGTGTGATGCCCAACCTTCCAACCAATCTGAGGAGCTTAGGCCAAACTAGTTATAGCTTGGACAAGTTAAGGACGGACGGTGTAAGACCGACATGTGCAAAGCAATGTACCCCTTGGCATAATTATCTTTTATTTTATTTGGGAGTATAATTATTAAAGGTATAATCAAGGTCAATCTAGGTACTTGAGTCTTGATCTGTTTGTTAAATGTCATGTCTTTATAAACAGCTGACATTAATTCTGTCAGTATAAATGGTCTAGCAGTGATTATAAAGATTCTATCAATATCATGGTTTTCATATGAATGTCACTATTTACTTAAGGCTTGAAAGTCACTGTTAATTTGATCAAGGCTCGAAAAAGAGGCTATTGACTTGATTAAGGCTCGATTACACTAATTGTTCCAATTCCACTAATTGTTCCAAATGAGGTTAATTGATTTGTACTTTAAACTTTTATCAGAGAGGCATTATCGGTCATTGTATTTACCAAGAGGAAGACTATACTCCATGATTCTGATGTGAATGAAAATAAATATCAAGCTACCTCAGGGACTCCTGATGACGTCAAAAGTCATACAAAACCATACCGCCATCAATATTATCATCAGTTTTATATTGGTGTGACTTACATCTGTGACAAATAACACTCCAAACACATGTCAACTGAATGTTATAAGATCCTCTTTGAAAGGAATTCATGAAAAGATTTTTTGATTCTTAAACTATTCTTTCATAGTTCATGAATAGTTAATGAAGAATGAATAAGTATTTGACAGGGAGTAATACCACAGTCTACCAATTCATTAATATATTTAAAGGGACTAGATTTTACTTATAGTTACTTTAGGAGCTAAGGGGTCAATTATAAATGTTATAAACATTTACTACAGCTTAATTGTTTTCTTTCCCTGGGATTGATGATGCACTCTAACACTCACAGTGACTTCTCCAGCTTTCATGTTTCAACAGTCAGAAGAAGACAGCTTGAAGGTACATGTATATAAAATCCTCACGACTATTTTCAATCCATTCGAAAAACTGGTTATTCATTTAGCATGCTATATTGTCCTTCCATAATTGTTAAATCATGCATGTCTCTATCATAGAGCTCATTAAATAATGAAAAATGAAATGAAAATTATTATTCAGAAACAAATCATCATACAATGGATATGCCATGTCAGGAACCCAACATATTGAAACACTGTAGAACTGAGGAACAAAGCTATGTATCAGTGAATTATATAAAAACTTGAATAATTAATTCTTCATGTCTTCATGTTCTTTTTTTGATTATCTAGATCATTAATCATCCATATATGCAAACATATAGTAAAACCTGTGTTAGTGGCCACCTCCAAATAAAGGCCATCCTGTGAATAAAGGCCATTCAATAAAATGTCATTATTCATTATTTAGAACATAATGATAATGGCCGCTGAATTAAAGCCACCCTGTGAACAAAAGCTATTCAATTAAATACTGCTATTCATTATTTAGAACAGTAATGACATCTGAATCTCTGCCACCTGTTCATAGATGCCAGCTTTTCTCTTCCAAAAGATGGCCTATGTTCACAGGTTTGCCTGTATATGGAAGAATCAAACCAATATCGAGTGCTGTTGAAAATTTATACATTCAGCAATCAACTCAGAGTGGTATGTGAAGTTGATTTTTGAAATATTTGCGGTTTTCAATTATTGAAGTAAAAAACATGAAATTGTAATTGCTTACACATTAAATGCATTAGCGCAGATGTAATGACTTTAAAGGCTTATTTATATTCAAGTTCCACAGATGTTGCAAGGATATGCTTAAGTTAATTGTAACAGTAATCAAGAATTTAGAGTATATACCCTTAGGGAAGAGGGGGGGGACTGATTTAGATTTACATTTAAAGCTTTGAAATTAAACGCAAAACACCAGGCACCTAATAATCATAATAAATAATGAAAAACTCACTATAAAAATTCATTTTATTGAGTTAAATATCATTCATAGATATCAATTTTGTATTTCTCATCAATGTGACAAAAAAGTACAATTTATGAATTTATCTTTTCGTTCTGAAGGCAGAACAAATGAGTTTTTAGCGCATTATTACATTCTTGAAAACTGATTCATACATCTAAATTTGTATTAATTTAATGTTTCATCCTATCAGGTAAAAGATAGGTTCAAGATTCAGATACTAGAGTGCCAACCTATCATATAATAAGCCCATCAAAGTTATCAGGTAAAGATTAGAGAACTGTTCAACTTGTAGAGTGGACAAAGTCTATTTGATAACATTTTGCTGAATCAGGGGCCATAATTTAAGAGAATCAGGGGCTATAATTCAAGGGCCATAATTCAAGAGAATCAGGGCCTTCATTCAAGGCTATAATTCAAGAGAATCAAGGCTATAATTCGAGAGAATCAGAGGATATAATTGGAAAGAATCAGGGGATATAATTCGAGAGAATCAGGGGTTATAATTCAAGGGCCATAATTCAAGAGAATCAGGACTATAATTCAAGAGAATCAGGGCCTTCATTCAAGAGAATCAGGGCTATAATTCAAGAGAATCAGGGATATAATTCGAGAGAATCAGGGGAAATAATTCGAGAGAATCAGGGGATATAATTCGAAAGAATCAGGGGATATAATTCAAGAGAATCAGGGGCTATAATTCAAGGGCCATAATTCAAGAGAATCAGGGCCATCATTCAAGAGAATCAGGGCTATAATTCGAGAGAATCAGGGCTATAATTCAAGAGAATCAGGGCTATAATTCGAGAGAATCAGGAGAAATAATTCGAGAGAATCAGGGGATATAATTCAAGAGACCAATGGGCAATTTTGCTTGTAACCTTTTTTATTAGCCCCAGGCATATTTTAATAGCCTCAGGCTATTAGGCTATTACTAATGTCGCACACTGAAAAAAGATAGTATTTACGATGGTAATTTAAATGAATATCAGTAATAAAATCATCCAAAAAAACCCTTGTCTAACCTCATTGGTGTTCCAACGATGCCGTACTGTAGGAAACACTTGGCATGCCTTGACAGACTCTAACTGTTTGGGTAGTTGAATGTTGCTAGGGATGTATTCTGAAATGTAAAATTTATGTAAAAATTATACAATTTTGACAATGAAATAAAAATCAAAGTTCAGGCCAACCTGAAAACATGGTTGGTTGGCAGTTACACAGTACCAATAAATTAAAGGTCTCCATGTGGGTTGTTACATTGTGCTGAATCATTGTTTGGTATGTCTGATAAATGTTTAAACTTGTTCTGAATACATTGGAAGACTACAGTAATGGCAAACTAACTTTTTTAAGAGTGGCCTCAGTTACATACCAGCAGCAGCAACTTATGCCAGTTTTCCTGGGTTCTGTACCAGTCCTAACCTTGTTCTCCATAATTAACTGTCAACTTCTCTGTGTTAATGATCAGCAATGCAATACAATAGCCTTAGATGCATTAACCTAATTGTCACAGAGGTCTTACGCCATGCCCAAGTTTCAACTCACTAACTACTAAACTCACTACTCTCACCACTCATCCTGTTGAACCAAGTGGGTGGGCAATACACAAATAAATCAAGTGTTGTAACTTTCAGAAATGCAACTGCAAGTTTAATTATGTGTATCTATGTAAAGTCTGTTTTCTATTAACGTTCTGATAAACACAGTATTTCATTATTGGCAACTGGGTGCTTTTGGCTTACCTATCAGCACCAACAGGTTTCCCCCTCATTAAGTAAACAAAAGCCTATTTTCCAGCATGATGTCAGGAAGAGACAATGAAATTCAAAATTACATACATATAACCAGCTGCAATAATGAGTTTTAAGTAAATAAGAATCAATTGCTAAGCAGATAAACAGAGAGAGAATTACTATACAGTACACCCTCTGTAGAGCAACACCCTGTGGGAGCTGCAAATATTGGCCGTTGTTTAGAGGTTGTTGCTCTACGGAGGTTAAATTTATAGTAAATATCAGTTTAGGGAAATTTGAAGGTGTTGTTATAGAGAGGTTGTTGCTCTACAGAGGGCCGCTCAGGAGAGGTTATACTGTACAACAAAGGCAAGCAAAGGTAGAGAAAGAATCTCTTGTAAGCAAAGATGGTATTCATTAAAATGTTGATATGTCCTGTATTATCATGTACAGTAAACCCTTAATATATGGACCACCTTTGGACTTATTACTGAGGTAATCACTAAGTCACTATTGTATATATACAGTCAAACCTTTGGCCACCCTTGGTAAAGACAAAATGTGGCCTTTATCAACAGGTGGCCTTCATTATGAAGACATTTTGTTCTGGTTAATGAAGGACAGTTTCTAAAACATTGGCCCTTATTCATTGGTGATTATGGGTGACCTTTATTGGGAGGTGAACACTAACACAGGTTTGAATGTAAAACCAATAATCATCTCCCCCCCCCAAATAGCGTACAGACAATAAATACTTCATAAGCAATGCTTGGAAGCACAGGACTTCAACATTGCAGTACAGTTGATCAAATATGACACGTTGCAAATCAAATGACATTCAGCCATGTTATTAGCAACAGCAATATAAACTTGTCAAGTCTTGTAGCAGAAACTGTCTGTCTAAGAATCAAGAATCAATACTAAATACAATCAAAATATACATAAACAGTCAAACCAATAAACAAAGGTCACCCTTGGGAAATAAAAAAATGTGACCTTAATTGAAAAGTAGCCTTTCTTCGGAAGTAATTTTGTTCTAATTAATAAACGATGGTTTTAAGAGAATGGCCGTTATTTAAAGGGAGGCCTTTTTAAAAAAAACTTTTCATTTTCGGTCATTTTTTTTGTAGCAGACATTTTAATGTTCACTCATATATATATATCTTTGAACTGAAAAAATGTACAGTACAACCTCTGTAGAGCAACACCCTGTGAGAGCTTCAAATATTGACTGTCGTTTAGAGGTTGTTGCTCTACAGAAGTTAAATCTAGAGTAAATATCAACTTATATCAACTCAGGGAAATTTTGAATGTGCATGTTGTTATAGAGAGGTTGTTGCTCTACAGAGGGCCGCTCTGGAGAGGTTTTACTGTATTTGAAAAAAATCTTTTTTAGGAAAAGGGGAAGACACTGGGTGCTGGTAAATTAAGTGGAGAACAAGCATAATAGAGGCAAATATGGAGAATATTCTTATAATTATAATAACGAAAATAGGAGAAATAGATTTTTTTTAGGGAAAATAAAGCTTATTTTCTGTGGGGAAGATGCTGATTATCATTGTCACTTTCTTAGTAAAAAAACATCCTGACTAAGGGTTTGACACTCACTTTTTCAAGAGGTAGTCAGCAGGACTACCTGCATAGAAAATGAGGAAGTCCTTGCAAAATATAGATACTGGTAGTCCTTATTTCAATACATAAAAACATGTTTGTTATTTTGTTTCAATGCCTTTCAATTATACTTATAAGAATAGAAGACAAGTATAAACATTAGATTTTCACAAATGTATTAAGCAAAGCTATATAATGCTGAGGTTACATCAAATCAGATCTAACAAAAGTTTGTAAGCTTTATTATTTAATTTACGTAAACTTATAGAATTCAGGTCACCCAAATATCAGATAGCCTGACAGGATACCCAGCTTGGAAACCTAGGTAGTCCTTGGAGAAAATAGGTAGCCTTGGGCTTGCAGACCATTGTTAGTGTTGAGCCCTGTGACTACTAATCCCATACTTTCAGGAATTTTAGCGGAAACAAGACTGGATTTTTCCCCTTGCTCCTCCCATTTAAATCAGAGTCACATGTAAGCAAATATATCTCATATTACAAAATCAACACAGGTAAAAAGTCAATGACTGAAATTCACTTGTTGACACAAGTTTGAAAGAGTCTGAGTGGAAATTATTTAAACACAGACACTGTAATGTAAATCGTCAATCAATAATACATTTCTCTACAATATGTAATTTGATTTGATTGGAGCATGTTTACCCAAGGGAAAAACAGTGGATTTGAAACTGAAGTTCTGTAAAACTAATGAGTGCCATGCACCCGCCCATATTTGGTGCAACCTGATAAATCAACCTAATGAAAATACATTCAACAAATGCACATTTTGTATGCTCCAGGTGGCAGCTAGACTAACTTACGGAAAGAGAGATCTGACAGACGGACAGACAGACAAGGCAATCATCATATTTCCCAGCATCATTTGTTGCTACGTCAAAAGTCCACCCGTGAATAATGGTCACTATCATGATGAACAACAGCTACTTCTGACTGATAAACTCTGAATAGCCAGAAACTGTGTTTTATGACATTATAGTACTAATGACTTTGAGCTGCATATCCTTTGGTTCAAATGACACAATATTTTTTATATTTTTGGAAACTGAATAATAGTTCAGCTTTCAATAGCCATCCCATGCTTGGTGAGCATGAATTTTTATGCAGACCTAAGTACTACATTCATCTTCATCTGTTAAACTAGTTCCCATTTCATTGTTGCAGTGCAAGTATATGTAAGTTCAGTTTCCATGAATGATTTTAGTACTTTGATTTGAGTTGCAGACACTTTGGTTTTAAGACAAAATATTATGTAAGTTTTTAGTCAAGCATCTAGCTCTTAGAGCTTGTATGTTAAACAAACCATTGGTCATTCTTTTATAGAATTGGCATTTCTTTGAAGCATTTTCCTCTTAAACCATTTGATGTTATTCACCCAACAGGAGCTAAATGAAAAAGCCAATCATTGAATCACAACAATAGAAAGTTTCCAATCTACTGAGTAGGCTTTTATGTCCTGTCAAATTAGATTCAATTGTCGTGTGATGTATTCACGCTAAGAAATCTGACATTGATTCTCCATTTCAAAGTATAGAGACATAATTTCATTTCACGACCGTGCTTTCTATCACCTATTCATTTTCTGATGACTTTTTTTCTATTTTGCCGCAGGAACAAGTTTGATAGTGTTATTCTTTATGTAATCATGACTGTAACTTTATTATTAGACAAGTGTATTGATTGGTTAGGTCGTCAAGCTGTACTCCCTAGATTCAACCTTCATCAACATTACCTTATAAGGACATGGAAATTAATACTTAAGATTCCATCTTACAAGTACTTAAAACAAACCATTACATCTTGACCATGACACCATTAAAACAAACCAATACATCCTGACCACGACACCATTAAAACAACCCATTACATCTTGACCGCGACACCATTAAAACAAACCAAACCAATACGTCTTGACCACAACACCATTAAAACAAACCAATACATCTTGACCACGACACCATTAAAACAAACCATTACATCTTGACCACGACACCATTAAAACAAACCATTACATCTTGACCACGACACCATTAAAACAAACCAATACATCCTGACCACGACACCATTAAAACAAACCATTACATCTTGACCACGACACCATTAAAACAAACCAATACATCTTGACCACGACACCATTAAAACAAACCATTACATCTTGACCACGACACCATTAAAACAAACCATTACATCTTGACCACGACACCATTAAAACAAACCAATACATCCTGACCACGACACCATTAAAACAAACCATTACATCTTGACCACGACACCATTAAAACAAACCAATACATCTTGACCACGACACCATTAAAACAAACCATTACATCTTGACCACGACACCATTAAAACAAACCATTACATCTTGACCACGACACCATTAAAACAAACCAATACATCCTGACCACGACACCATTAAAACAAACCATTACATCTTGACCACGACACCATTAAAACAAACCAATACATCTTGACCACGACACCATTAAAACAAACCAATATATCCAGACCTCAGCTCCATTAAAACAAACTATTACATCTTAACCTTGGCTCCATTAAAACAGACAATTACATCTTAACCTTGGCTCCATTAAAACAAACCATTACATCTTGCCCTCGTCTGCATTAAATCAAACCATTACATCTTGACCACGACTCCATTAAAACAAACCATTATATCTTGACCACGACTCCATTAAAACAAACCATTACATCTTGACCTTAGCTCCAAATAGAATCATTCTATTAATTTTCTAGGGCCATTGAAAAAAACACCATTTTATCAAGGTCAATAACTCTTGGATTACTGGGTGCAAATCACCCAGCCTTTTAAGGGCAACAACTAAATAGATACTGGTTACAAAATATGCAACTTTGCTGAATTTATCAAACTTGACCTAGATTCATGATTGTATAGTATTAATTGTATCATACCCTGAATAAATTTTCCTACTGTACATTTCAAGAAAATATGCTTCAGTTATTTAATACACACTTATAATTTCATAAGCCATTCCACGCCTACCATGTCACTTGAGTCATGCCCATCAAACAGTCAGTCACGCCTACCATGCCACTTGAGTCATGCCCATCAAACAGTCAGTCACGCCTACCATGCCACTTGTGTCATGCCCATCATACAGTCTGTCAAGCCAACCATGCCACCTGAGTCATGCCCATCAAAGGTGAAAGCAAGTAATTATGCTTAATTTTTTCCCCAAGCTTCATAGAAATAGGTGGAATAATGTAAGAGAAACAATTAACACAGATCTGCACAAAATTGTGTTCTCTCACAAATTTTGTTCAACAAAAACCTTGAACAATAAAGAAATATTCCACATCAAAGTTAGCGAACAACCAGAAATCAGGAAATGTGTTATACCTGACTAATGATATTCTACAAGCAATAAGTACAAATACTCGAGACGTTTTCCTGCTACTTCATGTACCAAATAATCCCTGCTTAATTCCTGTTTTTCAAAGTGAAGGGGGATTCCCCCATCCCCCATTTTTGGATTTCAATAATAGACACTGCAGAATTACAACAACCTCCAGAACAAAAGAAATAGGTTACAATCAATCATAGATATAGAAACAAAAACTGTTTGTTCTAATGAAGTAGTCTTAATACAGAGGTGGCCACAGGATGAGGTTTTACCATATTTGACACAAATAATGAGTCATGACTTTATATTAGTTCAAATTGATTTCAGCCAATAAATAGAGAAGACCCATGGCCATGGGCCTGTCATTAATGCGCTGGGTTTGTAACCAGGCGTTCCAGTTTTGATTCCTGGTCGCAACAGTGGAGACAATGTGGAGGAGTTGCTGGTTGCTTGTGGAAGGGAAAGTTATTACTGGTTAGAATACAGTCAAGGAAAACTTGTTAGATAAATGAAAAAATAAACCCAAAATAGATAAAAAGATAAATGAATAAGGAAGGCGGGGGTGTCTATTTGGGATTCTACTGTATTTGATATAATTCAGCAATAATCTTCTATTATACAGAGAAATACGTCTCTCCTTTGATTAAATATGCATGCAATCAAGTTATTAAACCACATTTTTCAAGGAACGATGAATTTGAACAATCGGAGCACTTATAGAAGATATTTGAACAGAACATAATTAATATTTCATGTTGAAAAGATTGTGATTACCTGTCTACGAAATTTGCGCTCAGCGATTAAACATTCAGCATAAACAATGAATCACAAAATTGAAATTTGAGCAATAAAAGTAAAGCAAATAGAATAGAAGAGAAACTTGTGTATTTCAACGAAGCTTTTCAGCTTTTTTTGTCTTTCAATGAATTTTAAAACTAGCACTTTGTTAGCATAATTTAGACATTGAAAAAGATATAAAGAAGTGATTCACAAACCATAGGCAGGTTAAAACATTCATAGAATTATTGAAACCCCGGGACCCACTCTAAATAACACTAAAATCCTTGAGACAAGATATCTTATAAGGACAACCCTTTTGTACCCTGAATAATGTTAAATTGCTAAAGCTAAGTATTGCCATAAAAATCTCAATGATACATGTAGTTATATCATCTCAGGAGAAATAAAAGATTTTGCTCATAAAATTATTTACAAAAGTCTACAACAAGGAAAACTAGTAATGGAATTTGAGGGGGGGGATTATAAGGGGCCAAATTTCCCAGTCCTGAATGTTTTCCCCGTTCTGGTAAAAGATCTCCCCTCAAACTTTAATTATATTATCTTTTCATCAACAAAGTGTATACCATAAAACACTGTTTTCATGTAATTGACACCGCATTATGATCCTGCATTTACATTCTAAACATTGGGCTTCCCTTTTGTGGCAGGGCAGTATAGGAATTGTGGATGTTAATATTTCAGCTTGTAATAGTAACTTAAAGGGGCTATAACCCCCAGCCATTGTCAAACAAAATTACCCCCCCCCCCCCCCCGTCACCAATCAGAAATTATTTCCTATGGGTATGTGAGGCCTGGTTTAACTGAGTGCTTTATGGTGGCAATTTAGCAAAATAATGAGTAATCATGTAAATATTCCCCTCACATTGCTATTTTCAATCATTCTAAGGATCATACCATCTTTAAAAGTGAAAAAAATGCTAGTTAATTAATCCCAACTACCAACCACAAAATACCACATGATGATGGATATTCATAATTGTTAAAACTGAGACAGCTATGTCATATCAATGGTCTAAACTAATAACACATATCTTAATCATTTTGAGAAATATTTTGTTCATTTTGTAAACTACATAATTTGTGATCAATAACCAGACCAATGTAAATAGTGTGTTAATTGTACAAATAATATCAAACAATTTGATAAATATAATCTAAAACAGCTGATGATTACATTGATTTTATGATTATCATAAATTTAAAGCCATTAATCCCGTCAAATAGCTATTCATATTTCATGAACTGTTCATGAAATATACCAGAATAGTTCAAGAAAAATTCAAGTTTTCATGAATCCCTTTTGTTTTGGGCTCAGAGAGTACACTGTCTGAAATCAGGACAATGGGCTCAGACTACATGCCATTGATTCTTTCCAACAGACATATTCTCTGCAAACAGCAACCCGAACAATCTTCTTCATTTCTCACCACAATTTATAATTGAAAACATAGACAGTATAATCTCCCCTTACAAAAAAGAGACAAAAACATGGGTCTAACAATTTACATTAACTTAACGGTACGCTGTGATCAGTTATGATTCAGTACACCGAAATTAATCCTTCCGAAATCATTATGATACATCTGTTATACGAATCTATACACGATATATGATGATTATACAGGATACAATTCATTTCTTAGATCTACCAGAAGTAATCTTAGGTAACAAGAAAAAATGGAATTGGTTAATTACACTACACATTTAGTAGATGTAGAGGGCAGCAATCTTATGAAAAGAATTATGATAAAGAACATAAAGATCTATATCACCATTACATACATGAAAACAGCGTTTTTTTATTAACACTCAAATTTTTCTTTAAAAATTTTTCACCAAAGTCCAAGATTTGTCTCCAAGACTTTGAACAGGGATGGCAATGAATACAGACTTCATGAAAGGCAAAATATCTGCCGGAAATTCTGACTGTCGAGCTTGAAAATTCTGTCGGACCGAAAAGAAATCTTTCAGACTGTGTATAACTGCGTGTACATCAAGTAAATAAGTTGCCGAACAACCAGTCTGATAAGATTCTTTATCGGACCAACATACAATCTATCTGACAAGTCTGCCAGGCTGGCGCCTTTCGCTTGTCCTACATTCGGTCATATAAAAAGAAAAGATATTTCAGCCATATACATCAACCGGCAGTTCACCTTACCAGTAAATCTATAACATTTTCTAGCCTGGCAGTACTTACTTAACTTTCCGCAAGGATCTGACAACTTCTCGAAATAAAATTATGGAGGAAAACCGCCATTCTGTCAAATTTTCATTGAAGGGTGATATTGACCTGCTACTACCGGGATTTGAACCCAGATGATCAGTATATAAATCCAGTACACTAAACACTGTACTGTGGCTGCAGCTAGTCGGGGCTGATATAGTACAAACATTTGAAGGGAAGTTATTTAAGAAGCTTACCCATATTTTATGAAAATGCACAGGTCCTGTAGAGGTTGTCATGAGAAGCCAACATATGAGGTTTGAAGATTGACAGTGGAAGTGTTAAGATTTTATAAGCAAATTAAAAGTTTGGTTTAAACTAACACAGACAGACAGATCAGGGGCATATCTTTATGGCCTATCAATATCGCGCAAAAAAATCAAAATCCTTAGAAACAAGTAAACTCTGACCCCTGACTTAAATATGTCCCTTTCTGATGGAAAAATTTCACAAAGATACAAACACAGATGATGACTGCATAGCTTGAACATGTTAGTTAACTGCATTGTGCATGTTGCACTTGGTGGATCCCAAGAAACAGACATCACCATGACATGCAAAGATTAATTAAATAACTTTTACGTTTTTATAAAGCAATCGAGCTAAAATAAATTAATTACACGCTGAAATAATTTATGTTGTAGCATTAATGCTGTGGAATAGTAAAAATGGCTTTCATAGATAAGTGAAGCATGAAAACAGATCAAATAAGAAGCTGCGTTCAATGACAGCATACGCCCCAGTGACAGCTTGACTTAACCTGAGGTTACATTTATGGACGGAAGGGCAAGGCTATCATAATTGATCATTCTTGGTCGTGGAGCACAGAATGGGTAACCTAAACTTTGATTAAGCATATAGGTATCAATAAATATGTATACTAGTATAACCTTGTAGAGATAAGTCCAAAATAGAAGTCCTCAGTAAAATTCTAATTTCTAGTATATCCCAAAACTTGAGTCTTGACCAAAGGCAATTAAAGCTTGACTTTTTCCAAGACATAATGATCTAAAAACTTAATTATCATACTCTCACCATGCCTTGGGCAGTAACTTACTTTAACATACCGGTAGTGTAGCCAGACTAAAGGTACATAAAACTTGATCACCACGCAGCAAGTTTCCTAGCACATAATTAACCAAATATTCCATTAAGAAAAGCCGAGGAGTGTCAAAGAAAAATACATAAACCAGCCAAGCTGTCATTGATTACCGTCAGTCAGGACGATTCTTCACAAGTTTTTTACTCTGAGATCTGTCTGGATAGTTCCTTTATTATCAAAGAGGCGATCAACTGATGTTTTTCCAATGGTAATTAACTCAATCATGAGGAAGAAGAATGCGATGACCATTATAGTACATTTTGACAGAATTAAGTAATGCCATAAGACACCAGTGTTACTTTATCTCTTCTGGCAAACATTATTTCTTTCACGCTTAGGATAATTTCTTTCTCACACATGGAAGTATTACAATCACTCAAAAATATTTGTAGTATTTTTGTCTATAATAGAATTCAAATCCCAAAGCTGCACAGTTCTCCCCACTTTATAGGAAATGGAACTACGCTCAGCACTAATCGATATGCAACAAAATGTTTACTATTTGTCCAAACGTCCTTTGGGATGTTATTTTCATCATTGCAAGGTATTCAAATTCCAGCTATGACAGTATCACTCTATTGATCTGTCAAAGAACAAATGTGGCGGAACAAACAAGTCTATTCTATCAACGAAAGGCATTATCAATAGCAATATTATTATCAATACCACTTCAATGCCAGATAAACAAAATCTTTGTTCTGCAATACTAAATTTATCCAAATAAATACAGTTGGGCATCATATCAAATTTTACTGATTCATTTTTTTTATAATTTTAAACTTATTGAACAATTTTCAGAGAAAACTGATATAATTTGAAAGATAATTAAAAAATTATGATGATATCGAATTTTTCACTTCATTCGAATTCAAAAAGAGTGGTGACTTTAATTTTTGAAGGGATGTTCAAACAAAATGTTCTGTTTACAAGAGTTGCATTGTTAACATCAGGAGGGGTGTTCAAATGAAAAATTCTGTTTACAAGGTCTGTGATTGGATATGATACAGAGCATTTAAGCAAAGCCGACTCCTTGTCTACCTTAGTAGTACAATATATCAAAACACGCTGTCAGCCAAGAAGATATTTCATCAGACAAGAAGATATTTTGTTGATTTAAAGACCTGTAAGACAATTTGTTTACAATCATTACATAAAATATCGCTCAAGTAGGTAAAGGATCCCACACATGGATTTAATACAACACTTTATCCATGTGTCCATAAATCAATTCTCACAGAACTGAGTTTGTCAAGATGAAAACTTTCAATAAATATAACATCAAACATAGATAGCAGAAAGAACAGACAATATTAAGTGCTCATAAACAGCATACCCTCACACAGTCTTTCAATAACTCATAAATATTTCCTCGATAAGTCAAAGGAGTTTACCTTTTGTCTACACAATGTAACATTATGCTTTAATTACAAGTAAGATCTAGGTCAGAGAATAATCATTAATTTGTAACAATTTATGATTCAAATTCCCCGCACAGTGTTTGTCTCCCCTGGAGGTCCTATAATGCAAAAGGAGGCCATTATGTGGTGGATTGTAAAAAGGCTACAGAATATAAAACTTTTTGCAGCTACTTGGTACATCCATCAAAATATTTTCCCTCTAAAATAACAGAAACTATGACTTATGTACCAATCATTTTTTTCTAAATTTGCATCGAGAAACAACAAATAACGGCTGCGAATTTTTTAAAGACTAACATCATTCTGTGGAAAGTATCTTGAATGATATTTTTAATCATGGGGAATTTTTCTCTCAGTGGGGAAAACTATCTACTTTTTACCTGGGGAACAGGCGGAATACCAGACCTAAAAATGGCATAAAAAAGGCCTGAACAGTTAATCATACCTCATAAACCATTCATGAAGTATACATTAATATTTCAAGAAAAAATCACGTTTTTAAGAATTCCTTTCAAAGGGGTATATAATTCCCTTAAAACGTCTTTTAGTCACTCACCTTCTGCAGTGTGGGAGGGTGTCAGAGTGTTGGACACTGCTATGCTGACTGGAATCTCCATCTGTCACCACGGCAACGGATCCAACACTAGACTGGTCTCAGGTCTACATGGCAAACTAAATCTGAAATGAAATAAAACAACAGAGCCAGTGAAAATCTGTGAACATAATATGCACCGTCTAGTCAAAATGTATGGAAGAAACAGACAGACTGCATACGGGAGAAGACAATCAACATAATTAATCTCATGAATGTGATCATGATTGAAAACAACACACTATGGTACGAAACTAAAATCTTTTTATATCCGACATATCCCGTGATGTAATCAGTAATTGACGCTTTTAAATTAAGCGACGGAATGAGAATTACCCAACGGCTTCGGTAGGCTTTACGGAAACGTCGATGGTAACCCAAAAATCCCAATGTACTGTATACGTCTTTAAATTGGCGGGGCTAAAATTTGGCGTTCTTTGGAAAGTTAAATATTGGCGGTGGTCAAGAATTGGCGATTTCTTAAAAATCCGCCAAAATAAAACCATCCATTGTCTGTGGCCTGCTAAAATTACATTTATGTAACCTATACTATAATTTGCTGTGCATCTTTAAATGTTCATTATTTGTAACCTTTTTCACACCTTCCTAATACTTGTACAATGCCCTTTTCTTATTGTTTATACATTGTTAATAGTATCCCTTTGTTAATTGCAAACACAGTCTAAGATTAGCACCTTTTATTAACAATGGTAATGGTTTGCTTGTTTGTCTACATCACTTAGTTATGTTCTTAGCATTTTATTTTGTTCATAACGACTATTATAATATGCCATTTTATGTATACATACAAAAGTATAACTTAATAGAATATATTTTCATTAACCACTGATTAATTATTTGTAGCTTAAGCCAAGTTATTTGTTTTCATATTATTGGCGGTGTTATATATCTGCGGTGTGAATTATTGGCGGGGTTTTGAATTGGCTGAAACCTATCTACCGCCAAAATAGCGAACATTAAACCACCGCCAAAATTTCAACGTATACAGTAGTTAGCAGGGCTTGAAAATTCCACTCGCTAGATTTTTGTGAATGCTAGTCCGACGGGGCGAGCACAAAATCAGGCATTCAATCACCCTAAAATTAATTTAAAACTGGAAATATCTCTTTCCAATTCGATCCGAATCAATTTAGATTCACGTTTTGTTTATGTTAAATCCGCGTTCGTGAAACGCTTGCACCAGACAATAATGACTAAAAATAGATTGTTGCCCTGTACCCGGCCCTGCGGCATATTTAAAACACCGCTACAAGTTAACAAGTTTAACTGCGACAATGCCTCATTCGCCGGCCTTTCTATTTATTTCAAGAATGGGATTTCTTACTTGACAAATTAATTGGATGCGTTGATTATTGTTGGTCTCGTATCAACGGACTCAAGTAAGTGTCAAATCCGGAATATCCTTACCATGTTACCTGTTTTCTGATAATAAACAGTGCCCGTTTTCCGAAAATGAACAGACGACAGAAAGCAATTTCAAGTAGAAGAAGCATTCGCAATAAATATCAGTGTTGCTACTTGAAAGACGGCTTGATATGTACGCGAATCACGGTGATCCTTAGTGATTAAAGATTAAAATCTGTATCGTTCATGTATGTTGTAATAATTTATGTCAGCATCTGACGTAATTTTCCCGCAATCAGTCATACATAACAGAAGATATATACATCCTTTAAAGTCTTAATCATAACTTAATTACATTCTAAAAGTATACAAACACTTAATTTTCTTAAGGGCGAGTTGGTTCTTCTAAGGGGCGAGTAAGAAATTGCAGTTACTAGTCCTACAGGACTAGTAGCACCTTGAAAATTGTTCAAGCCCTGGTTAGGATCATTATACCTAAATAACAAACTACCATTTCAGTTATAAATAATATACAGTTTCCTTTAAAATTAAAAAAAAAAAGATACAGGAATAGACTGGTTCACTGTATAGCATAAATAATCTAATCTCAATCATTCAGCCGCTCATTATAAGTAAGTAATAAAAACTGTATAAGATATATCAAACATCTGAATGATCTAGACCATCAAGCAACTAGTAGACTGGATGAACGCATTGCCCCGTGACTACTGAGCAACTGCATACTAGAATTTAGACCTCCCACTCCAGCGTGATGCCGATGAATGGTATTTCACTTTAAATTTGTTCTCAATGTTTAATCAGGAGTTTAACTGTTCCATAATGCCCCCATCCCAACAAAACTGGATGCAATTAAAAGAGAGGACTAAACTGAGTCATTGAGTTACATTTCTTTTCATTGGGGATCAATGTTGACCAACAGCCAGGATATCATATTTTCCAGCTTTAATTGTGGAGAAAAACTGCTGATCTTCCATTGGGGAGATCCCTCATATGTGAATTTGGTTCTAGTAGGGATTCTATGTGGTGAGGGGCCAGTGATTACAAGTCAGGGATCATAACATCTCAAGCACAGAGGCCACTACTGAGCTAATTAAAATGGAATAGTCAACACTGTCTAATATGATATATTTTAGGTATTTATTCTTTTTTCTGTTGGCTTCACTTAAATCCCAGCTCATCTTGACAGACAAAAAAAAATAAATACTCCCACTTTGCTGCCTGTTCCAGTTTATTTTTCCCAAGTTTGCCATTAAACTAGCGTTAATAACATTAAGTCCCAATTTGCTAGTTTTTGTGAATTCATTTTGTCCAAGATTGGGTGTTTTTTTGCAATAAAAAGTTCCAAACAATCAGTACATTAAGACAGTCATGCTCCCAAAAGGGCAACAATAGCTGCAATGGTTCCATTTAGCCAACCAATTCTCAGTTAGGTGAACATTCAAAATCTTTAAATAAGGTGAACAAACTCTGTACAAACACAACAAATATATTGTTTTTTTTAACTACAGACATATTAGCTTAAAATATGAACTGGTAAACAAATATGTGTGACGCTAAATGTGTTCAATACTACTGTCTCTCAAGATTTTGCCAGATTCAGGTATCCCCTACAATTCTAGTACATTATGAGGGGTTAATTAGTGGGATGGAAAATAAGGATAATCAAATTCATTGAGCTACTGGGGCTTGGGGGCTGCTAGGACCTAAAGATGATAAAATAAATTTGGATATCTTCCGATCTGTGGAAAAATCACACACACCCCACCGGAACAGTAAAGCATGTTTGTAGAGAATCCTTGTGGACACAAATGATAACATATCATAATTGACTTAATATTCATTACAATAAATTAAAAAATATCAGCTAGGGGGGGAATAAATTCTTAGCTTTATCTGAGTCCAGTATAACCATGTTTTAGTGTATCGATAATTTTCATACCAAATTTCTTGATTTACATGTAGTACGAATGACTCAAGTTGCAGAAAATCAGCAATAAAACTGTGTATGTTTTCTATTAAATGGCAAAGAAAACAACTTCAGTTTGATGTTTAAATCTAATTCCACGCTATCAAACAAAACGAAAGAAACCCAAGACTAAACAAGAAACATACGTACAGTAGCCAATTACGAAATAATTTGTTATCTTACCTGCAGGTCTGTGATATGAGAATCCAAAATCAAGGCAGTTTTAAGGCAACATTTTTTTTTTAATTAAACAACCATTTACATAATGCTTTTAATTCATGGTTGATTATCATAATTACAGTAAATGACTTTATAGCATTTTATGACATATAGTAAACCAATGATAATGCTAACTGCTAGTTAAAATGAAATGTAAAACCATCTGGTTTTGAAGGCGTTTTCCAAGGGGTCATGACTCACACATGTATAGCCAATCCTAACATGACTTGTCAACCTACCTCAGGTTTTGCAGGAAATTCCAATTTCATTTTCACAAATATTTCCCGAATTATAAACATGACTTCCGAAACAGTACAGTCTATGTAACTTGTGAGTGGTAAAAGAAGACTGTCTGACTTTCTTTATGACAATTTCTGTTCAGAGTTATTGTTCCTAATCTCTTAAATTACATACATATCTGTCCAAGTCTCTGCTCTTTAAAAGATTCTTGTTAACCAAGAAATAAAACCATAAATAGTTCCAATTTTACAAGTGAAACCATTCCTAACATATATGAATATCACATTGGAGACTAACGTAATGATATGTTATAATTTACATGAAAAATTTACCTATCAAGTGCACTATTTCTTGACGGGAAGTGTTAAATCATAATCATGATAAATTATGACAACGAATGCACATTAAGAGGAAAACAAAAGCATGCAGTATCAGATGGAAACCAAATAAGACTCAGTCACACATTTTGAATTACTTTTCAGACATTAACAGAGATGTTTGTAAAGGATACTGAAGAACAACAGTTACCGGTACTATAGATAGAGATTGCCATACTGAATCATGAGAAACCCAAGCCTTTTTCACTATTGCTCTAAAAACAGAAGGCAAGTCAAACCTTATCAGCAACAAAAATGAAATCCCATTAGAATTTACAATAGCTGTTATAAAACACACCGTTATTGAATACAGTGTAAACGAAAAAAAACTAGAATCCAGCATAATAAACGTCACATATTTGAGAGCTTCGGATGTTTTGTTTCAATTTTCAATGCCAGCGTGTGGGCAGACCTGTATTTTATAGGGTGTCATTGTAATAATAAAGCATTTTATGACTTTAGGGAACATAATATTCATTTTACAGCAAATAGAGAACCAACAATGTTGTTAAATGATAAATGATTCCATCAGCTTGATATAATTCTGCTGACAATAAATTCTTTAACGGAATATTTTGAACTATTACAATAACATAACCACAAAACAGTAAAGTGGTCTGTCTAGTGGACTACTAAACGAAAGGTCATGAATTCAAATCTTGGCTACCCTTTCGACTTTTTCAGGGACGCTTCAGTGAAGAAGAAGTGAACCACTGGGCAATCCCAACCACTGAGCGCTGCCAAGTATAATGTGTAGAAATTCACATAAAAAAGAGCAAGGTGTGTATGTGTGTTTTACACCAGGCATGCTAAAGTACCAGGAAAGAAATATTCAAAATAAAAGTATCGGGTTGCAAATGTACCAGGAAAGAAATATTCAAAATAAAAGTATCGGGTTGCAAATGCCCGGTTCTCCTGGCTGTATCTACTCTCCCCTCTCAATGGGGTGGCCCTGAAATAACCATACTTGTCAAATGGGCTGTTAAACAACAGATCGATAAATAAAGACAGAAAGAAAGAACAACACAGTAAAACAGACTAAAACATTATGAAGTACCCCTGTCAATACTGATGAACTATGCAAGAATAGTACAACAAAACTTCATGTTTTCATGAATTCCTATCGGTAAAGCGGTAATGCACCATACATAGAAAACACTGATTTCAAATAACAGTTCCCCCCCCCCCCCCTCCCTCGGCAGGGTGACAGTATCTAAGAAATAAAAAATGTTAGAATGGAGGGTTCAATGTAATACTCCTATAACTGAGTCTATTCAATATTTTGGTGATAAAGCATTCTGACATGGAAGTTAAGTATGTAATGAAAGATACATTCTTTTACGATTGTTACTGAAGTCATTAAAAATTAAACAATGGGGCAAGAGATGGCATACCTGTCTTCACATCAAAAGTTTTTAGCACCTGCTCACAATGTGTTAATTCATTTCTTATTTCAACTCCACATACCAATCATCTTAATGAAGAATTTCATGAATCATAACAGTTGGTACAAAACTTAATGTTCCTTGTTCTTGTCTTAGATAAGAAGGGTATCATGAAGATTCAATAAAGCATTAAAACTACAAGGGGCTTAGGCCATAGATTAGAGATAGAAAAAAGAAACTACTAAATGATTGTGATCAAACATCATTTCAAGCATTCAACATTAAAAGTCAATTGGTGCATTAAGTGCTGATTAACTGTTATGGCTTTGGACTCCTCAATGTATACTTCTCAAAATTTGATAAGGATCACTTACTCAATGTTTGAATAGTCTGTATACAAAATTATTACATACAAATATATAATAAACAGTTATGCTTCGCCGAACATCATTTTTTTCATTGGAAACTGTACAATAGTTCAGCTTTCCGTAGCCTTCACTTGCTCGGCGCGCATGAATTTTGATGCGGACCAATTTAGTACAACGTTTTTCTACATCCGCTGATTGCAATTGTTAAATTAGTTACCATTCCATGTCACAGTGAGTGCAAGTCTATGTAAGTTCAGTTTCCATGAGTAATTTCAGTACTTTGATTTTTACATTGGCATATTATGCTTGAATGACCAAATCATAATCAAATCTAATCAACAATAGTATTATGATTATAAAGCAATTACTACAAGCAATAGCTAAGCGATCCTTTTCAAATTTTGAGTAGTATATACAGTACTTATAAATTCTTATAATATTATGTGTATACCTTGTCTTCCAGGGAAAATGTTTAGAATCAACACTATTAACACTGCATGGCAAAATACCTTGACTTAAGGCTTACATCATCAATCAAACAAACTTGATAGATTTCAAATGATTAAATTCTTTAAAATCATTAAAAGAAAAAAAAATATATAAACAAGAGGACCATGATGGCCCTTTACTTGCTCACCTAAAGGGGCCATCATGGGCTCACCTGAGTAAAGGGCCATCATGGGCTCACCTGAGTAATGACTGCAACTTCTTTCATATCAATGTTTTTTTTTTTTTTTTTTTTTTTTTTTCATATCAATGTTTATCTAGGTCAGACGACAGAGCCTAACATTGACTGAGAAATCATCAAGACAGACATTCTGAGCAACTTTCATCAAGATTTGATAAAAAATGTTGTCTCTACAGTGTTATCAAGATTTTCCAGTGATTTGACCTGGTTACCTGATTTTTGTTTTTGTCCAAGACATCATAGAGAAAAATATTCTGACAAGGTTTGATGAAGATCCAATCAAATCTGTGACCTCTAGAGTGTAAATTACCCCAATTGTAGACAGTGATGATCCTAATAGCTCTCTGAGCACTACATGCTAAGGTGAGCTTAAAAAGCCACATGTGAACATAACTGCCTCTTTTTGAGCTTAAATTTGATAACATAAATCAAGTAAAAATTCTAAACAAAGATCAATTGTGTTAGAAGGCTACAAATCTCTTCATTTCATGATCTTAGTTTAGTATATTGATTACATCAGTGCACAGTAAGATGGGACAGATCAGGAGGTTTGTATAATAATAATAACACTATACTACACAAGTAGACCAACTAATTTGACTATTTCTGACAGTGAGATGATTGTCCGACTTTTTTGACTCCTGCTCGGAATTCATTCATGAAATTGGCCAACTGGAAAGTCGAATAAGTAAGGCTTCTACACTATACACCACAGCAAAGAGACTGGGCAAGATGATAGTAAGATATTCATAAATAATGAGGCAATAACAACTTAGGACAATACTAATGTAGACTGATGTCAAAATGGCAAGTATTGTAGCAATAAAACCTACAACACTCATCAATTAATCATCATTTGCATAACCATCAGGCAAATAAAATTTTTGCTGGTTTCTTATCAATATCATGCAAATTATTTTTTTCATCACAACAACTTACTTTTAAGAGTTTCTACAGACATGACAGATGTCTACACCTTTCTGAGCAGGTATTAACTGGTACCCAGCCGGTCAGAGTTCAGTCATTTTTCTATTTTTTCGGGGGGGGGGGGGGGGGGGGGAGGGGGGCTGGGTATGAGGAATTTCCAGTAAGGTCTCAGTCAAAAGAGTGTAGCTACAAAAAATGAACAATCAGAAATGAGAGTTTTAGACTCAGACAGAGGCACATTGTTCTATCAATCTAAGTCATATTTAATCAAAAACATGTATTTCTAAGGTCAATTGTCTTCAGTATCAGATATACACACATTCACACATAATCATCATTGGTGAAAGTAAGCTGAGTCACTTATAGACTTAAGAAGGAACATGTGAATGCTGGTGATAAGTAGTAGGTAGCCCAGGAACTCTGTTCTCCGCATGTAGATCTGATTATTAAATAGGACTGACCCCAAAAAGAAGTGAAAAATTTCAATAATTCACATTCAATTCAAAAGTACTATGCCAAAGTTTAATGGCATTTGATGATCATGCATCTGTAAAAAACTAAAAATCTGATTTTGGTGATCTTAGTTCATTGGTTTTGTTAACATGGGCATTTTTTCATGATGCTATAATAACAACAGCACCCTAGTAACTTAGAGTCTTATCACCAATGATTTAACTTATCTTGGCCTTAATGGTCTTAAGCAGGTTTATTGTATTGTGAAGCACATGCATAAAATATAAAGCCAGTCACATCATCACAGAAAGGTGTGGTGAATCTATCAACTAAACAAAGAGGAATAAATGGTAACTGATAGCACCTTGTTCAGTAAACTAATCATTAGGTACAGTCAGACAGAAGTCAAGAATGACAGCCAAAATTGGACACAAATTAGAAATAACAGTGACTAAACTGTTTCCAGGACGACTGCAATATTGCTGAGTCAAGAAGTTTTTTGTACATATGCTTATAAACATAATCATTGCCTTTGCAAATAGGTGAAGTAAGGCCACTACTTGTTTATCTCTTGGTTTACAAAAAATGTCCATCAGCAGGTCGAAAAAAAACTGCTTTGGTGATGCACAAAAACTCGCATTTTGCACTCTGCAGTGGTAGCAAATATACCAAACTCTATATGGTAGAACTGCCTAATTTTGGTAGGGATGACCAGAAAGTAGCACTTTCCTACCACAAATATTGAAACAGAATTTGACTGCTTACAACAGTGATACAACAAACAAGGTTTGGTCAGGTAAACTTGTGTAGCCACATTTTGATAAAAATATCAAGTATAACAATGAAATACAATAACAATTTCAGTTGATGGACAAATTTGATAATAAACAACCCTATACATTTCCAGTACTCCCAACAATTAAGTAACAAGCTACAAGAATGTAAAGAGAAACTCATAAGAATTATGTCACATGTGTCATATGTGCCCCAGAAAACAGTATGATTATGAAAGAATGGAATACCAACTACAGCCACCATAAAGACGTCCCGATGATGATTAGCCCATCCGCCAAATTGCATTTTTTTTCACTTTTGGAAAAATTACGACTGTTGCTTTTGTAAACCAAGAAATATGAAAGTAGTGTCTAAACCATACTTACAAACAGCACCATGCTGAATCACATTATTTTATACTTGCAAAATGTTTTGTGGATTAAGGAACATGTAACAATACAATGTTCTGATTATACATACTGAATATAAAGATACCATACTACCAAAAGGTATTTTGTGGCATCACATCTTTAAAAGATATCAAAACCAAGATACCAGGAATAGTGCAGGCTTGACACAAGATGGCAAGAAGGGATAAAAGATGGCAAGGGATGTAGGCCTAGCTGTTATGATATTGAAAAAGAATGTAGGCTGGCAACTTCATTGAAAGAGCATAATATTATAGGCCTGTAACATCAATGAAGAAAGGTAAAAGCTAGTCAAAAGATGGTAAGAAGGATGTAGGCCTATATTGACATTGAAGAAAAATACAGGCCTGCATCAAAATTAAAGAAGGGTAAAAGCTAGCCACAAGATGGTAAGAAGGATGTAGGCCTGTATTGACATTGAAGAAAAATATGTATACAGGCGTGCACTAAAATTAAAGAAGGGTAAAAGCAAGTCACAAGATGTTAAGAAGGATGAAGGCCAGTGACACAACATGACCAGTAGTGTTTATCTAATACAAAGATATGGCAAGAAAGGTATAGATCAAAATATAAGGACCAGATTGGAACAAGTGTGTTGTCCTTCTAAAAGGTGAAAAGACTGATCAATATCTTCCAGACAATGTCATCAGAATGTAAGGAGACTACCGGTACGTTCGCCTACTATTGTAAGAAGAAGTCCACAAAAGCTGTTTTCTGCCAAAAGACAGCAAAGAGAAGAGTTAACCTGCCCTACAATTATAACATTTTTTAAGGCATAATGGTGTTGCCCTGCTTGCCTTAGAGAGCTTGGTTCTATCAAAATGATCAATCTATTTCCTCTATAAACAATACTCAACTTCAAGAATTTTTGTTTTATCATTGAATCAATGATCAACATGATAATTCTAGATGAGGTAGTTTACGACTGACAAACAACAATAATTGACATTCAACAAACTGAATTTTAGACAGAAAAATTTTCGCTGGGAATAAACCAGACCAGAATAACCTCAACTCTCCTTGTAAACTTCCATTGTCAAACTGATATAAATCATTAATTAAAGGCAAGCAATTCTGCGGAAATGAACAAACTTTGTTTTGATATGAACAGAATTTTAATTAAAATTAAAGGAAACTTGAGCATCTAAGGTCAACCATCCATAAGAGTCACATGCAACCACACAATAGATCTTTGTTTGGTTGATCTCTTTTAAAGTTTTTTTTTTTTCGAAAATGAGTTTTTAGACCATATAACCTAGATGGAAGCCAATTAGAACTGTTCAAATAAATTTGAAAGGATAAACTCATTAAAAATTGCTGACAAAAAAATGTGGATTAGGATATAGAGCATAATAGGTAACTTTGAGATAGGCAAACAATCGCTATAGATAATGAACAAATATTTTATCTCTCCAAATATCTAGCCCCTCTCTACATGTCTAATCACCATCACATGTCTAACCCCTCTCTACATGTCTAATTATCATCACCACATGTCTAATATATAACCTCTCTCTAAATATATAACCCCTCTCTACATGTCTAATACCCATCGCACATCTCACCTCTCTCTAAATATATAATCCCTCTCTACATGTCTAATAACCACCGCACGTCTCACCTCTCTCTAAATATATAATCCATCTCTACATGTCTAATACCCACCGCACGTCTCACCCCTCTCTAAATATATAAAATCCCTCTCTACATGTCTAATACCCACCGCACGTCTCACCCCTCTCTAAATATATATAATCCCTCTCTACATGTCTAATACCCACCGCACGTCTCACCCCTATCTAAATATATAATCCCTCTCTACATGTCTAATACCCACCGCACGTCTCACCTCTCTCTAAATATATAATCCCTCTCTACATGTCTAATACCCACCGCACGTCTCACCTCTCTCTAAATAATCCCTCTACATGTCTAATACCCACCGCACGTCTCACCCCTATCTAAATATATAATCCCTCTCTACATGTCTAATACTCACCGCACGTCTCACCTCTCTCTAAATATATAATCACTCTCTACATGTCTAATACCCACCGCACGTCTCACCCCTCTCTAAATATATAATCCCTCTCTACATGTCTTAATAACCACTGCATGTCTCACAACTCTAAATATATAACCCTCTATAAATATATAACCCTCTCTACATGTCTAATTGTAACCCACCGCACATCTCATCCCTCTCTAAATATCTCATCCCTCATGCTATACATGCTGACAATTCCTTATTTCATTCAAATTAACAGTCAGTAGAATAAATTATTCGCAAATACACATTTTTAGATTATGTTTATAGTTTTAAGTGTTTTTTTTTTACTGATTTGGAGCCAAATTACGGCAATTTCCCATCTGAAAAACAATTGCTTTGTCCCCTAATATCAGAAAGTTCCCCTTCAGAAGATTTAATTTTCTTGGAAACATTTGTGGTAAAAAAAGATTATTATCGGAAAATTGACATGTAGGATACATGTAGATCTTTCTCTGTAGCCATCAAGTTTATAACCTATTGGTAATTGAACCCCTTAGAAAGGAAATGAAATCATGAATCATTCAAGAATAATTCATGAACAGTTCATGAAGTATGTAATTTTGTATACCTATTTGACAGAGGAATGTATGCTTTGTCACGTTATTGTTCAAGTTTCCCCCACAAACACACAACTTATAGCCTTTTCAAGGGTATTACCAGGCTGTCCCCTCAAGGTAAACACAACCTTGATATTATAATAAGTACTGGGTACATTGAATCTTGTGAGGAAACATGGGTGAATTAGTTCGATATTGTATAAAATATAAACAAAATTACAAGCAAACTCTAGAATGCAGACCAAAATGTTTAAATCATGAAATCAGTGGCTTGAAATTGGATAAACACAAACTGCCAGATTTATAGATCTTCATAAAACTTCAAGATTTAAAATTGAACATGCAACAACAACCAGGAATTGATAATAGCTTTGAAACAATGCAATGCTGATGATCTGAGTTGAGTTTCATTCACGAACTTATAACAAACTGTTTAGGTGATATTAGAGGCCACGAACATGGTCCAGTGGTTCGTGAGCTGGGTTTGCACCCCGGTGATCCGGGTTCGATTCCCGGTCGTGGCAGGTCATACCCTTCCATGAAAATTTCATGATAATGTGGATTTTCCTCCAAAAACTTTTATACCCTAAAACCTTTCCCCCAAAGGTGATAAAATAACACACTAGCTGTTATTCACAAGACTCCTTTTAGACAGGTTTGACCATTAAGTTACAACACATAAACACGAAACGTTCTGATCCATCTGAAAGCTATGCTACAGTGATCAACATACATACACAGTCCACATTATCAGGTTTTTTTCTCGGTATTTTGGGAATATGACCCATACCCTTGGGATTGGGAATTTTCGCGGTGTTTAAATCAAAATTGGGAAAAAATGCATACTACAATTTTTGCAATGTTCAACTTATTCTACTTATTCACACATAAAGCAGTAGCAGAGTAAGGTATTTACTTCCAATAGTGATGTTAATGAACTTATAAAATTTAAAAAAAAAAAATGTTTTTTTTTTGTTTTTATGGGGGGGATTGGGAATTTTTGTCTGTGAATTGGGAAAAAAAGATACTATTTTCCATTGGGAATATGACCGAATTTCGGCTATAAAGTCGCCCCAAAAAAATCCCTGATTATGGTGACTGATGAAAGCAAGTCAGACTGTACTAAGAATAGGATAGAGTGCATTATTTGGATGCTCTTCATTAGAAAGCTCAAAGGAGCCGTTAGTTCTTATAATGAAAAACACCCAAATATGCATTCTAACCTACCCTGAGTGCTCCACCTCTGAGTCAGTTAATTTACACAGTATGTACGAATTACTAGTAAGTTGTTTTCAAAGCTTAGAAGTTAAAATGCCAGTTTTATATTCTATATACCGGTATATAAAGCCAAAATTTTGTAAAATTCTTGTCACTGATACTGATGTGATAAGAAAATAGTGGGCTCAGCACTATGTGTCGATAATAATATCTATTCTTCATTGTCAGATATTTTATATATATAACATAACCTTCTTAGTTAGTGACTATTGTCTATAAGTCCAATGACACTGTAAACTTATGGTAGAAAGTTTCAAACTGTAGTGTTTTTTTTTTCGTATTTAGAACAGCAATAAACAAATGTTGCTAACATAGTTAAGCCAGCCTCCTTTCAGACTTATAGTTAGAAGTCCAGTTTTCTGTCAGAGAATTATAGTTTTCAGAGAACTTTCAATAAATTCTGACTTGAAAAATCTTCTGATTTTTTCAGAGAATTTCAGATTTCAGGAAAACCAGTTTTCAAGCGTGTAACTGTAATTTCTGTCATACAAATTTGGTATGTTACACTCGCAGAAAAGATAATGACAATAAATGCCATGTCACCGTAAGACATAGATAATTCTGGTTTCATCTAAATGACAAAAAAATATCAACATAATAATATACCAGAGTGAATCTTCCATATGTTTTGGTCCCCTGAACTTAGATAAACGTCATTTTCCCAGCATAACTTGAACCCAATTAGCATGTTCCTATGTCAGTGCCACAGTGAAAATAATACTTACAAACACAACTTACCAGTACATTTAAATAGACAACACATCTATACAATCTATCAAATAAATCCAAGGTGTAAAACCACACACACTTCAAATATTTGCAATTGTTTACGAAGCCTTCAGTTAATAATCTATTTTTCCAATTTCACACACTCCTCATGTAACATCGTCATCGCAGAGATGAATTACAAATATAGATAGATGCCAATGTAAGAGCGGGAGAATAATAATGACTAAAATCTCCTCATAGTCATTGCCTATTTCAGAATATGGTAAAATTATACCATCAATAATCCTATAAAAAGTGGCTTCGGTATAAAACAACTATCATACAACTACTACAGTGAGGCGGGATACCATGTAACTATTAACACTGTTTATGGAAAGACCGATAGCAGATCAATACTGCTTCTATAGCATACACACCCCAATTCACTTGACTCGCTTTCATATTTTTAATCCAGTCTCTGATGTTTCCATTAAAACAAATGACAGCAAAATATTGTCACTGAGATAGAGAGGAGATCCAGGACAATAGCTAGGCAACTTTGATGGTAACCGTAAATGTAACATAAAATAAGACACAATAGTACATCTTGGAGCAGTGCACAAAAATGATACATGTGTAGTAAAAATTTTAATGTCAGATAATATCCAGTGCCACTCAGGTATATTTTCAAGAGCTTCATCATAGTCGGGCAAGAACAAGTGCAACACCATAATTAACATGCCTGGAAGTATTTAAACAGCTTATTCTAATTTGGTCAAATAAAAAATTGAACATTTAAGACATTTTAAATTTAGATGCAGTTTTCCAATTAGTGGGTTGCCCCCTGTCTGAAAGGATTTTTCCCCTACTTTTAAGTCTTTTGGGGACAAGCTAGTTTAGAGAGTTCCTTCATGTTCAAGTATATGGTCAGGCAACCTGTCATAAAAACTTAATTCAAAGACTGTAGATGTATTTTTTTCAAAAGGTGAGCCATTTAATAGCGAGGGACCTTAAGAACATTATGAATACGGATTTTGATATAACCATGACTAAATCAAAGACTGATACAAAACTTAGACGTACCTTACAGACTTGAACTTACTCAAAAATGTGTATTTGGTCTAGTGGGTGTGTTTTTTTCGCGAATGTGTCAAGCTCACTTTTGACCTATATTTCTTGGCATGACATATTAATTATTCAGAGGATATTCCTCATTCAGAGGAAACTCTTCCTTCCATTGGGTGAAATCTACAAGCATAGAAAAATTAAGACCATGCCAACTTATAGCAAGTCTGCATTGTTTAATGTGTACTTCTTGTGGTTGTAAAATTTGTAACGTAAAAATGTATGAAAATGTATTCTGCGGTCGAAATAAAGTTATAAACCGTTCTTGACAAACATTTTACATTTATTTGAATTAATATAAGTAGATATGAGAAAATGCTTAATTTATTTAGCTGACCTAATATCAACATCTTAATGCACGACCTAATTGGACTGCTAGGTTTTAAGTGGTGTTCACACAGTACACGGCAATTTAAGAATTAAATAAAAAGCATGCATCATACCCTCAAAGACACTTCATGACTGTGTTTTTAAAGACATTTCTAGTTTCAATACAGATCGGGTTGGTACTCTGAACACTGGTTATACCAGTAGAAGTTTAACATTTAACACTGATTAATGAGGAGTGATATGGAAGTGATTGAAGTGTAATGCCAAACAAGTGTATAGTTTCAACAGCCAGTACACTTGAGGCTAATTGATGGTGTATAGAACCAGAGTAGCATTTAAACACAAATCATCTTGTAGGCAGATTGCTGGCAATTTTCACTGTCTGACCATAGATCACAGTTACTAGGAATGTAGTTGTGTATTTTAGGTTTTTCCTGCTAATCCATACCATCAAAAATATGTATCCAGCCTCCTCAAGTGAAGAAAAACATCAGCAGCTCTCAAAGTTCAAAGTAAACAAACAATTTTATAGTACTCACAATAAACAAAACTTATTGGAAATACATTCAATTCTGACAGAATGGATAAGGATGTACACTCAAGATTCTGGTTGATGTTAAATGAAAAATACATCCTCTTGCCCTACAAAAATACCAGCTAAACACTTTCATCAAACATCATTCTAAGGGAGATAATCGAATTTCTGAACATTAATTAATAAGACAAACAATCATGTTATAGGGCTCTGTAATTGATCAAAGTTTAGGCCAGGGCCTTTTTTCCTTCTATATTTAATAGAGACCGAAATTCGGTGACTTCCCAATTGCAAAAAGACATTTTTTTCCCAATTTGGTGAATTGTTTTCCCCAAATATGCAATACTGAAAATCTCAATTTGATGAAATAGGATTCTCCCTGAATCTATTTTAGTTCTCATCTGTGAAGAAACCTTGCATTATTTATTGAAATGTTATGTAATTCTTTAGTATAAAAACTTACAATTGATTTATAAAAAAGAGTTTTCCTAACCAAATTTACATAGAACATATCCTAACTTGGTTGTCTAACCTTCTCCCAGTCTGGCCGAAAATCACGCTTGAATTCCCCAAAATGAAAGGCTAAGGCCCCTTCCCAAATTTTGGAAAAAGGCCCTGTAGGCAATGCTCAAAATCAACCAATCAGTGACTTGAATTTTGGGCTAAGTGTTTAAACTGCCACAATCATGCATAATCAGTGTGGGGAATCCGCGTGACCTAGTGACGTCACTATGTTATCGTTACAAGCGCATTTTCTGTCAATTAAATAGGAAAACATCACGTAAGTGCATTATGATGTTTTCCTAGGTAATTGACAGAAAATGCGCTTGTAACGATAACATTGTGACGTCACTAGGTCACGTGGATTCCCCACACTGATAATACAGAATATACATGTACAATCATAAAAGCATTGAAACATTAATGAGGTAGGTCGTGGGCTGTTCACTTAGTTCTGTTCACTGCAGGTAAAATCAAAGTAGTGAAAGTACTCATGGAATCTGAACTAACACCATCATACAGACCTGCACTGCAACATGAAACGAGAACTAGTTGAACAATTGCATGGTAGATGTAGAATAATGCAGTACTTTAAATTTATGCATTTAAATTTATGCATAAATATTCATGCGCACCAAGCAAGTGATGGCTAAGGAAAGCTGAACAATCATTCAGTGACTTCAGTTGAAAAAAACTTTTTACACGGTACTAAGTTTCACAAACAACAATTTTTCAAACTTACATAAAAAAGAAGTAGAATTTCTTATAAAGAACAACACAGACACTCATTTCTGTGTAGGAAAAACTCTTTTTCATCAGAAAACAAAGATGTTTACAGTCTAGTGAAAGCTGGCATCTTCCATGAGGCAAATCATAATGTCAGGAGGACTGAAAACATACCCAGGGCTCTTAAAAATGTTAAAATAAAGATTTTGATTCTTGAGAATTGGTACCAAAGGATCAAATTTCTATTACAAATTGTAAATTACATAAGTAGGAAATTTTGTTAAAATTAGAATACCTGTAGGCTAAAGGTCCTGTTTGATCCTCAACTTTTATGTCTAGTGAACACCCTGATAAACAAAGTTACTTTTTCCTATCAGCCTAATAAACAATATTCCACATACAACATGATTGTAAACATGATGTTCTGCCCAAGTAAACAGTCAATCATACACAACCTGGTTTCCTTGGTAAAGTATCCAGATTCATTCTGAGAAGGAAAAAAAATAACACAGTTCATGTTTCCTTCAGACAAGTTTTCATCATAACTTCATGCTGGGAGTAAAACATTTTTAACACCAAGTCACTAGTAGTACTGCTTAATCAGAATATGATCACTTTTTAAAAGCCCAGAAATAATTTTTTCCCTGAACAAATACCATGGGTATTAATTCTATAAAATAAAATTAAAATTTCTTAGATTTCTTATCTGTTCTTGACAAGTTCTTAACTTAAGTTGTCCAAGAACAGTTCTAGAAATATAGTTCTTGAACTTAGGCATTGCTATTTGTAAGTACATTTCAGGAACAGTCTTTAATGTTCATGAACAGTTTAAGAACTCAATTTTGATTTTGTATTAAGGACTAGGATACATGTAGCACAAAAAAGGAATCATTATTACCAAATTTCCATTGTGGTCCATAGGTAGAATATAGGTCCCAGCAAGGCACGAAAGAAGTTTAATATTTGTTATAAAGAGTTAAAGAGATGGCTGATGAAAACAGACAAAAGAATGCGTTCTAATCTGACAATTGGATCAATGGACCAGTCTACACCCTTTTTGAAAACATAACCCAGTGTCCACGACATTTAGAAAAAGGTGTGAAAAAATTAGCTCAATTAAAATTTCTCATTTTGAATTACTTCCCTTGAATTTGAAACCCACTCCCCATCTCCAGCTTCACAAATTTTGGCACAAGTCTCACAGTCTGATTACAGAACGTAAATAAAATTTGTTCAATTAGAACAGAAAGCTCGCCAGAGCACACTACAACCTCAAAGTAAGTGAACCATTGATGAAAGAATAAATGGCTGGAAACATTTAAAAACACACTAAAGAAAAGTTTCTTGTTCAAATGCCAAGTTTTCAACTGATGAAATATGACATGTGAAAACTATCGGAATCAAAAGCCAGGCAGAACACTCATTCAGAACAACTAATGTTGAAAATTGCCCCAAGGTTTGAAATGATAAGTGATTATATATGACTTATTTCAAACAATTAAAATCATTTTGATTTCCAAGTGAAAGTACCGGTACCCACAAGTTTATCTTGCTGATTAATAAAAAAATACTGAAATAGAAACCATGTATTTTGGGGTGCGGGGTGGAGGGCTGAGATAGTTTAAAAGTTTTTTATAACATTTTTGAGGTTTATGAATTAATCTATCATAATATGCTTGCATGGATTGCAATTTGACTCTTGAAATTAGCAAAATAAAGCTTGAGATTTTGTACAAAAGGGGCATATTTACAATTACATTAAATTAGTATGAAATTTTGTTGAGTCTTCAAATCATTATCAGCCAAGGGACATTTTTTAACTTTTGATGCCATAGTGAGCACCCTAATTACATGTTCATGAATCAACAAATCAGGGTTTTCATTAAGAAACGATTGCCAATGAAAACAAACATTTAAAACTGAAAAAAAAATCGGTTACAATCCGCAAGTTCGAAATACTTATAAACTAGACGACCCCCAGCCAAATCGGTCACTTTCATAAGACTATCTGTTGTACTGAATATTAAAGAAAACCCTGCAAATACATTGTGTCCAAAACAAATCAGACCTGCAATACATTCAAACAGTACTAGCAAACATAGTTCTCCCTAGGATATATCAGAATTGCTGTCCTAGGACTCAATTATGGCTAAAAAAGTTGCAGTACCAAGCTGAGAACCAGCAACTTTACTATGAATTGGAAAGAATTAATGATGAATTAATTGGATGAATTAATCATATACAGTACTACACATGAACATAAAGACAAAATATGGTCCAAGTTCCAACGTAACATTAATTTAACCCATCCTAATATGTTTGACTGGAGATTTTTCGCGCATGTTTGTTAAACACTCACTACAAGGAAGTTGTTTATAACAGTGCTAACTATTATAATTATGTACAGTCAAATCCTGGGAAGAAGGTCACACTCGGGAAATACATAATAGCCTTTATTGACGGGTTAATTTTTTTATTCGGAGGTCATTTTGTTATAAATAATCAATGACGATTTTTAAAAGAATGGCCTTCTTTCATGGGGTGGCCTTTATTCAGATGTGACCTCTAACAAAAGTTTGCGTGTATATAAATATCAAACTGTGGTCATGTAACAAGAGAAGAACTATGCAAAAATCTATATGTAACAGTTATTTGTTATATAATATGTATTTGAATAATATTTGCAATTTAGTATGCAAGCATGTCGACAGGCGGAGCATCTGAATGTGGACAGTGAAGTAACATGTATCATTAGCAACATGGTACACATAATCTGAATTAGGAAATAGAATTAATGAAATCAAGAACTTTTCTTGAACTACATGTACATATATATACCCAGTATGTATTCTTGCATACTATGAATAACTATTTTACTGGAGTGAACCAAATATATTCCCCTATTTAATGATGCCATGTTTTTTAATACTGAACCAGCCTAGCCAACTCAAGTCAATATAAAACTTTAAAAGTATAATTAGAAAAGTTTCAACATGCAAACATTTAAGCTTTATGGTTTTTAACTGACATAAAATTAACCCATTGACTTGTCCACAAATTTGAGAAAATACATTCTTAAGATTGTACACAATTATTTCGGTACATGTATTAATGTTCATGTCTACATGTCTGATTTCAGTACATGTACATATATTTAAAAACAAAAATATTGATCACATATTAGCAGTTATTTGAGACTGAGTAATATAATTTTACCAAACCCAGTTTGTCAGTTTATGTTCCGATGCCAACCTGTTTGTTTCTTACTGCAAATTCAAAGTAAACAAAAATGTTTGGGGATGAATCATGCACATTGTAATCTTACCGAAAGTTGCGTAAAAAATTATTTTTGTCTATCCTATTGTAAAATGACTAAGGCATATTATTCCTAGCTTAAAGTTAAACCTCATTCCTAGATACTATAAAATTACGTACAGGTCGTGTTGGAAGTGTTTCAAGTTAAAGATGTCATTAACATTATTTTATACATACCTCTAGACAGTAAATCAAATTAGCTGAATTTGCATTACCAAATTTGTACATTTTGTATCATAAACAGAAAATTACAGATGCAAATAAGTAACATTAATACCCATGTCCAGGATTTTACAATCTTAATTTCCTAGTAGGACATCTTGACATGACCCCATCCTCAGCATCCTGCCATTCTACGGAACTTTACATCACTTTAATCATGGCAGAAGTGTTAGGGAGAAAACTTTAGTGTCAGAAACAGTCTGAGAATTTTGGAAATCTGATAGAGTATATCTAACCCTTTGAAAGGAATTCATGAAAACATGAATTTTTCTTGAACTATTCTTGCATACTTAATGAATAGTTCGTGAATTATGAGTGACTATTTACTATTTGACAGGAATCTAAGAGGCAAAATTTCGCTAGTCTGAATAATTTTGGTCACCCAAGATTGGAGAAAGAACAATTCTTTTGCAGCCTATCATAACATTTTTGCCAATACAAACTATAGCTACTTAATTGATGAGGTCAATTTTTAGACAATACCTAAAATATTCATGATCAAGATACAAAAAAAACTTGCAACATTAACTGAAGTTTACATGTAATTATACATAAACTATTTCAATTCAAGTTATCATTGTTAAAACTAGTATAACGAAACAGATCTATGCAATGACCTACTTTTCTGCAGTAGAGTGACTGTAGACTATCAATTTCTTTCTGAGAATTATCAATGAAAATTGTCGAGGACTTAGAAGCATGCTCTGTTCCATATAAAGTCACAAAATAAGCCATCAATTCACGAGGACGAGGAAAAGCTCAATGATATTTGTGTACAGCATTGTCGTAGTTTGTAAGGAAAATCAATATCGATATCTATGAAAACACTACAAACCCTAGCTGAACTATATAGCAATATGAAGAGACAATATAATGTGGCCAGGGTACAGGCAATAAAAGCATAATAGAAAAAACATCAGAAAAAAATAAAAGTGGTGTTACCAGTGCCCTACTTGAAGTTCCCTTCAGTTACAATAAGAACACGTAACTAGACAGGGCTTGACATGTTTTTCCCGCTATTACTCCTGCTCGACGACAACTTGGAATTTTGACTAGTTCTACGCCAATTACAATTTGTCTGGTTGATTTCTACTCATAAAATGATAAATACAAGTGAAAGGCTGGATTTTTCAAGCCCTGCTAGATTTTCATACGAACACAATATAAATATTGACTCTTAAGTGACTACTTTGGATGTATCTATTAGAATTGATTACCCACACCATACAAATATGAATTGACATAAAGACATTATTTTCCAACAACTGGATCATTATGTACCATGGTGCAATGAACACATATTTAAGGAAAAGACATTTGGAACAAAGATTAAGAAGTGACATGCAAAACAATACTGTCAGCGAAATATTTACGCCGAGAGGGGCCACTTCATTATTACCTGACTACCTCATGGGCACCTTATTTCTCATTTTATATTTAATTTTTGTAGGGGTCACCATAACCCCTTGATTTTCATTTTAGGGGTCATGTAAAAAGGCTAAGCTAAACTTTGCAAAAACATGCATCATGATAGCATGAAAATTGGTATTGATCATGATGAAATGTTTTAAAAGGTGTAAAAAACATTGTAGTTTGTAGATTCTGCTACATTGTAACCTGACTGTTTACCAATCCCAATATTTTTTATACTAGTTCATTTTTTCGCCATTATTTTTTCTTTCGTCATGTTTCTTGTGAACTATATCTCTTAAAAAAAATGAATTTGACAAAAGAAATTCTGCCAACCAACGACCTAAAAAAAATTTCTGGGATCGGATATAATAAATTATTAGTCGAAACAAGCTTTTTTTCGTAATGCACAGATAACTTAAGCTTTTTGTGAAAGACTGATCAGATTCAGAATTCAGATCAAATACTTATCAAACAAACAAAAAAGAACATTCCTATTGATAAGTTATCAGTTCATTGCAAAAAACTGATAATATCAAATTAATTACCAGAACTTCAAACTGATCTATGTATTTTAAATAAACTGAGAATTTTTGTGAGCCCTGATGAATGCAGGAAGTTTCCTTGACTGATCATCAATTGCAAAATACAAATCTAATAATTCTATCACTAACTGACAAGATATCTATATAATTTGAAAATAAATATTTCCTGTATTAAAAACATGTATAAAGAAACTGTTTATCTCTGTTGAACATAATTAATTCTTTTATGTACAATATCAAGTACCCGGTAAAGTTTGTAATACATTTTAGGCCACTCTTAAAAAATGGTTTATTTGCCACTTCCAAACCATACTTTTTGGCTTGGGTTAGTAGGTAGGTAAATTCTTTTTTTTTTTGCCAAATAAGTTTGACTTAAATTCATGAACAATATATTGGTACAACACGAAAAAAAAAATTCTTTATTTTCTCAGTCAAAATTCTTTTTGGACCGGCTAGTTTTTGGTGGGTCCATCCAAAAGCAACAAGCAAACACAATTCTAATTTAGGCCTAAATTTATTTTGTGAACCTGTTTGTTGTTTTTGGCCAGTTACAGTAAATAATTCGCTTTCTCAAAAATATATACTACAGTCCATGGTAGAAAAAAAAAACTTACAGACAATAGAATTTGTAGCAGAAAAATAAACCACAGTCAAATAACCACCGTGAATCCGTCCACTTTGACCGTCAATTTTACGATGTACCGGGAAATGGCCAAGGTGACAATTTAGGATGGCAATTTCTATCCACGGTGGACACGCCACTGTGACTTGCCACCTAAATTTTATTTTTGATGCGGTGGCTGGGTGGAAATTGGAAAACCCATGATGCATGTACTGTACTTCAATTTGAGATTTTCTTACAAAAGCTGGCTCTACAAATATGACATTCTAATAAATTAATGTAACTTAGCATAATGTTTATTCTAAACACATGAAAATGTCTAATTAAACCATAACATCAGAAATTATAAAACTTTCTCAGAAAGTAAAGACAAACCTGTAAACAAAGTCAAAACTTGCCCAAAACAGCAGCAAATACCAGTCTCAATATAAACTCTCATGCTAACCCACCTGCACAAAGCTAGTAAAGTTCTATTTGGATTTAAGAGTTTTCTTAAAATTGTGTATGTGTGCCGGAGGTAAATTGTTTTATTGTTGCTAAAATCATGTTTAATTAGACAATATTTACTTGCAACTCAAAAACATTCTAAAATGCTTACTAATAACCAAATTAGATTTGGCAAAGAAGACGACAAATTCTGGTTCCCCATCTACTTTGGTTCCCATCATAATGCTGGGAAGTGACAGGTCAGGTAAACCACAACAATGGTGGCATCTTGAGCATACAAACAACTGCATTAATGACAAATGTAGAAAAAAATTAATGCATGTACGCCGATTGAGCAACAGCCGTTTCCAAAAACACAGTCTAGAAAAAAGAAACCCGACTACTTCTTACACAGAATGGTTAAATGCACATTTTGAGTACGAAATATAATTATTACTTTATAATTAATAATACCGGCACTACACAAAACTTTACTAGCCAACTGGTATAAATCTCAACACAGTTCACAGTGTTTAATCAGGGCTTGACACTAACTTTTTCAGGAGACTACCAGTATAGAAAATGAGGTAGCCCTTGCAAAATATAGTTAGTCCTCATTCTAATAAATAGAAACATGTTTGTCATTTAAATTCAATGCCCATCAAGTGTACTTTATCAGAATACAAGACAAGTATGAAAGTCAGATTTTTCACGAATGTATTGAACAAACTTATACAGGTTACAGCACATCATATCTTTATTTTCTAATTTACATTAATTTTGTACTTGAAGTTATAGAATTCAGGTCACCCAAATGTCAGGTAGCCTGACGGGATACCCAGCTTAGTAACCTGGGTAGTCCTTGGAGAAAATAGGTAGCCTCGGGCTAACGGACCATTGTTAGTGTTGAGCCCTGTTATTTTTACCTTGCCACATTTATCTTGACGGTTTATGTCAATATTAATTTATATAGGTCATGGATTTTTTGAAAAACCAAATTGCTAACACTTAGATTAGAACTGTGTCATTCCAATGGCTGTTCGTAATCGTACCCAAAATTTTCATATGTGCAGGGTTCTCAATAAGTCTGTGGCCAACAAACCCAAAAGCTAGACTAACAGGCCTGCTAGGAGGAGTACAGGCATTTTCTAGCAATATTTTATATAAACTTTTGAGAATCCTAACCGGCCCAAACACGTTTCTAAGCGGCTAAATTGGCATGCAGCCTGCTGTTGGTATTGGATGATGATGTACACATGCATTACATTGCAGTTCATCATCAAACTTCTTCAAATTGTTCTTTAAAAGCTAACAGATAAACGACTCAAACTGAGTTGCGTTTGATTTCTTATTAAATGCACAAATTTCTGTAAAACATGTGTGCAGTGCGATGCATTATACATGTACTAAAATCAATCAACATCATTACATGACCTAAAATTGGGATTAAGGCTGTAGCGTTCTGAAAACCATGTGATATGATCAGCAGGGGTTTTTTTACTAAGAAAGTGACGCCGATAGTCGGCGTCTTCCCCTCGGAAAATAAGCTATTTTTTTCCCCTAAAAAAAATCCCCTTTTTCACCATCAATTTCATTTCGTCAATATTTTCATAATATATATTAATCAAACCCCAACATGAATAATTCATGAAAATGAAACATATCCAACAAAAAAAAAAGAATTCAACGCCGAAATTTTAACACAGTCGGTGTTCCAACTCAGAAACATGCATAGTTTTCGCAGACATTTTCTGTTGCAGACATTTTCTTACCTAATAAGTTCATCCAAATTGCGAGGTTTCCATTGTTTGTTGTACTGCAGTAATTAGTTACAATCCCAGTTTTGGCGTTATGTAATTAAAGAACTAATTCACAAATAGTTTTTACAATTTCTGGAATCGAGATATTACCGGAAGTTTACATTCACATGGAAAATTACTAAAACATTTACGAATTGATTGCGCATTGCGACTGTGTCCGCAAGACGACGGCGTTGTAGCATCAATTTGTCATTGATAAAAGATGAATTTATGACCTTTTTAAACAACGGACGTCTTTTAAAATTATACTGCATGCTGTTATTTAGCTTTTGTTTTTGTACCAAAAATCGAAATCTTGGTTCAACAATCGACATTTGTCATACATGTGTAATTGTGTACCATACTTTAATAAGACAGTTCAGAGCGTTTTCATCAACAAAAACAATCAATTAAAACTGGAGATACATTTATAGTAAAGCACACTGTCAAAGAAGAAGGTAATTGCGTGTTTTATCTTTAAATAAGAAAAAAAGACACATATTTACATACTACAATGTATAAACATCGCATATTTACGTATATAGTCGCGATGTTAACTGAGATTCAGCATTTTATGTACAGTTATTATCAACGATATAACAGTTCTGATTTATAGATATATGAAAGCCTTCGGTTCTCTAAAAGTGTGTATGTTTTTTTTTAGAAAAGCAACAACAAATATGTTTTATGATGATTATGTTATATAACGAGTATAAAATGTATATGTGTTGTATCTTAACTGTGTATACTGTATGTGTTGTATCTTAAATAACTGTGTATAAGATACATGTTGTAGCTTTACTGTATATAATGTACATGTTGTATATTAACTGTATATAATAGAACATATAGTATCATAACTGTATATAATGTACATGCATAATGTATACATGTGTTGTATCGTAACTATGTTTAATGTATGTGTTGTATCTTATCTATGTATAATGCATGTGTTGTATCTTATCTATGTATAATGTATGTGTTGATTCTTATCTATGTATAATATATGTGTTGTTTATTATCTATGTATAATGTATGTGTTGTATCTTGAATATGTATTATGTATGTGTTCTATCTTAACATTGTATAATGTATGTGTTGTATCTTAACTATGTATAATGTATGTGTTGTTTATTATCTATGTTTAATGTATGTGTTGTATCTTAACTATGTATAATGTATATGTTGTATCTTGAATATGTATTATGTATGTGTTGTATCTTAACTTTGTATAATGTATGTGTTGTATCTTAACTATGTATAATATATGTGTTGTATCTTAACTATGTATAATGTATGTGTTGTATTTATTTATGTATAATGTATGTGTTGTATCTTAACATTGTTGAATGTATGTGTTGTATCTTAACTATGTATAATGTATGTGTTGTTTCTTATCTATGTTTAATGTATGTGTTGTATCTTAACTATGCATAATGTATGTGTTGTATTTATTTATGTATAATGTATGTGTTGTATCTTAACATTGTATAATGTATGTGTTGTATCTTAACTATGTATAATGTATGTGTTATATCTTATCTATGTTTAATGTATGTGTTGTATCTTAACTATGCATAATGTATGAGTTGTATCTTATCTATGTATAATGTAGGTGATGTTTGTTATATATGTATAATGTAAGTGTGTATCTTAACTATGTATAATATACCTGTTGTATCTTAACTATGTATAATGTACGTGTTGTATCTTAACTATGTATAATGTATGTGTTGTATCTTAACCATGTATAATGTACGTGTTGTATCTTAACTATGTATAATATAGGTGATGTTTGTTATATATGTATAATGTAAGTGTGTATCTTAACTATGTATAATATACATGTTGTATCTTAACCATGTATAATGTACGTGTTGTTTCTTAACTATGTATAATGTAGGTGATGTTTGTTATATATGTATAATGTAAGTGTGTATCTTAAATATGTATAATATACATTAACCATGTATAATGTACGTGTTGTATCTTCACTATGTATAATGTACGTGTTGTATCTTAACCATGTATAATGTACGTGTTGTATCTTAACTATGTATAATGTATGTGTTGTTTCTTATCTATGTTTAATGTAAGTGTTGTATCTTAACTATGTATATAAAATATACGTGTTGCATTATAGAACTGTATATTGTAACAGTTGTATTTAACTGTATAAAACGTACGTGGTGGATCTTTACTGTATGTAAATAACATGCGGCACATTTGTATTTTAACAGAAAGCTAAAGATTATAAAGAAAAAAAGAAACGTATATGGGTAGAAAAGGATGCTCATTAAACAATTACGTTATAGTAAGAAGAGGAATATATAATGTGTTTATTGTATCTAAACTGATAGATTTTTCAATAAAACAAATTGATCGATCATTGCTCTAGTCTATGTACTGGATGTATACATATAAAAAACATGCAAACGTATATACACTACTTAAGATATACATGTATCAAGGTGTTACATCCATCCCTACTGAACTTTTCTTACGTATCTGCTCAATGCTTCATATACATGTAAATACATGTACAAAAATAGCATTACCCATTTATCACTATTTCTATGATAGTTACTTCGATTAATTAAGTGATGACACATTTTAAAACTCATGTAAGAGTTGGTGCCCTTATTGAAAATAAATAAAAAAATATTAATTTCTGTAGATATTGCATGGTGACCAATATTTTTCTGTATCTTATTTTTCTTTATATTAATACTGTATTATTGCATTTTTACGATGAGTTTACATTAAATATGTTCTTTTTCTTGCTTTTATCTTTGAAAACGGGTTACTAACATAGACTTTAATGAATATCCAAAGGGGAAATAATGCAAAGGGGTGTCAATGTTGTTTTTTTGAGTGTCATGGTAAATCATTTTCTATCATGGAAACCTATTTTAATTATTTATAATTTCTGTCCGCTCCATTTGAGGTGATACTTTTGGGAGTTAGGGTCTTATAAGTATTCATATTGCCTTGCTTGAAGGAATGTAATACACACATTCAACATGTTGGTCCGCGATCATTTTCACTTGTATTTATTTATTTTGACAACTATGAATATGTTTAATGTTATTTAGCTGTTTCGTTCTGTAAAATCAAGGGCTTAAAACCTAGTATATAGAAGTGACCTGTGGTATGGGCCCCGTACATCTAAAACCATGCACTCTGCATACATAAGATCATTATGAATATAAATAGATAGAGAAATAGTTCAACTCAATCTTTTTTGAACCACCAATATTTAGAGATTTTAAATGTCACATAAGAATCCCGATGTGGTAAAAATTTAGACATAGCCTTAAAAATTAGTCAAAGCGAAGTAACTCTTATACACTCTAAAATCAGTTTCAACCAGAATTACCCCCCTTTAAAATCATTATGCTAGGTTCCTCACGTTCCATGTTGCAGTGACCCTGGTTGGAGACGTATTTTGCGGCCGTTATTTAAATTCTAATTTTCAATAGATTGGAGACAACTGTTTACAGTCCTTGGTTATGCCTTTCTCTTGAAATTTTCCTGTAAAACATAATTTGGAGTCATAATTTATTAATTTTCATTAATGTCGTCTGCAAAATATGTCTATTCATCGTCAGTATTTTCGACCATTCAATCAAAATGAACCAAATTTGAAAAAAAATCGAAACAATTTTGAAATTATCAAAGTTTCAATGTGATTTGGTTACATAAGTGGACTGTGTCCTTCAAAATTGGTTTTCAGCGTTGTTCAGTGAAGAGTAGGTTGAAATTCATTGACCTATACTATACTAAAGTATAGGTATGTGTTGAATTTTAATTGGTTCCATTGCATGGGGGCTCACTGGTAATTTTTAAATAAAAAATATTTGTTGGATATACAGTACATTCAAAAAGCTATGCATAGCGTGTGTCTATATACTGTCTATGGTTCATTTCATTCTTAGTAAGTAAATGTAAGCCGCATTGTTTAATGAGATGTAAAAAAATGTATATTTGTGGTTACATGCCCTATCCTAATTTTCCCTGCCACTCTAGACTTTTTATTAGGCTTGAAGAATGGTACATATACTTCCTCACTTGTTTACCTTTCCACAGGCTTTCAAGAACATACAAAATCCCCTACCCTAGATGTAACCAAAAACAAAATTTTTTTCAAATACATGTACCAACATCAGAGGGTGGGATCCAAAAATGATCTGTTTTAAATATAGACTAGAGCACCACTTAAATAATCATTTTATGACTAAAGTAAACAAATATTTATGGGTAGAAGTTGACATTATTTACAGAAATGATTAACTAGTACATAATTATACATGTATTTATTGATTCCATTATAGAATTAAGAGTCAATGTTTTTCAAAGAGCGATTGATTCTAGACCACATTATGTGTAAGGTAGAGCCCCTGAATGAATAATTGACTTGAGGGTTTAGGTTATGGCTTCTATTAAAGTTGTCACTTTGTGGTACCTAATTATTTGTTAATTGTGGAAACAAATATTTTACACAGCTTGTTATGGGTATGCCAAATTCGAAAGTTGTTTAATGAATATATCATTATATTTTCAGAATAGGAGTAACACCTCAGGTTGGATGATGCACACAGTATGGTATTTTAGTGAATGTTAAGTAGACCCACTATGTATAAGTTTGCATTAACTTATTTTTCTAGTTTGTTCAAATCCTAATGTGGAGATCATAATGATTCGGACCGTTTCAAAAGTAGTCTTTACATAGATGACCTTTAAAATTGATTATCTTCAATGGTGAAAAATCAGACTTGAGCGTAAAAACTGTATGTTTTGGGTTACCAACCTCATTCAATATAGAGTAGGTAGGAATAAAATTCTCTGTATTATTCTTGATAGTGTGTGGAAAGGTAAAAAGGTAAGCAAGTGGATCAGACCTAGTAAAAAGTACAGGGTTGTGGAGAAAATTAATGTAGACAGTGTAACCAGAAACATGTTTAAGCCAGCCAGTGGTTCAATAATTTTTTATTACATATTCAAAGCATCTGTAAGTTACTGATAGGTGGCAACTTCACCTAACAATCTAAGTCAAGTGCAGTGCTAAAATCATACCATTGTACAATAATAACACTTTTTTAAGACTGGGCAAAAATGATCTTGACAGGCACTTGATAGGCCTTTTGTCTGCGCTAGATTTGTAACTTGGTGATTTGGATTCGACTCCCGGTCAGGCAGGTCATACCCTTCCATGGAATTTTCAGTTTGTCTCTACATGTGGAGAAGTTGCCTGTCCCTAGTGGAAGGGTAAGTTAGTACTGGTAAGATGTTGTCCAGGAAAACTTGCAAGGTGAATCAGCCACTGCATATAACTGAAAAATTGTTGAAAATGGCGTAAAACCCAAATAAAATAACTACCGGTATATTATAACAAAATATGTAATACTTTAATAGAGTATTGTATCAAGAATGCATAAAAAGAACTAAAATAAGTTTGAACTCATTCCATTTGGACTGATAGAGGCTCACAGGGAAGATTGGGCATTGCTTAACTGTGTTGCCTTTATAAATAAAGTCTTTATTATTATTATTATTATAGTACCAAGAATGTGAATCCATTTAGTTTCTTTTTGAAGCCTTAGCCATTTATTTCTGCACTTAGTCTATAGGCATAAAAGAAAAATCTTCAAAACCATGACTAAGAAGATTGTATCAATATTAAAAACATACCGCTATGTTGAAAATTTACGTGATTTATTCTGACGAGAAAAACAACATCAGACCGTAATTATGAACTACCGATAGTAAAAAACACAACATGATTATCTTTTCAATTAGTATTTTATTATCACAATGAATTCAGTCATAAAAACATGTTATACTTCAGTTAACAAACTCACTCCAAAATGAACAAAGGTACAAAAAAAGACATTTACATCATTAACAAAAACATGAATATTTTCAAGTTCACCACTCTGCAAGCATTTATGTTAATCATAATTATTACCCATAGACTTAACATATACAAATATGAATATGGTAAGATGTTTGAACTCAGTAAACACCAAAAATTTGTTGTACAGACAGTGCAAACATGCTCACTTGTTTCATCAAACAAACATTACAATTATGCAGCAACTAGAAGAGTATTATCTATCAAGTGGGAAGCAATATTTTACAAAAAATGTATTTCAAATGTGGTACATTAATTTTGTAGTGTGTAATTTAAACAAGATGACCCTATACTGCTCACATTAGAATCATTGCTCAATGATGAAATCTTGTGTTTTGAGTCTGTGGTCATGAGGTCTGTTGTTACATTGTATTAAGGTTTTCCTGTGATTTGACCTGGTGACCTAGTTTCTGACCACCAGATGACCATGTTCATACTTGTCTAAGATATCATTAAGATAAACATTCTGACATGGTTTGGTGAAGATCCAATCATAACTTCGACTTATCAAGATTTGGAAGAATAGTTATTCATAATTCAAATTAAATGACCCATAAAAGTATAGCCTTACTATTCAGTATTTTGTCACAGTCCACACCGATTGTAACGACATTGGCTGGATCAGTCAAATATGTTGTTATATCCAAACGATTCGATTCAAACTGAATGCAAGTAGGCACTATACTACATGTAGTCTTAAATGTCCGACTAAAGACCTGTGTTCAAAATATGCAATAAATGTATTAATTAATTTAGAAAATGTCCACAAATTCATTGTATACCAAACAATTGGTTGCTTACACCATTCATTGTCGACAATTTGAGATCAGGGGTTTTCTTAATGTTTTGGAGAAGGTGACCAAGCCCCTTTATATGGTGATTAAATAGCAAGTCAAAGCCTCTTTTGAGGAAATAATTGTCTGAAACCAATTTGAGGGATGGAATTTCAGGGAGTAAATTGGAAATTTGGGGAAAATTACATGATTTTTTCAAAACATGTTCAGAAGGGTAGGCACCATTTACAGGCTACAACAATGTAATAAAGAAAAACCCTGGTAATATAATGCTATTTTATTAAAATGTTCTAACAAAAATATGAATTTAACAACAAATTTTTGTAATACATGAAAGAGTCAAAATTGGCACTTTTATTCTAATGTCGTTTCAATTAAGAAAAATATTGATTTGAGCAGCATCATTATAACAAGTTTCTACCATATTGAGATTATATTGTCATCCTTATCCCTGTCAAATGAATTCTTTTTGTACATTTTGACAAATAAGTTACATTTTAAGTCCCATATAGATGTTCAAGATTGTATGAAGTGTTGATAGTCAACAAGACTAAGGTCTGCTTTGCTCTATATTGTTCTATTGATCCTGATAGAAGGCACAGACTCTTCAAATTCACATGATTTCAACAACAAAACTTACTACATTTCATCAATTAATTCACACACAGCAATTACATTCATGCTTTTAACCCACAATATGTCTGATAAAACAACAGTTAACATTTGTGTCATTGACACTTCATTGCCCCAATTTTACAAAAGAAGTTCAGTTTGATACCAAACATATATTTACAAAATTGTGACCTGCTGCACGACAAAGAATATTCTTAAATACAAATACTGCTTCGATTAAACAAATCATAGCACTTATTAATACCAGTGATACTTCATAAGATGCTCATTGTTCGCGCAATAAATGTACATAGAATCATTCCTAGCACACGGTCAGTACAAATTTTCTATCAGTTTCTTCCTGTAGAGAAAATTCTCTGAGGGGTCTTCTCGGCAAGTTAAACTTTGTGTAAAATCAAAGACATCGGTTAAAATAAAGATCTATAATAAATATATGTATAAGGTACCCTCTGTTATATCATCAAATATTGCAAGACATGGTACACAAACAACAGTAAGCAATAAAATATAAATATTGTTACACAAAAATTTCTGTCAACTTAAATACAATTTCCAAATAATGTACTGTTAAGTAAAATATAATATGAACTGAAAAAACAATGACAAAACCTTTGTGTTGATAACAAAAAATACAGCAAAATTGTATCAAATGAATGCATATTTTGGTTAAGTCCGAAATAATTTGATTTAACAAGATTTAGGGACATCTCCATAATACAGAGTGCTGGTTGACAAGCAGTCATCAAGAACATCAATTACCGTAAATGTTCCTTCATTAACTGCTTAGATCAGACCACAAAACATACAAAAACTGTCAATACATATACAGAAAAAATATTTCAAAAATATTACGTACATTAAAAAAACATATTATGCCTTTGACATACTTTATCAACTTGTGAACAAAAATTGGCCTTTTGAGAACAAAAATTGGCCTTTATGAGAACAAAAATTGGCCTTTATGAGAATAAAATTGGCCTTTATCAATAAAAACATGGCAGACAAAGAGAATTAGTTAAAGGATCAGGCATACAATTAATGTTTTCTGCCGTTTCTTCACAACCTACCAAAATTTGTTGATCCTTATTTCTAATAACAAAAATTATAGAAAGGATGGCATGCCTACAAACTGACCCATATTTATGGTTAACAAAAGCAAATAAACATTATTTCATATAGGGGAAGATAGGAGCATAATACACAATGGTTTTTTTTCAGAAAAAGATATTTATCTTCATCATAATTATGAAACATAGATATACCAACAAAATGTTCATAAAAAAGTGTGGAGTGATATATTAATAGTGAGACAGACATTTGTCTACAATGATGGCTTAGTATAACACATGAAACTGTATCGAGGTACATTTCAATGAGTCAAAGTTAAAATTTTGAAAAACCAGAAATATTAAACTAGGTGCAGTGGAAACAATAAAAAATCAATAAACCAGTATGTTCCTGACCTGCAAAAATGGAAATTCTTGCATATTCCAGTAAACTTTCACCCCCTGCGTTAAGAATACTTTACTGATAATATAAATACTTAAAGTATAGACTTGTTATGAAATATCTAAATTCTTATTTACAAATGTAATCTGAATTTAACATGAATAATTGAAGAAATAACTATCTTTCAAATGCAATACATTTTTGAAATATTTTTTTTATTATTTTCATACAAAAAGAAATAAAAAAATGAGGGAGAAGCCACATTGAACAACTATAAACACGTCTTCTATACAGAATAAAAAGGCATTAACATTTGAACCAGGTATACAATATGAATAACAACAAAACCAGGTTTTGAAACATTGAGACCAAACCAATAACTATTTGTTTATCATATAGCATTTTGGGGTTGGGAAACGAATAATTTCAAAGCACAGCCTAATAATCATTATAGTCACAGGTAGGAAATCTACCACATATCATTTCAATGGTTAACAACCTAGGCTAGCTGAAGTTTTCACTACTACATCAACCTTGCATTTTAACGCTACAACCAAATAGGGGCAAATATATGACTCAAACAACCCTTGTATTTTAAATGATATAAAACCAGTTAAGTAACATGTACCAGGTAGCTTAACTTAATATAGGTAACCATAGCAACTAAAACAGTTCTATAATACAAATTTCCAAGAATTAACAGAAATAAAAAAAATGGTAGGTTACTTTGATTGATCGACATTTTTATGGATGGCAACATTTCAATCAGAAAGAGATTATTTACTTAATTAATTCTTCAGCAGAAATATAATCAATTAACAGAACAGATGGTACAAAAAGAAGACATGTCACAATAACTGACAAATCATAGAACTTCATCAATTTGAAACATGATATCAATCAAAGACAGTTCATTTTAACTACATAGATTATAAAAATCTCATCAAAACCAAGTATTTTGAATTATTTCTGGTTGTCCGACCTACCCTATTTTCTAACACAACCTATACTTTTATTAGGCTCAAAGATCAGTGCATCAACTTCTTCACTATTATTACCTTTCTGCATGGTTTTTGAGAAAAAATCTTTAAAAAATCCCCAAACTATACCAATCCTGTTTTTAATGAACATGTAACAGGAAATTAACTATTTTTTTATTCCCCAACATAAAAAGTTATACATTGCAGATATAGTGTTACTTTGTCGTACTTGCATATATACATGTAATATGTATGTTGTAATAAATATTTACTTCCCCAAAGATCACAATTTTCACCTTTATCAAACAAAAATTGCACAATTCATGAGTATTAGACATGTTCTAGAATGGTTTACCAACTTCCTGATACCTTATTGCTATTCTTATACAACAACAGTATTCAAAGTATTTAACCAAATACAATAAATTCTATGTTAAATCATCGCTATACAACTAAGACATGATCACAAAAATCATCAAAATCAACTCCGCATTTTGTATTAAATCATTGAACCAATATGACACAAACATAGACTAGATGACTTAAGCATGAACAAGCTATCATATTACATTACAGGGATAAAGTTGCCTGGTGATAACTAAATAAATATAGACTTATAATAATCATTACTCTCAGTAATTTTCTTTCTAATAATTTTCATTTGATTTAAGACTACAGAAAGTCATTCATCTATAAGTCCATGACCTTGAACCATCATTTATGATAAATTGAACTAGTACAATTATATTTAATCTGCCAATGTATTAAAGTTTAAATATCATTTTATTGATTTTTGGACTTGATTTTTATCAAAATCAAGTCCTTTGTAATCATTGACTTATGTTTGGCGCTGGACTCCATAACAGCTTGGTTAAAAGAATGCCATATAAAGGAAATAGTGCGCAACTAAATGGTATGTTTATATAGAAGTATCTGGAATCTTTCCCCAATCAAGTGTGTCAGATCTAAATACATTTCAAATCATTCTATTGTAACTACATGGAAAGAGTCATGTATCTAAATAAGTGCTTGTCGGTAGATACATGAGATTTTCAAATGCGTAGAATTAAAACCGCGTATTCACTGTCCAATAAAATATCTTGCCGTAAAAGTAGTTCTACTTTCGGTCTTCGTTCGATAGTTCAGAAAAATCTCCACGGACTTATTCATGCATTTGCAACAATCTACCATCGATGTGTGTGTTTTGTGCCTTTCTAACATTTCTTAATATTACAAAGCGAATTCTCATTTAATCGTATTTCGTGGTATTCACACCAACTAGTGTTATTTTGATGACGGAATCGCTATTTATAGACTCACTCCCCGCAGTGGCTAGTAGCAAAGCGTAACCGATGTGGGGAGTTTGATTTATCGAAGGTTGAATGTTAAAACTGCGGCTTAAGAATAATAATTCGAGTCGCTAAATACGAACGTAAATTACTGGATACATGCTTTTAAAATTTACTGTTTAAGAGTTCCTTTTACGCCAGATTATTTAGAATTACATAATCACGTCTGAATTTCATGCAACATCGGGTTAACTATATGTCATATAGGTCTTACTCTACTGTGTCAGGACCTTTTTGATTTGAGTGACCCTGAATGTGTTCAATGCGACGATGTTCTGTTGTGTTAAAACCAGAAGAATCAATGTTTGTATTAACTGTTAGTGAAGTGTTGTTTACTAGTTTTGTACAATAAAGAGTTTTTAATGCAATTAAATTGTCCTCAATTATTGTGCTAATCATTAAACTTTCCAATATCAGGCTTTTTCATTTTAAAATTTTAGCAAAGGGACTATAGTAAAGCCCTAGCTTATGTCATTTACCTATATGCATATGACCTGCATTACAATATATATGAAAAATCGGTCCGTAATTTTAAATGTTAAAATATTTGTGTGGGCTCGAACGATGTGGGTACACATTTCTCTCTTTTGTCTCGTATGGTAAAAATCAAGTCCGACAGTACTTTCAGTACTTTGATTAAACACGTTTTCACTTGATTAAAACTTTAAAAGCTGAGCTCTATTCACATTCTTATATCTAAGAATTATGTGTAAGACATCCTTCATAAACTTAATAAGAAGTAAATCTACAAAGCACTGCTATAAATAATTGTATAAGTACATAAATTCTATTAACTATTTTTAGCAAAATTATTCATCATAACAAACTTTAGTGCACGCCCCACTTCCTAATCAAATCAGTGACAAGGATTTCTTAATTTGTTGGCTGTCTTATCTTATCTTAATAGATTATAAAACCTGTGTTCTTAGATTTGAAGAATGACATAGACACTGCACATGCTCAGAGACGGAGAACTATAACTGTTAGAATGCATATTTGGGTGTTCTTCATAATAAGAAAGCTACGGTCACTACTAACTCCATTATAGCTTTCTTATCTACTAAGAACCTGTTCTAAAGATAGGACAACAATATCAAGCTAATCAGCATAAGAAAAAATAGTCTAAGGCAATACAAACTTGCTGGACATATTTAATAGATGATATACCATTCAATCAATAAAATGAATTTTTGAAACATGACTCTGTAAGTCTGTTTACGTGAACCCTTGTCAGAAGAACTAGTAGAAGTTATAATTGGACTAATGAGGACCCAATATTCACCAAAGTACAATTATAGCTTGAATAAAGTCACCTCAAATCACAAACTATTTTGTCAGACTTCTTTATTTTATCCAAGAAAGCCAAAAACAATATCTTAAGTCTGTCACAAGCACTTTGAAAACACTGTGTAAGAAATGTCCTCCTCTCCCTTTATAAAGAAATGAAAATAAAATAGATCAAGCACATTCATTAATTGAATTGTTTCAAAATGGCCTAAAATATACATTGTATACAAAATACAACAACAGAAAATGACAAAATATCAAAAAGTTCTCATCCATAATACAAAAAAATGCACGCATAGATGATAGAAAACAAATATATATGTTCAGGTTTTAATTAGTAGTGACATAGGAATACATTATACAACAGAGTAAAAAGGTCTTATCACAATTTTTCATGGATTTTTTTTAAAGTCATGTGATAAAAGAGGAATGAGCATTACTTTCTAAGAAGATTCAGAAATCTGAAAAAAGTCAAAAGCTGGAATGAATACATTGAAATAAATAGAAATATCAATATAGTACTCATTTTGCACCAATACCCATATTTATCTCAAATTTCAAGTTCAGTCTTAACTTTATCAGCATCACATTTTAGAGTGTCCATTACTCAATGGTTTTGGTGTGATTTTAGGTAGTTCCTTCGAATGTCCATTCTTCTCCTGAAAAATTTTGGTCAGTGTGTACATGAGTACACCTGCAACAACCAGGAAGTTCCCCAACCACCAATATAATGTCTTTGACTCATTATAGAATAAAACTGCAATAACGGTCTGGACGACAGACTTTGCATTAATGCTAAGGTGATGCGCTATAGGTGAAGTGTACTTTATCTGTAATGCACTAACCCATCCAATGGCTAAACTAAAACAGCCAGTGAATGTTAATATTAACCAAAATTTGGATGAGTATATGAGATCCGATTCAAAAACGGCAGTAAACTGTCCTGAGCCTAGCACTAAAGGCAGAAAGAATACCATACAATTCAGGTTATTATAATACGCCAATTTGAGAGAATCCCCGTCTAAGAGAGATTCCGCCTTTTTGAACAATATTCCTGAAACTGAGGCGGAAAAGCTTGAAAGAATTCCATAAATTACACCAAAAACACTCAATGTTCCTGACACATCTTCTTGATCAATTCCAATGAAAAATCCACATATGACCAGAAAACAGGCAATAACAGCTCTAGGTGTTATACCTCTTCCTAGGACACAAGATGACAATCCAATAGTGAATATTATGGTGAACGATCTGGCTACTTGATAAAACGCGACACCTATATGTTTCAGCATGAGATTATTAAATGTAAGTCCACACACGGAACTTATAGACAGCATTATCATTGTTTTAGCATACAAATGATTTGGGTCAACTTTCGGTAGTTTTGCTTTGACGCCGCATTTGGCAAAACTGTATCCAATACACAAAATAAAGCCAACGGCTGACAAACTTTGGTACCAGGCGGAGAATATAGTTAACTCTTTATCACCAAATGTACCACTGAGAATATGTTTGTTCATGAAAACCATGGATATTGAGATGAACCAGTACATCATAACTACACCGGCTATAATGCCGTAAGGCCGTCTACCCTGCTGGCTGTTCTCGTACATGATATTTGCTGGGCTTATCTCAGTTTTTTCAGAGTCTAAATTCGTGTTGTTGCCTTTTTCAAACAATGGTTCTGTTCTATTTTTTTCTCTTGTATCTTCTATTGTATTGTCAGACTGAAATGAAACAAACAATGCTTTAAACAATAACTCAATTATAAGAAATCAGCATGTCAACAAATTTAAAATAAATTTAATCAACTGAGTGTAAAAGTCATAACACTGCACTATCAGGTGACCTTTGTCAACAAGTTTTACAGTACAATCAAAACTGTGTTTGTGCCAGTGGTGAATAATTAACATAACCGCAAAGAGAGGTAACTTTTTAGCACAAATCACATCAAAATAAAGGCAAACATAGCACATAATGATATATAATATTGACCTCAACACATTGGAAAAAGAAAAATAATTAAATGCTGCTACTGTGTTCAAATGGATAAAATGGCAAATTGATATACAATTCATGGCTCTCCTTTCATCCTTAGAATGGTACCTTGACCCTTAAAATTAGCAAAATAGACGTTAGAACTGTCTTTTAGGAATTTGTACCAATTTTAAGGGTAAAATTTACCATTACATTCGAACGAAATTTTTGTTGACTCTTCAAATTATTATCAGTCATGGGTATTTTTTTACCATCAAATTTTGACATCTACCCAGTATACTACCAGTATACATGTAAAATTGTTATATTTTAATATTTAACTTCACAACAACACAAAAGGTCTATCTACAAGACAATGGAAATTGAAATAAAATGTAACAAATTACCCATTTTAATCCGATATTTAAATTAAACATACAAGTAACAGAACTGCAACAAGTGTATTTGGTAAAAAAAAAAATGTATTTACTAGTTCACCATGATGGTGCTCAACATGTCACAACACAACATTGATAATTATGTTCATACAGTAAACAGTTAACCATGTCCTATTTCATTTTCCATGTTGAGAAAATCTAAATGTATTAAATAACAGTACAAACTAAAATATAAGATTATGTGTATTAAAAGACCCAATTATATGACAAGTGTTTGTAATGTATAGATATCTCTCTATATAGATCTGTCTACAATTGGATTAATTGATGTGTCTAGTTTTCAATGTATTAAAATTTGGACTTGACATAACATGTACAGGTAACAATTACAGAAAATCAATTAAATCTGTAGTATGTAGTATTTAGATCAGTATGTCATTGAGGTCTTTCTGGTAAATATTTCAACAAAACACGGTAGTGTTTTTGGACAGATTTTGGGCTAAAATTCAGACCCGTTCCCCAGTCTGAGAAGCATATATTTTCCCCGATTAAAATTCTTTAAAGAAATCCTTTCAGTAGAATTTAATATTTTTCTTGAAAAAAAAAAACATGGAAAAAAGATCACTTTATTAACCTGTAGAATAGCTCTTTGTTCAAAATCATCAAGGTTTAAATAAGTAAATCTATTAATTATTAAATGTTAGGAGGTATATGTATACATTGTCATTTTATTGTTCCCCTCCAAGATACACTTTTCCCACCATTTTTGGGCCTGCAACCTTTCCCCAGAACATGATAAAAAAATATCGACATGAAAAAACTGTCACAAATTCAATGGTTATAAAATAATGATTTTCTTTCTCGTCCTTGCAAGCTCAACTACATTTATATATATAAAGCACTCAACCAGAACCAAATGTCTTAATGGCGAGATCTTAAAACTAGACAATATTTTTACTTGAATTGTATGCTCTCTGTAGTATGAAGGTATAACATAGATGAATACATCATCTCTAGTCGAGTGACTGCAGACATTCCATGATTCAAAAATACCAGAAGCCTTTAAAATAATAACTTTGTTGTATTATGATTGTTGAAGAAATAAACTATGTTTTAAGCAGTAATGTAACAATAATGTGACTTCAATCTAATTTGGATATTGAATCAATTTCATATACCATAGTACACACACTCTTAAGTTGATACATCATGACATGTGAAGTACATGTATGTGCATCTTGAAAGTTTTAAAACATATTGCCCAAATCAGTTAGTTACTTAATCTTTGTTGAGGAAAATTCAAATAATATTATACAGTAAATCTTGCTCATGCGACCACGTGTACTAAGTGACCTTTTTCTTAAGCGACCACTTCAAAATCCCCCCGAGCGTTTTTGCACTATGTTTTTAATGTATTAAGCGACCTTTGCTCAACGCGACCAGCGACCGCCAATATGTCGACAAAATTCGCCAGATCTTTTCATTAAGCAACCTTTTGACACGTCAAACCGTTAATTCCCATAGATCGTGAATTGTAAACACAGACATAATTAACACCTGACCAACGTGTGAAAAACATGACCGTAATCACTCGTGTATGCATAGAGCACTAGAGTGTAGGACTTAGGTAAAATACATGTTGTATCACTGGAAATCCTTGGGAAAATTATTGTTATGAGTGTAAAAAAATAGAGTTTTTAGCAAAATAAATGACGAAAGACATTGAAGAAAACCGCGCCATTTTTTGTTTACAGTAACTTTGCGTTACGTAAGTTTTACGAAAACGTGATAATGTCTTTTCTATCAAAACACCAACTAATTTCTCAACCCAAGTGTTCATACTTCTCCACATCATGAGGGTATCGTAATTAACGGCACAATCAGCAATGTTTGTTGTTGATTTTCAAACTCGCGTCCACTACAGACATCTTCGACAAAGAAATCCATGAAAAGTACGGAATTGTACGGGTTTTTAGACCATCGCTATGAAAAACGATTTATTTCCCTTGTTTCACTTTTGACAATTTTCTTCTTCGGTAAAAAAATAGATTCAATTTGTCTTTATTGATTTGTCACGGATAAAATGGACCGATCTTTGCACCATGTATAAGACAGACACCATATTCGATTTAAAAACATGCATGTTAAAAACATGTGAAAAAATTGGGCAAAGTGGTATTTACTTTACCGTAATGGAATATTGTAGTCATAAAAAAATATGAGATACGTCATCAACGACGCATTTCATTTCAAAAAGTACAATATATAATAGTACATATGCTTTATTTTACCATTGCTATTCATTTCCCATACTTTTTACCTCATCACTAATGTGTTTCATTGGTGATCTTTCCATTTATATGGTACAGTCTATGTTTTCCATGAACAAGGTTAAGTACCTAGATTAATTATTTAAATCAACCTGGATTTTCGTTGCATAATGATGGTAATTACTATTATTTGTAACACAGTTGAACACCTACTCACAATAAAACTACTCTGCAGCAAACAGTACATGAAATGAAACAAGGCTGGGTTCAACTATCGGAAACGTTTTTTTGTATTAAGAGACCGTTGTGTTAAGAGACCACTTTTGGTCTTTCCCTTGGGCGGTCGCTTAATACAAGATTGACTGTATTGGCAAGGAAAATTGACCAAGACCAAAGAAAGTCTAGGGTCAGCAGAAAAAATAGAGAAAGCCAATAATTTTGTATGCTGATTTACAAGCCAGATTAGATGAGCAAGATCAGAGGTCACGTTCATTGATCTATACTTAACCAACAATAAAACTTACCATGTTTAAAATATGAAAAGACATCAACAACTGTTGATACTGTTTTAATCATCCAAAGTCAGTTTATTCAATATTACACTTTAGAAACATGCACCTTGATTATAAAATCATAACACTTCCTGTTCAAGTATAAATAAAGTTCATTCAGTGAAAATTATCCATACATATGTAGAGTAAGCGATCGTGATATAGAAATCTATACTTATAATGTATACACGATAAAGTCCAAAGTATTTTCTAGGTATTTATCTAACTCTTAACAATTCCATACAAACGATATCAAATATTAACTCTGCTGAATTTTCACATTGACAATATTAAGTAAGAATCAATATGCCAAGTATAAATTATCGAATCTTAACAATTTCATTCAAATGATAATTTAAGATATTAAATATATGTAATCATAAATAATAAATAAATCTGTAAAATATTTAATTATATTATTAATATATAGTCAATTTCAAGAATAAATTATTGAATTATAACAGTGATAACCCTAGCTAGTGATAAATAACAACAAAATTCAAATGTACATGTATCATCTTATTAATGATATAAAAGCAAGAGTCATGTTCACTATTTTTTCCATTTAAAGGGACTCCTCCAGACTTGCCACAGAAAATCATGAAAAAATAAATCAAGTCAATTTGTGGATTTAACCTCATGAAAACAGTAAATCTTTATCTTGTGAATGTAAAAATGAAGTACAGCCAAATCTGTGTTAACCGCCATTTCTTAATAAAGGCCACCATGTGAATAAAGGCATTTCTTTTAGACACCATCATTCATGATTATTTATAACAAAATGACTGCAGAATAAAGACCACCTGTCCATAAAGGCTACATTTTTTCTTTCCCAAGGGCAACTTTTGTTCGCCAATTTAACGTAAAACTAAGGACATCCCTGAATAAAGTTGGTTTGTAGCTATGCGGCAGTAACATTTTAGAGTGGGTTACAGTAGGTTGGCATTTTTGTTTGTAATCATTATAATTATTATTGTATTAAACATAAAAAATTGGAACAAGAACGAGCGAAAATAATTTGTCAATGAATAAGTCAGTCACATTCCAGGAAACTAACAACTTTTTTAAAACCTATTCTGAACATTGTGGTACTATAATTACAGAACTACAGATATTATTAACAAGTAATCAAACCCTGTTTTTTGTCCACAATAGGGTTTTTGTTATGTTTAATTTTGTAACTGGGTTTGTATACACAAGTTAAAACTAGAGCTGTCACAAGGTCCCACATGCTGCATAGACCTTGGGGCTATCACCACATATCATCTAATGATGGTTAACATATGTGGTAAGTTATTACAATATCCTCCAATGAATGACAAAGATACAGAGCGGAACATACAGACAGACAGAAAAAGTGACTCCTATATACATATATATAGCCCTCACTATTTTAGTGGGGTATTACTAGCTAAATTATAGTTTTAGTTATTATGATGAATCCATTTAAACTAAGTTATACAGTACCTAATATTGGTGTTTATAACTCCATGATACAGAGAATATTAAAAACTATAAATGAACTGATGTTTCCTCTAAGACACAGAATGTTAGACTAAATTGTAAAATCACAAACTGAAAAAAATAAATAGACTAAATGTAAAGTTATAATGACATATAAATATTGCATTAAGTGTAGACATGTAAAATATTCTTAATAAGACATTCAGTATGACTTAGGTAGATTAAAGAGCACTAAGAAAACAGAATATCTGGATTAATCCAGTCATAATATAATAAAATAAAGGTGCTAAAAACTACTGAATTGATTTTGAAATGTTTGCACAAAAACTGACAAGTTATAATATTAATATATCAGAAATTCTTCAGTTTGAAGTAAGTAAAAAACATCAGAAAAGGATTTATTTAATACTAAATGTTTAATTTACATTAAGTACCAACTGTATGAGAAAACATGTACATGTACTAGATGATGGTCTGGATCTATACATAATTTGATTTACAGTGATAATTGTGATGTACCATTTTATGCATTTTGAGCATTTAATTCAAGAACAGTCATTATTAACCAAACTTAATTACCAAAGTCCAATATTGCAGTCAACCACCTTTAAAAATACAAAAAGATGATAAATAATAATTAATCTTCTGACAAAAGGTCACACAGATGATTCCACGTTTTTCTAATTACCATCATCTGCCACAAATCATTCAATCAGTACATGAGGCATTTCAGTATAATTTGCTCAGAAAGAAGCTTAATTATATCATAGTGATTTATCATAAACATTTCTATAAAGACTGAAGAATTAATCTACAAATGTACCAGTATATCAGTCATTCAGGTAACCACAACATTTTTACAGGCATTCAATTTATATCTTCATCACTCACCCTGTAAGTATTCAATCATACTAACCCACTAGCAGGGTACAGTATTTTTTCAGGAAATTAAGGCATGGTTTTCAGTCAAATTGGGAGAAGATTAGATAACTGAGTTAGAATATGTTCTACATTGTTCAGTTAACAAGATACTTTTTTCTATTGAGAATATGACCATAATTTGGGCTATAAAATAAACCGAACAAGAGGGCCATGATGGCCCTATATCGCTCAACTGAGCATTGTAACACTAAGGGATAATTCAATCAAGGAAAGTTATTTGACATGGTAAAGATTTATCTACTCAGACTGTACAGTAGTTGTTGAAATCAACTGACCCCCTGGAAAGGGCCAATATTGACCATGGGGCCATGATTTGAACAAATTTGGCAGAGATCCACAAGAAAAGGCAACATCCAAAATATCTAAGCCCAAGGCCTCATGGTTTTGGACAAGAAGATTTTTAAAAATTTTGAAGTCTACATAAATCAAGTGAGCCTCTGACGGGGCCAATATTGACCCTAGGGAAATAACTTGAACAAACTTGATAGAGGTCCACTAGACAATGCCACATACAAAATATCAAAGCTCTAGGCCTAGTGGTTTGGGACAAGAAGATTTTTTTAAAGATTTTAAAAAAAAATCCGGGGCAGGGCCATTATTTTGACCCTAGGGCAATATTTTGAACAATCTTAGTAGAGGTCCACTAGGCAATGCTTCCAGTTTCTATGGCAACCAGAGTTCTGCATGGAATTCTTTGAACAACTTTGGTAGTGCTTCAAGCAAGGTACACACCTGTGAAGTTTTGTTGAAATTGATCTAGTGATTAAGGAAGAGATGTTGTTTAAAGAAATTGTAAACGACAGAAGACTGATGACGAACAAAGCTTCATTCTAAAAACTCACCTTGGCACTCTGTGCCAGGTGAGCTAAAAATGCAGTCATGATCTACTACTGCAGTGGTAAGATTCATAAAATCATTTTGTATTAGGAAAGAGTAGGAACTGACAGCTAGGAACACAACATGCTGAATGAGTTTCTATATAAGCTGAATCATCACTATCATATTTTTTGTATAAGTAATAAAGATTAGAAGAATTGATGACATGGTGTATTTTGTTCACCCAGGTATATGTACAGTGCTCGGTTAAAGTGAGAGAAAGTCACTACAAAACTGTCTAATATCAAAACAAGAGGTCAATGATGGCCCTATATTGCTCACCTGAGCATTGTAACACTAAGGGACAAGAGGGCCATGATTGCCAGATAAAAAGACTCGTACAGAAAATCATCTTGAGCCTTTGTGAAATTAAGTGACCTGGGGACGGGGCCAATTTTGCCCCTACAGCAACTATAGCTGTCAAAGAGCTGACTAATACCCCTGCCGCCGCATTGAATGTGATAGTACACAAGGGGACATAACTCTGTAATGAGTGAATCACTGAGCATGAAAATAGTGTCTTGCACATCTACATTTTATATTGATAATATATTTTCAAGTTTCAATTTAATCCCTTGAAAATTGTGGAAGTAGTTCGCTCCACAAACTAAGACTGCCATTCTACACTATATGGCTAAGTTCAAGGGCACATAACTCTGGAATGAGTGAATCGCTGGGAAAGAAAATTGTGTCTTGCACATCTACACTTCATGGTGATAACATATTTCAAGTTTCATTGCAATTGCTTAAAGAATGTGAAAGTAGTTTGCTCCACAAACTTTCAATATTTTATGCGGAGGATCGATGGACCAACCCACCAACAGAGTGACTCCAATATACCCCCTCCTAAACTTCACTCTTTCAAAAAAATATTTCCGGTTGCTATGGCAACCAGAGTTCTGCATGGAATGGAATTCTTTGAACAGCTTTCGTAGAGCTTCAAGCTAGGAACACACCTATGAAGTTTTGTTGAAATTGATCCAGTGGTTTAGGAGGATATGTTGTTTAAAGAAATTGTTGATGACGGATGATGGACGACGACGGACAAAGCCTGATCCTAAAAACTCACCTTGGCACTCTGTACCAGGTGAGCTAACAACAGTACAGAAAAGAAAAAACAAAAGAAACAGCGATGAAAATATTGTAGCAAACATGTAAATAAACCAATCAAAGTATTAGTGAAACACAACTTTGCTACCACTTACATGTCTGGTTAATTTAAATTCCATAATTGTAAACCCCTACAGTAAATAAAAATATCAAGTGTTTTTTATTATTAATGCAATATTCTTAATTTCCTTCCCTCAAGTAAACATAAATATAATCTAGCATAATTCTTAAATAAAATAAGTCTGAAATTTTACTGTCCTTAATTCAAAGGCTGATTTTAATTACACCTAAATGTTCCACTACAAAATTGTATCCATGACAACAACAAGCATGCCAGAAAATTCAAAAGGAAATTTAATAACAATTAAGAGGGCCAAGATTGCCCTTGATCAAGACATTCCGAAAAGTGCCGGTCCTGACCAGTAATATTTCCTTAGGTCCAAGAAAAATTATGTCCCTGCCGGTCCGAATGTCCGATACTCCGATATATCGTGTATAAGATGCATAATTTTACGTTCAATATTGGCCAGGAAAATCAGGTGTGTCGTATACATTTTTGATGAACTCAATCTAAATTTCCTCAGCTAAAACCGGTCGAAATTGGAGACAATCTTAGCAAATGGCATATTAATGCCTAAGGGGAGTAAATCTTTCGTAATGTTTATCTAAAATCCAGTACGGGTCCATATTTTTCCCGGATTGTGTCGAGTCAGACATACATGCAAGTTTGATAATCGTCAACAAATGTTTGCCGATGGTGCCGCTAATTATGAAGTGTATAGAAGTTTGAGTACGTGTTGACACGTTGAGTAATCAAATGATGTTACTCTACAAGAGTAATTATCACGTTCTCGTAATAATTACCGGACACCAAAACAAACAAACAAACAAAATGGGGCGGATTTTTTTCATTTTCGTTTTACCCGCGGGTTTTACACAGGTGTGACCCAAAAGCAAAAAAATTTTTTTCCATGTAACCCATATAATTATATATAGAAGGGAAAGAACTAAAGAAGTATAAAATTTTGATACGCCGCACTTTAAACTTAAGTCTTAGTAGCATGTACGCACGCAGAAAATACAAACGTAATAGGCAAGAACCAAGGTTCGATATTAACACCAGCAAACTATCATAATGCATTAAGTTAAAAATAGACTTTGAACTTTCATTTTTTTTACCACCTGCATGTTTTGTTTGTTTTTTAAAGGGTCTGCTCAAAAAAGATTGTTTGCTGTTTACAACATAGTCAGTCCCCTATGGTATACAACCACACACCTTGATACAAATATCACTTGGTCCATCGGACAGAATATGACTATAAGTGCAGTTAGTACATGGAAAAACAAAGGAGACTGCATTCTTCCAAGCCTGTCAAAACGCTACAGTGTGGAACAAGTAAATATTTTAATGAAAAATGTTTAGTCTGTACAGACAAGTCTAAAACTTCATTCCTAAATGTGTTGTCCGGGCCAACCAATTTTTCATTCAGGCAACCAAAATTTTGGTTCGGACAACCAACTCTTCATAAACAAATCAAATGAAAAGCAGTAAAATTTTCAGTTTCGGGCAACCACATTTCAAACTTTAATTTCACAGACTGGGTCTTTGTTGATAGAAAACAAGACTAATAAATATCCTCATAGTTTAAACCTTTATCATCTATATGTCTTTGTTTTATATAATAACATTACATATGACTCCATCGAAACTGATCACCCCCTGATTTTGGACCAGGGGTCACAGATGACCCCCAAAATATCCTGGCTGACAGAAACACTGCATATTCCATAGAAATTAATGTTATTACATATTCCCAATTTGAAATTTGGTGCGCTAAATTTCCCCTTTTGATGGGCATGGGTAGTGAGAAAATTTTGGAAAGAAATCACTGAATAACAATGCATTGTGGGATTGCCTCTCGATATCGGTCGGAGCTATTTTTAGCAGATGCGAATCCATGTATATATTAAGTCCTTGATGTCACTTATAAAAGTTCATATTTCAAATAAAGTACTGGTAGTTAAAACCTGATTGGACAATCATGATATTTTGAGAAAAAAAGAGAAATATTTTAATTTGACACCAAAATTTAATGATCAATAAGTTCATACAAAGATTGGTAAAACCACTGAAACTATTTGTACAGGTTTTTGGGCTGACTAATCAGGTCCAATGAACCATGCACTGCCCACAGAAATACAAATTTTGTAGGCTATCAATTATACAACATCTTTGTAACATTACATTGTAAAAATGTCTTTGTTGAATTCAAATGATAAGTGCTTTAGTCAATACAAAATTTATGGCCATGAAATCCAATAAATTAAGTTTCCATAAACTGTTTGAATGTGGCAGTTATAATAATATATATATAATACACTTTAAATAAGTTTGTATCCAGAATTTAGGACTGGGTAGGTTTTCTTTTTACTATATAACACAAGTAAAAAGAAGGCCCATAAAAATTAAATTTTATTTACTTGCTAGGATTTTCGTGAGTACAGAGGAGTACTCAAAACAAACTTAGTTTTATTTTCAGCCTTAGGCCAGCGTTTTTTTATCTTTCGATTTACGGGAGCGCCGTGTCTAAATATTGCAAAAGTCAAATAAAAATAAAATTCGAAATCGTCTATTTTATTTTATTTTTTCCGCCGATCGTCTCTGCTTCCCGTATTTCAAAATAAATCTAGTGTTGTGTAACCTTTTTCACGACAACGTAATTTGGCGGGGAATGCTTAGAATGCTTTACCGATTGATGTTATTTTCCCGCGCGGTGCGCATATTTTGTAAGAAATGAGCAACCAGTCTCTTTAGAAACCATGACAACAAAGATGGCGGACACCTCCTACTTCAAGGTGTCTGTCAGAAGCATTGTAAAGAAGAACAACGTAAATAAAATTGTCCCGTTGAAGTCAATCGAAACAATTGGACAGGCAATATTTAATATCCTGCAAGACGTACATGATGAAGTCGTCAATTTTGTTGAAGCAGGGCAGGACCGGTTCAGGTGTGACCTGGACACGCCGATCCATGTGTTGACGGGCCTTGGGTAATAAATTCTTTTAATTTCACTCTACATTTAACATGTTTCGATGTCTCAACTGAGCTAAAATGTTATTTTATTTTTTTGAACGAATTTACGGCATGTTGTTTCCTTGTCTGTGCCGTTTCGGATATGGTCTGTTTACGGATATTGCACATGCAGCGAATTTGCAACAGGCTCAACATACGATTGGGTCTCGATTTATAGGCACAGTCCCATTCCCCCACCTTTTTATGCCTTATTTATTACTTGTGACTCAATGTGTTTAATGTCTTATAACTGTCAAGGGTATTAAAGTCTATAAATTTGTTAATGCCATGGTCTGTTCATGCACAAATGAAAACACATTTAAATATATTTTTATGAATATTATAAGACAGACATTACATGGGGTTTATGAACAATTTAATAACCTTTTAATATGTGTCCAGTGATTTATTTTGCAATATTTACTGCCTTATATGGACAGTTTGCCCTAACAAAATTTCCTTCATTTTCCCCCTAAAATGGTCAGAATTTTCCCCCGACAAGAAGTTTTTTCCACATGATCATGTAAAAAGAAGACAAATACACATTTCACATCATTGTCACCAATTGCAGTGTAGTAATATTTATATTTATGATTTAAACAACTAAATAATCACAGAGTTGTGTTTCTTAAAAGGAATCATTTTAATACATGAGTGATTTTGTTCATAGATTCTAATTATTATTTTTTTAGAACTGAAAATATGATTATGGTTGACTTCATAATATTTTCACAGGTATAACAGCTTAACTGTATGGTTGACTGGCAGGAGCACTGATCTGGACTGTAACAACAACCAACCAACACTGAATGCCTTTACAATCCTAAAGACTGCTGCTCGTCAATATTCTTCATATCCTCACTCCAGGTAAGATCAGGGTGTCAAATATACTTGCTGCTTTAATAATCATTGAATATTTACCAGTCCACAATATCTTTGATAATTAATTTCTATTTATCATTAACCTTTTAAACTGGATCCTTAAAATGTTATTGTTTCCAATTTGAAATGTCTGACAAAGAAACAGAACATGAGACGAGATGTATTAAATATTTTAATTCTGCTCCTTGCTCCTCAGCCAATCAATTGTTGCAAATTAAATTATTTTGTTTATTCTGTCACAGAGAAGAAAAGACACAGAAGGATGTTCTGTTCAACAAGGTGGTTGCAATGCTGAAGGCAAACAATGTTGGATTCACACCAATACAGGTTGAAAGTACTGGGAAAACAGTTGCCACTACTTTGACGTCAATTTTATGGTTTATGGATGGACGACACCACCGTTTTGAAGGGAGGGGAGTTACTTTACCTGACATGTTTCAGAGTCTGAGGGGTAATAGGAGCTATAAAGAACAGCATCAAAAAGTACCTGAGGTATTCAAAATAGAAATGTACTTTTCAAAAATATGTTATAAAAGTACCAATTTTACAGTATCATATTAAACTAATTCCTGTATCAAGTAACAGGCATGGGACTGCGGTCACAATCTGTGATATTCACTTTAATGTTTATTTAGAATTATATATCAAATTGCTAAGAGGGAATGCATTTTCATAGGGGCATATGTGTCTTATGAACCCATGTCTAGTTTCAAGCCCGCCCGGCTAGCTCAGTGGTTAGAGCGTTTGTCTACTGATCAAGAGGTTGTGAGTTCGAACCCCGGGTGACGCTCACACTGTCCGTGACAATTTGATCAAAGATCCTATGTTAAATTGTGCTCCTCCTCTGAATTATGTGGGGTAGCTTGGCAGAAGATTACGGATAGAATGTGGTTAGTACTGGTTAAGGCCTAAATGAAGGCCAGGAAAGCTGGATAACTGCCCGTCACAATATGACTGAAATAATGTTGATAATGGCATTAAACCCGATGAAACAAACATCTAGTTTCAAACTGTTGCAATTATCAATGGATACTATTAAATTGAAACATACTGAAACTTGAAAAAAGGTATCATCATAGTATGTGTACTGTGTATATTTTTCAGATAACTTGTCTTGACCTGAAAGAAAATGTTGACAAGCTTGGTGAGCTGCTTCTTCTTCCTTGGATTCTGAATCCAAAAATCTTGAAGTTTAAGGCAGCAGTTAATGACTTGTTGTGTGGGCTTCAGAAGTACTTGGACTTCCTAGAGTCTATGGCGAAGAGAACCAAGAAAAATCTACACAGTACTACCCCAGTAAAGAATTTGAATGAAAGTTGGGTACTGAAAGTAATTGAGGACTCAAAAGAAGAAGTCAGTAATAGATATGAACCCCTTGTGCAGAAACTGAATCCAATAGGCTTGTACGAACCCATTGACTTGTGCGATCTTGAATCATTGGACAAAGAAGAACGTAGAAAATGGTTACTGGGATGACCTTACCCTTTCCAGTCACACAGTTTACCTACAGATATGGTAATTATCTCGGTAATTTAAATATGGTATGGAAGATACCGATGGACAAAAGAACGACAGTCATCTGTAGAAATTAAACTTGTTCAAGACATTCTTAGTCAGGTTGCTGTATATAAAACCAGAAAAATGCACAAAGACTTTGTTACAAGATACCGTATGTTTGCTAAGCCTGTGGTGTTGAGAAACATGTTTCAGTTTTTAACCAATTTTGAATACAGCCTAGAAAATGCTGCCGAGTCAGAAATTGATTTGAGGTTATGTGAGTCTTTGCTTCAGAACGAGGACACCGACTTGATCTTTGATCTCAGAAAGAACAATGGGAGGCCACCAACAAAAGAGTTTGATTTATTTTGGAATGATCTTGAAAAGTATTTAGAAGAAAAAAAAGTTGTTCATGAGTTTAAGTGCCGTTTTAATAAAATAAAAAAAATAAAAATTTAGATCGTTTTATTTTTATTTCCGATGCTCACTTTTTTCTATTTTATTTTTATTTTTATTCCCTCCTCCTGGTGCTCATTTTTGAAAAAAATCCCGTAAATCTAAAAATAAAAAAACTCTGGCCTTAGGAAAAAAAATCTATACATAAAACAGATAGTTTTCGAGCTAGTTATCTTTTCTATATATTAAATGCATTGATAGTAGTAAGAGCAACAGTTGTGGGTGGGCTTGAAATTTGATTAAACAAGTGTCTGTGGTCACATCATTAGCATTGAATCTTTTGAAGAAGCTATTAACCCTGATTGTTCAAATTCTAACAGCTAAATAACTGATCAAAATTAAAAATGGCCAAAATTTTATCCCCAAATTGGCCTAAATTGCTGATTAATTTGTTTAATTTTAAAAAGCCTTTAATTGCTCAAGTTAAGTAAGTGCTTTATTCAGCTAGTGATACAGTGCGGTTCGGGTGATTTGTCTAAAAATTGTGAATCGCCGCGGAATTAAAATCGCACTTAACCACAGGTAGATCGCTTCAACGCGGCGATTTGAATTTTGGCCGTCGCATTCTGTGGCGATGATTATCAACGGTGACTGTCACTACAGAGGGGCAATAATTTGCGGTGGACTGCAGCGACATTATTTAATTGCGCTTCAGAGAACAAATTGTTGCCTGATATGTGTTGTTAATCCTGATTGCGATTTGCATCACCAACTTCGCACCTCTAACAAATGAGATTGCCGCGAGGCATAGATCTAATTTACTCAAGGTCTCACCCGTATTTTTCATAGTTAGTGCTTGTTTATGTTGATCTGTCCAATTAAGCACGTAAATGACGGATTAATGAAAATGCGCATTGTTTTGGATCCTGATGACCTAAGTAATCATTTTCCGAAAACCTACTTTCACGTTACGTATCGATGTATAAGGATAAAGTTGAAACATCGCTGAATAAAACTAATTATCATAACCATGAATAAACGCCCGCTGCACGGTCCAATTCTGGTATTCCAGTCATACAGTGACGTGTATTTTACGGAAAAACGTTGAAATAAAACAAAAATATTTTATCCTGTTGTGTGTCGATTTTTTTAATTGGTTAGTGAATAAAATAAAATTCACACCATAAGATGAGTTACTTTTGAATATGATTGACTTTTTGTGCTTGTAAATGTTAACAACAAAGACTTTAGTAGTGCTGAATGTATTTGAAATGTAATCTTGTGTTGGTTCTGCTAAACTTTACTAACTCATGACTACATTTATTGTAATACACTACAAGCTGTGGAGGTACACATACTTTAATGAAAGACCTTCTTTGCAATTCGCATCGCGTCATGTGGCTCCAACTTTTTTCAAGCCAGTGTGGGCCCTGTGTGTTGTTGTTTTTTAATGGAACATCAACCTCGATTACTGAATTTAAACAATAAAATTTGTTATGATGTTTGTTTGGTTGAGTCTTATGCCCCTTTTATATGTTTTCAATAATCAGAGTCATATGAGATGGACAGTTCATGCAGCGTTTTTTCTCTCTTCATTAGGATGAGGCCTTAGCATGTTGAATTTGGAAGAATTATCGCCATAACTGCTGATTTAAGCACAGGAGCCTGTTATTCAATCAAAAAAAAAATTATACTCAATAAAAAATTACCTACGTATAGAAAAAAAAAAACAGGAGTGCAATGCCTCCCACTCCCCACCCACATCGCCGATACAAGAATCTCTATTAAACAGCGGTCAACGCGTGAAATTCTGGTCTACCTAGTTAAAGGCTATAAAAAGGTAACAAATGCAGGTCCTACCCTTGACATTTTCTCAGTTTTGCTTATCCTATTTCAATAAATCCAAGAGTTTCTCCAGCGGAGGGTAGCCATTGCGTGACGTCATCAGCCAGCCAAAGATACTGCTGCGGAGCGAAAGGTTTAAATATTAATTTTACTCTGCTAAAATGTATTTCAACATGCATTGCTTTCAAAATATTTTCTGATATTGGAAAATGAAAGATTCATTTTATTTGTTAATTAATTTCCATAAAAGAATTGTTATTAGAGATTTGGAAAAACCCAAGGGGAATTAACTCTAAGATTGATTACATCATCCTGTCGATAAAATACAAACGTTCTGTACGGAACGGTACGGTTGCCCGGAGTTTATACATATAACACTTTACTCCGGAGCAGCATCTTTGACCCGCCTTATGACGTCACGCAATGGCTTCCCTCCGCTGGAGAAACTCTTGGATTTATTAAAATAGGATAAGCAAAACTGAGAAAATGTCAAGGGTAGGACCTGCATTTGTTACCTTTTTATAGCCTTTAACTATGTAGACCAGAATTTCACGTGTTGACTGCTGTTTAATAGAGATTCTTGTATCGGCGATGTGGGTGGGGAGTGGGAGGCATTGCACTCCTGTTGTTTTTTTCTATATACGTAGGTAATTTTTTATTGAGTATCATATATAAAAATTTTTTTGATTGAATAACAGGCTCCTGTGATTTAAGATACAAAATAGCTGGTGTAAGTTTGGATTTTTGGGAAAACTGCATGATTTTAAAGAAATTTTCAATTAGGAAGACTGTCCGAAGAGGCCTAAATTCTATAATTACTAAGTCCAACTGATTAGACTGCTTTGTGATGGCGAGACATTTTTTCAGCTTGGCTCCATCCCGCACAGTCTAACAAAGAGCTGCATATTTGTGTGCAGAAAATCCCTAATTAAAACCTGTTGGGCACGATAACTACAATATCTGTGACCAAAATGAAGCATTTGCTGGGTAGTAAACACGTTTCTATACTCATATGAGTATAAATGATTCCAACATACCTTTTCTGAAAGATGCATTAATGATTTGTTTCTCCCCACTATTTCCCAACTGAAAACGAAACTGGCGTAATGGAGGTAAAATGCCGGTGTCAAGGTAAACATTGCCTACTCTCAAAAATACGCTTTGCAATAATTTAAGTACAAGTTTAAATAAGCTGGCATGACAACGAAACGTTGGCATGTTGAACTTGAACTTAGATCAACTTTCGTTATTTAGTTCTCCTTATCTGGCAGTCGAACATCATGTATACTGATTTGAAACATTTTTAACATGTGTAGTTTTAAGCAAATTACCAACTTTAGTCACCTATTTGAGATTTCTAATCATTATATGGAAAGTAAAGTGGGATAGCTCACAACTGATGCGGGCTCGAGTCGAACCCTCAACCTCCTGCATAAATGCTCTACCAATTGAAATAATCAGGCTGTTAATATTACAGGCATTTTTATTCAAGATATAGTGAGAAACAGATTATTGCAGGGCTCTCCTTTGGTAGCAAGACAGTTCGACCCCTAACTTTTTCAACCCCCACTTTTATCCTTAGCCTTATCGACCCCTAACTATTTCGACCCCTACTTTGGGAATATTTGTGACGGCATTTCGACCCCTACTTTTTATCTTTATTATTATCAAGGACTTATATAGCTCTACATAAATTACTTTAAACTGTTAATACGGAAGTTGCGAATCCATGTATGTATATAAGTCCTTGTTATTATCAGAGACGTATAATACAAGTATTATACGTCTCTGTTATTATGAAGAATATTGAGCTATTTTTGTACATTAGTTTTTTTTTCATCATGATAATGAATATATATAATATGCGTAATATTTTTGTTTGAAGAAAATGTGTTAATAAAAAAATCAATTCAGTCGTGAAAGAAGTAGCTGAAGTGTACTGCAGTGTATTATGAACTTAATTAAGTATAGTGCTTCCCGTAAATTTGCATTTATTTATATGAACAATGTTCTTCTATACTTCACTGTTCATCAAAGAAGTTTACTGCAGTCAAGGACTTATATACATCCTTGCTGCAGTGTATTAGGAACTTACAGTATAGTGCTTCCCATTCTTCAGGTGCGTGCACGTGTACGTTCTGGTACTTTGTGTACTGTACTGTGTTCATTGTGTACATAAACATTGATATTATAATTACGTGTTAATATGTACATTGTGTATATACTTGTTGTACTTGTTATCATTTCACGTTCTATAATGTATTTATGTTATTTATTTTGTTATCATATTCATATACCTAATGCATGTATTTTGATATACATTTAATAAAAATGTAAATATCAGTCAGTGCTTATTTCTTCAATCTGATATTAACAAACACATGTCCCAGACATTCAATCTGTATATTTAGTCTGACGAGGCTTGGAACCCATTTATTCGTCAATACTTCTGTTTTTTATACATCAGTCTTCGATGAAAAAACAACACACACATCATTGTCAAATTATTCATTAATTTTCATTATAGCATTAATATTTATGAAGCCTTTTTTAGAATAAAAAATCATTATTATTAAGATAAACAAAAATGCATCACTTACTCTAATATTTAATATATGAAATAAACAATAAAGTATAATTTGATCATTTTACCATCACTTAATTGGAGCACAAAAACGTGTGAACGAGTTTTTAACAACCATTCAATTATCTATTGTCATACCAAATACAATGTGTGAAATAGGGGTCGAAAAGTCTTAGAAATTTAGGGGTCGAAATGCCATTAGGGGTCGAAAGTGTAGGGGTCAAGTAATTTCGGGGTTGAAAATGTTAGGGGTCGAAAAAGTTAGGGGTCGAAAAGTCTGACACTCTCTCCTTTGACTCTTGAAATGGCATTTTGACTCTTGAAATTTGAAAAATAAGGTTTTTGACTCTTGAGAATTGGAACCAAAGGGTCAAATTTACTATTACTTTAGTAGAGAATTATGTTGACTCTTTACATTTCTATCAGCTAAGGGTCATTTTGAACCCCCAACTTTTGAAGTCTATTGAGCGCCCTGATTGGTTGTAACCAGTTTGTAACCAAAATTTGAGCAGAAATCATGAAATTTGGAAATGTACAGGAAGCATGAGCATACAGATAGGAAACATGCTAGGCTAGCAAACAATGTAGCCACTGACAATCACCGTCATAAATAATTTCAGTGCATGCAAGTCAATAAAGTTTCTCTCATGCCCATAGACATGAACCAACAAGAAATAATGAACGGGTTGCATTTTATGAACCACTCGATACAAAATGTGTAGCCGCATGGGTAACCATAGCAAATAAATAACATGTAGTAAAATATTTCACATCTTATCGAAAATATCGTGAATCTTTTGATAATCAATACCAGCACACTTACTTGTAATGTCAGTAGAATCCAATTCCATAACGTTTACCGGCTGATCAATGTCTCACTTCTTTGGAATCTGGCAGCCATTTGTTTTGGGTCTGCTTGTTACATACAAAACTGTTCCTTTAATTAATCGATTACGATTACTTGACCCCAGTAATAATCATTTTAAACCAACATTTATAATATGCGTAAATATATGGATTAAGTATGAGTTTTATAAATATAAAACACAAAAATATAGATATAGTTGGAAGCAAGAATGTTTAATATTTTATATAGTCAAACAATAGAATGGGGGGGGGGGGCAAAAATGCCCACTTTTAGAAAGGCCCATACCAGAAAGGCCCATACCTAAAATTAAGGCCCACATTTTGATTATTATTACAGATGATAAATATAATATTTGTCTGATATAACTACTTCGCATTCGGGATGACTTTGTCTTTAAAATCTTTATCCGATATCGGAATTATGTATAAATTCCCGCTTTCCGGTAAAAAGATAAGATAAGATTTATTTAAAGTCGGTAAGACAATAACAATATAACATAAGCCATCTAAGGGCTTTTGAGCCGACTATATAACTAGAGTGAACAACAATAACAAATTATATAAGAGCTGTAAAAAACAAATGCATGTTTAAGAATATACAGACAAGCAAGGAAGCACATTTAAAAACATCTATTAACAAAATATTTTAAAGTAAATAATAATAATAATAAACTTACGAGATATATAATTAAGGAATGCCCAATTCTTTTATTATGCACATGATGCATAATATACAATTATTGGCAATAAAAAGAAGACACATTAAATAATACAGCATACATTACATATAGCATGCAGTTAAATATACAATATATTATATATACTGACCATATTAACAATATAACAATTATTTAATTCAGGTCTTGTTTTAAAAAACACACTGAAAACAAACTATGAATTCCTTCTTTTTTATCATAAATATATTATGATTTCAGTAGTTTTACTTTTTATTTCGTTCAAAATCCTGTTCTAAGTCATGGTCAAAGCCAGAACATTGTTCTATTTATATAAGAGCCATAGAAAATGAATCCAAGTATGCCCTTCAGGAAAAGCTTGAATAAACAGTATCAAAGCAGGTGGTTAATGCCGACTGTGACGTATTGGTGTTTACACCAAGATTGTACCAAAATTCGAGGGAAACAACTCAATTATAAAATGATTTGGGTAAATCCCTAGTCTTCTCCCTTGATTAATTCATGATTCGGAATATTTTTTATTGAAAGTAAAATTCAATTTCACTGATATTTTAAAGACATCGTTTGAGGTAAAATAAGACCTACTTTAATCTTACCCCAAAAAGCTAACGGTGCTTTAACGATCGATATACGTACGTACTTACAATAAATGAGTGCGTACCCCGCAAGTGTATTTTATCAAGGACTTATATATATACATACATAAGTCCTTGATTTTATCAACCACCCAAGCGCAATTAAACCCCACAATGGCCATTTGGACGTAATGGCAACCTCATAATGTCAATGTGTACTAGCCTAACCCAATATGTGTCGCTCCTGGGTGTGCAAGATACCCATAACCAATAATTTAACATGACCCTGTACATGTACCACAGACTGTACACTAGTATAACAGGTCTGTGATGGTGAAATCGTAATCATTCCAAACTTGATTGCTCACGTAATACTTCTCTTTCAAATAATATAATACACAATAACACTGTATAATAATAATATATTACAGGAGATGTATGTAAACATAATAGAGCTAATGCTTATATACAGTCTTGTGTGACATTTTTTTCCATTTGAGGAAATTTTAAATAAAATTTATTAGATCTACAATTTTCTATCACGGGGCAAAAATCGACATGTTTTCAATATTTTCACTTGGAACACATCATATAACCTTTGCTTAGATAGAACATTATTGCATGTTGTTTTCCGATCCACACGTCACGGAATAGCGTTGATAAAATAATTTAGAATAATCATGATGTTTTTTAATAAGTCTTTTATCCAACGTACATTACTTTATTAAAGGCCCATTAGCTTTTTGAATTTAGCAATACCGAACAATAGATAATTAAATTGAAAGTAAAATATAAGAAATAGATTTTATTTGCACTAAAACGTACAAGGTTTGCACAATGGCTTTCTTTAGCCACATATCGTAAAAATGTTGCCAAATGCCTTTTCTTATTTTTTTGCAATATCATTGAAAAATAATGTATTACATTTCTATAATGTACTTCGTGATTAAAAAAGAAAATTTCGAAGTGTTTTTGCTGCAAGTCAAAGTCAGTTTCACTCATAAGACACCTTTCTAGGTAAAATAAGACCTACTTCAATTTTAACATCCAAAAAGCTAATATGGGACTTTAAAGGCGCTGATTGAGGATCAGCTGCCTTTGTATTCTTGAATTTTTGGAACATGAGTTGTACACGTCTACTGTTACTGGGGGATACTGTCCCTTGATTATAGTCCCCTGGACGTTTGCCCCCAATGAAAAATGGTATTGTGGACATTTGCCCCAGTAGAAGAATGGTAGGTAGGACATTAATTTGCCCTAAGTCCTTATTTTAAGTGGACATTTGCCCCAAGTCCTTATTTTTAAGTGGACATTTGCCCCAGTGTTTATTTCTTAGTTATCATTCTGCTAAGTACTGATGTTATATTTTGGTTTATGCTACAAAATTCCGACATGTACGTATACCCTGTGATGCTAGTATGTGAAACGTTTACAAACAATATGAGCAGCAACATTTTGTAGGAATAAATGATCCTTTATATACATACATGTACATTTAAATACAAGCCTATTTATTAACATGCACATTTGTATACATATGTCATCAGTTATTCGTCCCTTCTGCTTTTATTTATCACTTAAATTACATTGATAGTGATTATCTTTTGGGAGATCGTTTAATGTACTTGTACCATATACCAGTTATTATAACCAAAGACCTATGCTAAACATGTATAGTATAGGTCTTTGAAATAACCTCGAACACCCATCCCGTCTTCCAAGTACAGCCATGTTCATTAAAATACAAGCACGTTTTTAAGTTGCAAATAAGTTGCAAAGTTTACTCATACAAGTATACGTGACATAGGGGGCTAGTACGGATAAAAAACACACACACTTATCTATGTATATAAAATGTTTAAAATATCCGAGTCAAGCAAATTAATAATGAAAAATATCTAACATTCCATGGGTATTATATTACATGTACGTATATATAATTCATTAGCCGACCGGTTTCGTCATTGACTCATCATGATATTAATAATAAAAAAGAAGAAAATGTGCAATATACAAAAACATCAGTGTTACTATCTTTATTTACCACGGTTTTAATGTCAAATGCATATATTTATCTTATTTATTGTACATGTACATTATACTACTCATGAAAATGGACATTGTGTTATTTCACTTTCTTATAAATCATTGTAAATCATGATATCCATATGCAAATGTAAATCATTGAAACGTGTAAATAAAGCGTGTGTATATAATAAAAATTACAATTTTTTTTTATATAACTTAGAATTAACAGGGATTCTACAGGTCTCTGCTATATATTACAGTGCATGTTTTGACGCCGTTTTAATTTTGTATTATTGCCCTGATAAGTCGAAGGACAAAATCGGTTGGCAATTTTGATATATATGATAAATGCAATGTTAATGTATAAGGATCCTAACACATTACATTTGTACCTCCACATTGAAGAGTATGTAAATAGGCTAAAATTACTGTCAACAGCATTGAAACTGAAGGTCGTGGGTTATTCCTCAGTTGGGACAAACTTTTGTACCTTATAATATATAGCATATTTAGCCTTAAAATTAGGGTGAAAAAAGTAAATACATGTAGTAAGTTTCTGACGCTTTGAAAAAATAAGAAAGTGTTTCTTTTCGTATTTTTTAGTATACATGTATTTATATACAATTATGTAAAATACAACAACAAATGCAATTTCCAGTGCAAATTTATTCTTAATAATGAAATTATGCATGCTCATTTATTGATCTGTATTATACATACACAGAGTTTAGCCGTATAGAAGGATATATAAAGGCTTTTCTGTCATGTAATTAAACCATCATTTAAAAAATGCATGGTCAAATCATTAATAACATTGTCAAATAACATAATTACACATCTTGAGCAAAGTTATCAGAGAAAAAAATAGATTTCACACCCTTTGGAATTTTGGAGTTAGGATCCTAATAGATCTACCTTATAAATACTTTTTATTATTAATTAATTTGACGTGGTACAATCTTTAACATTTTATATATTATATGTTATTTAGTGTCGCTACCTAAAACAACAGTTAAACCAGGATTGATATCGTCAGAGGGCTCATATTCAGATCGTTCAATGGTGATGATTTAACATGCCAAATGTTATGTTTTCTTCGTGGAACCATTGAAACAACAGCTAGGCCCGTACGTAGTAAGCAATTTCAGATTGTGGGCCAATTTTAGAACCACAAATTATTGGGGGCTAGTTTAAGATTTGTCTCAAAATGGGGGCATAATCGATTACAAAATTACTACCCACCACCACCACTTTCATTCCTACGAGTCTGAATGGACAATTTATATTTAATTTTCTTATATACTCAAATATTTATAGATATTTTTGTGGTGATGATATACTCCAACGCAACATTAAATAACAAACATTAGCAAAGACTTATACTAAACATAATATAGGCCTTCAGGATAAGGTTCCTGTGATACGACATTTGAAATGCTGACCGATGACGCATTTGTTAGGCATTCGTCAATATTTTAACTATACCGCTGTAGAGAAACACCATCGATGACTGAATTTCCGCTACCGGTTAATGAACAGGAAGCGTGAGTAGCTAATACAAGATTATAACTTTCGCGAAGCGAAACTTTCACGAAAAAGCAATCATGGATGTAAAGACTCGTGAAGAAATGGTGTTGGTGGCTAAATTAGCCGAACAAGGTGAACGTTTTGATGATATGGCTAAAGCTATGCGTGATGTTACAGAAATGTTAAACAAGGGCGGAAACGCAAAGGGCTCGGACGATCCTGTTGTAGAACTTACAACTGAGGAACGCAATTTGTTGTCGGTTGCTTATAAAAATGTTGTTGGTGCCAGGCGTTCTTCATGGAGAATGTTTTCAATGGTTGAAGCTAAGGAAAAGGAAGCTACTTCCTTGAAAGCTGAACTTACAAAGAAATTTCGTAAGGTAATCGAGGGAGAATTGGAAACTATTTGTGATGAAGTCCTTAAACTCCTTGATGAGTATTTGATTCCAAATGCTACCACCGACGAGGGAAAAGTCTTCTATTTGAAGATGAAGGGAGATTATTTCAGATATCGTGCCGAGTACACTGAGGAGTCGGCGAAGAAGTCTGTTCAAGAGAGTGCTGAAGGAGCTTACACGGAAGCTATGGAAACTGCGAAGCTCAATATGCCACCAACTCATCCTAATAGACTTGGCTTAGCTTTGAATTTCTCTGTGTTTTATTATGAAATTCTAAATGCTCCAGATAAGGCTTGTCACTTAGCTAAGATGGCTTTTGATGATGCCATTGCTGAATTGGACAGTTTAGACCAAGACTCCTATAAGGATAGTACTCTTATAATGCAGTTACTTCGCGACAACTTAACTCTCTGGACATCGGATACACAGCAGGACGAACAAGTTGAAAATTGAATATGCTTTGCATAGATTTAGACGTATTAAAATATTGTCATACGTATGTCTCTTACACCTTCGTTGTTGAACAAGAATAGATGTGCAAGACTTCTAGTTAATTGTGGTGGACTTGAAAACGGGTTTATTTGTGCTACTTTCGGGCATTGTCACCTATCAATTATTAAAGTACAAGCGTGATGATTGTCATAAAACTGGTGATTGAATATTGGGACATACTGTCAACATCTGAATTGGGCTTCATACTTCGTGGTCTTGCTGTAGTCTTATGTATTTGTGCTTAAATATCATCATGGCAGATTGCTAGTGTTTGACTAGCTATAGTGAACTTGTTACTATGTGAATTGTGATCAAATGTTTAACTTTTTAGTATAGTTTTAAGCAATTCTTTTATTGATAATGAAGAAAATGCACTCTTGTTATGTCATTTGTTAGCAATACTATTTTTTCTTTTGTTTAAATGGCAACAACGTTAGTTTGTACTGATATAGGAATTGATTTCTTGATATACTTTCTCGATTATTCTATACAAGTCATTAGGTAGATGAATTTTATTTATTTTGGACACTGTGTTCACATTTTACATGCATATGAAAGAATGCTTGCTATCATTTCTTAGTCATTACTTACCATTTACTTCGAAGACGAGTCTTTTTAAACTCACTAATTGTGAATACTTAGCGAGTCTTAGATATATTGAGCGTTTTTTGTATTTTTGACACATACCTTGTTTACATTAGTCATGTTTCGAAAAATCATTACCTTGATCCTGGGTATGAATACTGTTTTTATTCTAGACATCCTGGCCCGTTATATGAGGGTATAGTTGCTCAACGCGTACACCATTCATTGGAATTTTTAAGAAAATCGTAAGTAGGTTAAACAAGCGAGAGAAACATTTTATTGCTCATTAATTGAACATGCAGTTAAAATTTTCGATACTAAGTGTCAAGTGTTACATGGTTTCAAATTACGCCTGGGTCAGTTCTGCTCTTTCTTACTTTTCTGTGTTTGTTACCAGCCTAAATTCATAATAAGCAGCCTTAGTTGGGTTTGTTTCTTTTTTATGATTCTTGTATGATATACATCTTGACCATCATTGCAAGTGGATAGGTATCTCCCATTCTTGAACTAGAATAGTTGGGAAGATATACTTCAGGAGCAAGTCACATCGATAGACAGTGTTGTATAGAATCATTTGTCACCAATGATTTTGATGAATGGTGGCACTAAGTTTGTTATGGTCCCTGTATGTTATGCACACATTTGATTGGCTGTATCAATTGTTTCATATATGTATCTATGTTGTTTTCTGTGAGATTTCCAATGTGTCTATACCTATATATATTATATCTTATCTATCTAGTTCCGATTTTCAATGTATGTGCTATATTACCATGACACAGATCATGAAATTGTGACCATCAACTTGCCTTTATAAAAAAAATGCATAATTGGAGGTTGAAAATCATGAACATCTTTGAATTATTGATACGAAAGTATAAAATGCTGACAGTTTTTAAGCAATTTGATACTTATTCTTGTCTGGTTTCAAAACTTTTTAAGACGCATTAAGAAATGATATATATTTGTAAATCATTTAATATCACAAATTTTAATGCTTTAACTATTATGACAAAAGAATAAATGGTAAAACAAGTTAATTTTTTGTTTTTTGTTTTCTCATCATTAAAAAACTGTACATACTTGAAACAAGAAGACTGGTGAAAACAATGTCTAGACATTAACATTTTGGTAAATTTCCTGTGGAATAGTTGTAGTGTCATTCTGTTTCATCTATGTACAGTTTTTACTATACATTTTGACAGTTGTATATGCAGTTAGCTTTCTCAGATACTTCTTTTTGTCTAGCCAACACTGGTCAAGTTTGACTGCATTTTGAGTATTACTATCAGACCACTCGTGCATATTGAATAGGTAAATGTACATAGCTGATCAAAAGCAGACTGATCACAGACTTATGAATCTTGGAAATTGAATGAAAACATGAAATTAATCATGAATGGTGGCTGACAGTGACCTCAGCAAATGCATTTTGTCTGAAGGTAATAAAATACAACACACTTCACATTATTTAGAATCCTGATGTACACTTAACAGTTCTAATCAATAGAAGTTAGAACTGTGTGTGTACATCAGGGTTTTGTATGATGTAAACATTTGAGTTGATTAAATGATTTCTAGTGGCAAGTAATCAATATGAAGTTTAGTGTGGGAGAAATTTTGAAGGAGTGACAAACTAAACTTGCTTCATTTGATTGTTTCCAAATGCAGACATTGTATATAAAGTATAACAGACATAGGCTATCAGCAGGAAATGCTGTCTTGCAAACAAAGAACTTATTGCACCATAACACGTTAAGGTTAATTGAAATACAGTTACATTGTCAAACATGTGAATAAAGACCATTAACTTAAAACATGTCATTTGTTACCAAGAACGCACCTTCGAATAAAGGCCATCTGTCAATAAAGACCATGTTGTACTTTGCCTGAGGGTGACCATTGTTCACAGGTCTGACTGTATACATATTTGTAATAGCTTTTAGTGGAGTGTTATCTTTGTCAAAACAAAATCAATGTTATTGCATGTATCTAACAAGCTTGTAAGGCATGATATTGACTTCTATTAAGCCAGATTGACTCATACAGTGAAAATAAAATTCATTGTCTAACTAGTACGAAACGACCTCAGGATAACGGCCATATAATGTGTTTCAAAAGGATGGCCTTTGTTTACAGGTAGTTAGAATAAAACTTGTAATTTAATCTTCTTGACCAAGTTTTTGCCTGATCAAAATAACTGGTTAACACACAAATGAGTAATTTATCAGTTAGGAATGAAGGGGACTCCTATATGAATTTATTCACGTATTTAATTATATAAGCGTATTATTATTAATTAATTATAACTGCATTGTAGCTATAGATGCTTAATCCTTTTTGCGACTGATGATCTCTGATATGGAGCGTACAAAGCACACTCCCTACATATTATGTATATATGTGCTTCGAAAGTCGTAATTGATCGTGCATTTGTTCTTGAAGTAATTTGATGTTTTGTTTCATTACGTATAAATTATCCCTATTTGCAAGATTTAATCATGCTACCGTTTAACAAAGTGGTTATTCTATAGGATTTGGCAAGTATTATGTGGGCGTTAATTTCACTCTTAAAACCCCCCCCGCCAAATTGCACAGGTACCAGCTGAATGCGACTCATTCTTTTTCTACTGAGATGAAACAAAATTCGAGGATATACAGATTAATTCATTATTGACTATTCCCTAGTTACATCTGCAATCGCTTTGAACACACTGTACGTAAAACTATTCCGAGTAATCAATTCCCAGTCTATGTACAGTGTATAGGATTGGTCACATGGTGTGAAACAGTTACACATGGTGTACAATGAACAATATTGTGAGTGGATAACGCAAACTCATGTGTTGGTATTTTGACATTTTGTTGGCGTTGCTTTTAATGCATTTCCTTGTGTATGTCATGAATTTGAGAGCCCGCCCGGTTAGCTCAGTGGTTAGATTGTTGGAGGTTGTGATTTCGAGTTTGGACAAGGCTGACACTCGGCGATAAATTTGACTGAAAATATTACTAGACCTAGTACATTAAATTGTCTTTCATCTCTGAATTATGTGTGGTAGCTTGGCAGTAGCCTGTGGATATAATGTGATTATAGAACTGGTCATTATAAGGCCAAAATGAAGCCCAGGGAAGCTGGCTAGGAATACCCTGTGCCCGCCACCATATAACGGGAATAATTTTGAAAATAGGCGTTTAACCCGATGATAAAAAATAAATACATGATTTTGAGAGTACGTGTACTGACAATAAACTTGTACACACATTTCATGAATGCTTTCTATTCGAAGGCGGCTCGCTGCATTAATCACTTGGTTTATCACTCACGGATCAAACCACACATTAGTCAGTATATATATTATTAAGAATTTATTATCATTTCGGTGCACCCCTGCAATGATTAATTTTTTATCACTGCCGGTTTCTTTGGATGAATGTATGAATTCTAAAGCTGTTTAGCTAATTGCATGAATATATATGCGCCGACAAATCAAGTTATTATATATATGTACATTGTCCATATATACATATAAGATACATACGTTTTTATCATAAGTCCTAAACGAATTGTTTATTCCTGGTTACAAACTCATTAAAATAGGATATATGAGAAGGTAGGTGCTTTTTAAGCTCGTGGAAAGGTAAAGAAGTACCGTTCCTCTGGAATTATTAACCGATACACACCTCACCCATTTACTGTGATTTAACACAGTACGTACTTATGGCTCGGGATGGGAACACTGCCATGGAAACACGTCCCTGAAAAATATCGAAAGACGGAGACGAGCTTCGAACCCACGATCCACATTGCCTTAAGTAGTCGTAGTCCAGTGCGTAACCACTAAACCACCAATCACACCTACGTAACCAGAACAAACATATATTTACGCCTTTTTATGCCAAGAGACAATCGCCCAATATGAACACAGACCAAAACTCATATTGTTTCAATTAATGCTTCATTCGGTGATAGGATTTATACTTTGTGCAGTCTCTGGTACGTGAGCTCGAGCTTTCATTCCTAATAAAGTGTACGGACATCAAAGTCAAAAACAGAACGGAGTTGTGTAGTGTTCATCAACACACATTTCTACAATATGTACTTAATCTTTTATCTAACGTACAAGTATAATTTTTACATCGTATGACTCATCATTGGAATGCGAAAGTAACTTTTCTGTCTGGTTACCGGCATGAGGATGATACAGGTATCGGTAGACTAGCTTTCATCTTCTGTCAGATAACTAGAATAATAAAATATATTTCAATAGACTGGCTCGGATCCCATAGTTTGATGTTTTGTTTAACGGACTGGTATACGTCCTATTCATTGTTGTAACGAAACATTTATCACTGGATCGACTGACTGACTCCTGTCATTCCACCGCGGTTTAATAACGTTGCACTGTGAGTGTCAACGTCTTTTTCAACAGCGATTTGACCAGCTTTCGCAAGTATACTGGCTATTTGTCTGGATCCGGATGGGGTTCGAACTCAAAGCTTTGAGGGGCTAGTGATTACTAGTCTAAGAAAATATCCCAAATTAATCATGGTGCTCGTATGTACAATCACACATAAGCCTGTCTGCCTATAGTAAAATTATACAAGTATATATAGGCCTGTTAGACGTTAATGTACGAAATGAAAAGAATATCGGCCAATCATGCCAAATTACAATCTGGTCACGAAATATGTGTTTATCACAAACTCCGTAGTTTTTAGCTTACTTCAATAATGAATTATTATAATTGAGTAAGAAATATTTATAATATTTTAGTTTGACTACTCAAAATTCCGATCATACCGATCTGTATAACGAACAAAATCGCACGATTTGAATACATACATGTACCTGTATACGATAGACTTACAAATGATTGTACATTGAACAAATATGCTTTTAACACTGGTGGCGTATATACGTAACTACTTGGAACACTTGTAATATTTCTGTGGAATTTCAGATATCATTCCACAGATGTATAGATTATGTTAAGCTTATCCAGTGATTGCATCATGAGGGAGGTGGGATACCGCTGAATGCATTCACGAACACTCACATATCCTTCAAAATCTCGTTGATTTTTAGAACTTTACAATACACTCCAAATTATGTTAGCAGCCATCTCCGAATAAATACCACCATATCAGTGAAGGCCATTCTTAAAAAACATCATTGATTAATTAGAACCAAATTTAGGACCCCCAATAAATGTTATCTGTCCATACTTGAAAGCCGCAATTGTCTTTCTCAAAGGTGGCCTTTATTCGCAGCCATCACTGTATACACATTATAAACATTCACATAATACTACACATACATGTATGTACAAATGCTGTTTTTTAACAGAAAAAAATGTTGTATTTATTTTAAAATACTTTTATTTTATTTGCAAGTACATATATATATATATGTTTCATATTTAGTTTCGAATATGTTTTATCAAAAAGCATGTCCAAAGTAACTCCATGCAAGCGCAAATTTCAATTCCATTCTCAACAGTTATTGGTTGAAAAGATAGAGCTGAATAATCTTTAAATACATATATGTTCAGAAAATTTATGCTGACACACTGAAAAATATGTGATTTGAGCTCGGTGACCGATCTAATTAAGGGTTTGTAACCTCGGGTCCAGATTTACTAGATCGAGATGCAGTTCTATGACGGACAGTGAAGTTAAACATTTTGATTTATTGCTTTAAAACTATACTACTATATATACATAATTATATTGAACAAGTCTTTTCAACCCCACTGCATATTTTAATATACATATGTATAAATATATGTTTGTAACTATGTATATGACAATGCTGTACTTTAATTGTACACGTCATTGAAAATTAATTCTATCCTGTTCTGTTCTGTTCATATGGTTTTCGAGCCAATTTGTATAAAGTTACACAGATGCAAACGACTTGTAATTTACCAGTTAAGAAAATTTCAAAATATGTGTTTGATAAAAATAAACATTTGGTTAAAATGATAAATGGTCTTTTGAGTAAGTGTCGATACATCGTATTTGATATAGTACGTGTGCGTTATTATATACGTTTTGTTCAGTCCCAGTATATAGAAAGTTGTGAAGAAGGCTTAGAATTGAGGATGTGGGGGCATGGTCAACGATACTACATCGTTAGAAATAGGAAAATGATTTTCGTCCAACTCCGGTTTGGTGACATTCTGTTATTTCATGTTTTTTGCAGCAAATTTAGATTTTTTGTTTGTACGTTTCTAGAGAATTACAAATTGTATAACATTATAAAAATGTTTTGTTCCGGTGCCGGGAATCGAACCCGGGCCGCCTGGGTGAAAACCAGGAATCCTAACCACTAGACCACACCGGATACATATTTATGAGTATGATAAAACAGCAATAAAAGATCTTGCCTATCGGTGATAATAATTGAATCTAGCAGCTGTTGGCTATTGTATAGAGGTAAGGTTGGTTGGTTAATGTTGGATAATTCTAACTGCAATCAATGATATTGTATGATATACGTGTGTATATATATATTCATGTTTTGTATGAATATAGTAAAACCTCTACTGAGCGGCCCTCATTTGAGCAACAACCTCACTTCAACAGCAGCATATGTCGTACTGCATGACTTAAATATAAATTAAACTTCTCTACAGCAACATAATTGTGTTGCTCCCAAAGGGTGTTGCATTGGGCAGGCTGCTCTATATATCATTATGTATATGTATTGTCAAACGTGTGAACAAAGGCCACCCTTGGAAAAGACAAAATGTTGTCTTTATTCGCAGGTGACCTTTATTCGGTGGAAATTTGGTTACAAATGATCAATGACGGTTTTAGAAAGAATGACTGAATTTATACATTGGGTGGTCTTTGTTCAGATGCGGTCGCTAACACAGGTTTAACTGTAGTTTAGTTATAGCCATCTGCGAATCAAGGTCATGGTATTAACAACGATCACTCTTGCCAATGGTTACTTTTGGTAGATGGGTTGGAATGTTAATCTAGAGTTTTTTTTGTGAACGGCATCCTCCATAAAATAGTGCTCGTTATTCGTTGGTGGTTGCTTACACATGTTGGATTGTACATGTAAGCATGGAGTAACGCTGAATCTACTATATACTGATGTTTCGTTTCGTTCATATGTCTCCTGCTGAATCGTTCGATAAGCTTAGTCCGTCTGCGCAATAAATAAATTACTTGACTGCTAACAGATGATTCTCCAACGTTCTGTTCTTTTACTACAGTTGTATAAATAGCGTTGCAAAGCGAGGCCTAAATATTAAATTGTTTGTTTCCGAATACTCGACCAATCATAAATTTTCTCCGCGATCCTGCGATTCTTATTTGGCCCCGATGATCAGTACAGTCAATATCTCATTTTTTACCGATCCGCAAGCTTTCAGGAGCCTCAAAAGCACCTATACCTACCTTTTCTCGGTATTTTCAATGACAATTAATGAATCCAGAACTGAACAAACATATTTTACGCCTAACGTAGTACTTAGTATGATCAATGCAAGCTTGAAACGATATCAATGGATGATGTTGTCGAGTCAGAGAAATCCTAAAACTTCTTTGTCTACAGTTTCTGTAACGAATAATTTCGAATCCCGACCCAATCTTTGTCAGTGATTATGACCACATTATTAATTTTCTTCTCTTTATTTCAGTTTTTTTTTGTTTTCAACACATGCACATAATGTTGCCGGACAAAAATATGCCTACCTTTCTTTACCCACTGTCAAAAGTTTGGGTCGTATAACTGGAGACCAATATATTTTTAAAGAGAGGCCTAAATATACATTTGTAATTACATGTACATGTAGTACAATAATTTATGTAATAACAAAATTGTATCATGATTCCAAACGTAAGTCTAAGGCACAGATTCATTCAGATACCAACATTAATGATGATTTTGTAAAGACTGAAATAAATACATCTTTATGTGTACATGTATTTACTAGTGTAATCGTTTTGATCGAAAACATTGAAGTGAGGATATTCGCGAATACTAGAAATAGAATGAATTTCTCGCGTATTCGTAGAATGTTTTACCTATGGCAATTATTAAGTCGTCAGGCAATAGCGTCTGATATAAACAAAAAGTGCATATAGCTTACTGTACTTACAGATTCTTATCAGATACAATGTACTTGACCAACTACTGTAACAGCTCGATACCATGACCTCGTATGGGACAAAATAAAAAGGCAGAGCATTTCGTAAATATAATATAATAATATTTTTTATTATCAGTATTTTATAGCAGAACATAATATTGGATACAGGCCGGAGGACCAATGTGTCACTTGTTTCCACGCTTTTAACGCTGTTAGATCACAATATTTCTGTTATATACAGCAACCGATTGAATTCATGCATCTAGAACTAAATTTCCTGGACTTCATTTGAACCAACACTAACCGCATCCTTCCACAAGAAGCCTGCAACTGTATTTACATATGAAATAAAAGTCAACATTTTGTCATATTTTCATTGAAGGGTATGGCCTGCCGCGCCCGGAGTTCGAGCCCAGTTCGCCGAGTTAATTACAAGTCCAGCACTCTAATCACTCAATCATGTCTTAATTAAGGTTACTTGAGATTTTACTTTATATGTCAGTGATCATAATTAAGGCTTGATAAAACGTTCGTATGTTCTATATACCCTCATGAAGATCGGTGTGGTTTATAAGCTTGCGGTTAAGATTCCTGATTTTCACCCAAGTGGCCCACGTATACGTCATTACACTAACACTTGTGTACGATAAAGGTCACCCTGTTAACAAAGTTTCTTTAAACTTTAAGCTTTATTAAAAGCCGTCATTGATGAATTAGAACAAAATTACCCTCGACAAAGACCACCTGCCAGTAAAGACCACATTATGTCTTTCCCAAGGGTAGCCTTAGTTTACAGGTTTGACTGCACTTCAAAATAAGATGAAATATCACTAGTACTAGAGATTTCGATTGCTTGATAAGAGTTTGATTAAAACATAATCCATATACACATAGTACGATTATTCAACAACTTAGATATAACTTTACTAAACTATACTTAGTAACCAGAGATTAATATGGTACTTAGAGCATATTGTTAGTGTTACGATTTATTCTGAATATTATGTTTTCTTCGATCTTCAAGTTTTACAAAAAAACTAGGGGTGGTCGGTGGTTTATGGTTGTGCGCTGGACTACTGAACAAAACGTTGTGGGTTTGAATCTCGGATCTGCTTTCCGATAGGCTATTACAGGGAAGTTTTTTTCAATATTCCCATCCCAACTACCAAGCCATGTACATGTACCGCGTTCACGGATCAGGATGTATCGGTGCTTTACAGATACGATAAATAACCAGGAATTAATACTATCTGAAATAAGAATAGAGATACAAACACTCGGTTCTCCTGTATTTTCTCTCCCTTCTCTCTCTGGGACAGCCATGAAATCACCATAGCTGCTGTAGAATGGGCCGTTAAAACAAAACAACCTAATAAAATCAGAGGACTGGACTTACGGTCCTTAGTTTTTAACTAGAAAAGAATATCAACTTTAATAAGATGCTGAGTTTATACATTACAAAAACATCATCTGACAAAACAGCTATATTTATGTATTAATAATAATATAATAATAATAATAATAAATATTAATATTAATAATTTGTCCCTAGTCACCCGAACTACCCTTTTTCCCCGTGACCTTGGCATTTATTTGGCCCGAACATTGGAACGCCCACTTTCTTACTTTTTACATTTCCACACGCTTTCAACAGCCAAAAAATGACGTGACCTACCCTCCCTTTTTATTAACACGTAACCAAAAAAGAAATCTATTTTTATGGAATATTCATTGGTTATAGTGTTTATGTATTAATTCGGTTCTTCAGACTAATATTGGGGGTCAATGATCTCGTTTTTGAGTTATCTGCCCTTGAATATGATTATTTGCTTATTTTAGGTGATTTTAAGGGCAGATAACTCATACATAAATCTCAAATACCATGGTTTTACTTTTGGTTAATGTTTTCCATTTTATTATTGGTCAAAAAACAAAATTCCATGCAATTCCATTAAGCATCTATATTGTCTTTTCTCAGTTGAAGTTAAGAGACTGAAAATTCTTCAAAAGTAGGCCATTTTTAAAGAAAATTGGCATTGGTTTAGGTAACGAAAGAAAAAAAACACACAAAAAACACTCTTTAATAATTCATGAAATATTTCTTAATGACATGAAAAGAAGTAGGCTACATAAAAATGAAAATAAATAATGCCTTGCTTTCCTTTATGGTGAATTATCTGTCCTTGAAATGACCTAAAATAAGATAACTCAAAAACGAGATCAGTGGCCCCCAATTTTTTCGCTTAAACGTTTGATGCTATTTTACGTTTTTGCACGCTTTCCTGTTTTTAATGAGCATGTAACCAGAAACAAACATTAATTTTCACCTAGGTATTAATAACTTTAATCTAACCAGTAGTTATTTGTGACTTAAAAAGTCACATTCATTTTAATCAGGTAAATAATATACTAGACTGATATTAATGTTCCTCTAATCATTCGCCATTTTGTTTATAAGATCACTGCTTAAAATCCAGATATCAATATTGATTTCTAATATTTTAATTGATCCCTAATAGTGTTATACATGATTTCTACTCAAATACACCTCGTACATCTAAACCAATCCTTATTAAGTTATATTCGCATTTCATCGCTCCGGTGTGGTCTAGTGGTTAGGATTCCTGGTTTTCACCCAGGCGGCCCGGGTTCGATTCCCGGCACCGGAACTAATAATTTTTCTTCAAAAAAACTTTTGAATAACACAAAGTTATTAGAATGAGTCTAGTATCTTTTGGTGAACAGTAAAATTATAATTAAATTGATAAAAAATATACACCGTTTGAGGAAGTTGGAGCAGGTACAATTTTTTTTGAAATTAGACACCTGTTATAGAGGAAATTTATTATTGAAATAATATCGACTTTCATTTAAGGTTCATAATGATACATGCAGATATATTGAACAGAAATAATTAACCAGATCAGAGATCCCCTTAACTTTTAAGAGCATTATATAGCAAATCGCACTAGCTGTTGTTTAAAGATTAACCGACCAAACTATTCAATTCTTGACTTTTGTATTGTTACAAATTTTTAACAAAAACCCGTCGTTAATAAGTTTTAATATCTAGTTTTTGATGTGTTCTTTACTCGCCCGCTCAGAGAATGGATCAATATTTCTCTGTACGGAACTAATATATTACCAGTCAATATGTCTGGATTTCAAACAATCGGATTTCTTCGGTCATTAACCTGTATATTTTGATACTGTCCGAAACTTTTTTTCAGTAACAAAACTACACTTAAACCTGTCTAAGCGGCCATCTCCGAATAAAGGCCACCTGTGAATAAAGATCACAGTATTTCTTTCGAAATGTTGGCCTTAGTTTGGAGTTGCTTCCCCTATCACTTTGGAACCAGCAAAATTGGGAACCAGACTAGGGTGGCCTTTGTTCCCAGGTTTGCTTAGAAATTAGCAAAATCTGGAACCGGACTAGGGTTTGACTGTATTTCTCGAAAACATCGTAGACTGGACCAAAGTATTATGTCTGAAATTTGATAAAGTCTTGTTATAGTCTAAATATCAAATACTATCTTACATCGACAGGAGAGATCCGTAAAAAAATCTTAAACTATCTGATAATCTCTTACTGATCACCAACAAACTAAATTATACAGTCAAACATGTGAACAAAGGCCATCTTTGGGACAGACATAATGTGGCAATTATTGACAGGCTGCCTTTATTCTGAGGTCATTTTGTTCTGAATGTTAAATGAGACTTTTAAAAAGAATGGCATTCGTTAACAGGGTGGCTATTATTCAGAGGTGGCCGCTAACACAGGTTTGACTGTAATTGAATAAAGGTTAATTATCGTGCACGTGATCTTATGTTTTATTATAAACGTATAAAAGTAAGAGGATTAGGAATTGACCGAATTACATTTCTTATATACGTATCATTATTAACGAATTAACGACAATAAATATGAATCTTTAGGCATGACAAACATACGAAACAGTGAACATTTAATCAAGGCATTCCATTCATTACACGAGTATAAAGCCTTCATTTGGATATTGATCAGTTCTAATACTGGTTTGTTATTGAAGATATTCTTGAAAAATATCCAAGGTACCCACCCTGTCATATATACATTCTACACTTCAGAATAATCACGGTATATATCGAATTTTGTTTGTACCAAACATGAAGTTAGGCTTTCCAAACAATGAAACTATATTGCCTCCCATGTGTCTACCATCAGTCTTCAGGGAGTCTGGATACGTTAGTTTATCACTTGATTGAGCATCTAGATACGTTAGTTTATTACTTGACTGAGAATCTAGATACGTTAGTTTATCACTTGACTGAGAATCTAGATACGTTGGTTTATCACTTGACCGAATAACTAAATACGTTGTTTTATCACTTGACTGAGGATCTAGATACGTTGGTTTATCACTTGATTATCACTTGACTGAGAATCTAGATACGTTGGTTTATCACTTGACTGAATAACTAAATACGTTGACACTTGACTGAGAATCTAGACACGTTGGTTTATCACTTGACTGAGAATCTAGATACGTTGGTTTATCACTTGACTGAGAATCTAGATACGTTGGTTTATCACTTGGCTGAGAATCGAGATACATTGATAAATTTGGTTTATCACTTGAGTGGATAACTAAATACGTTGACACTTGACTGAGAATCTAGATACGTTGGTTTATCACTTGACTGAGAATCTAGATACGTTGGCTTAACACTTCACTGAGAATCTGGATTCGTTCGTTTATCACTTCCTACGCTGTTCTTAAAGGTTTCATTCAGCAAACGACGATATCGCTGTTATTCAAAGTGAATGAAAGTGATGATGAAGCAGTGTAATAAATAAATAATGCTTTCTAAATCACCTCCTGAAACTTCTCAGAAACAACGAGAAAATGCAACTGAAACCTTATTTCAACTCAAGGCCATTGCTAATGGAAAATAGTATATGACTTAAAGATGTTGATTTGCAGTTACACGAACGACGAAATTTTCTTCGTTTTTCGGCCGTGGTACAGTCTGCTGGATTTGTAACTCCGTGATCTGGTTGCGCCGGGTCGTACCCTTTTATAAAAAATCGACAAAATTGTCGGTTTTCCTCTATATGTGAAGAAGTTGTCGGTTCCTTGTGGAAGGGTGAGTACTGGTTAGAATACAGTCCAGGAAAACTAGTTAGGTGAACCGGCTGTCGTATTTCAAAAGGGGCTATATATATTTCTTCCCCCGTTTTCAGACAAAATCTAAAATTAGCCCCCCAATCTGACAGTGCTTCATACGAATCTGTTATAGCCCATACTGAAATGTTTAGAAGAGTAACAAACCAAGCCTATAAATTAAGGGACCATGGAAACGGTAAGTTGCTGTACACGCATATTCTAAACAACCCAGTTATCGACAAAACGTTCAGCACATTGGTTGAAAATCTACTAGACGATATGGCGAATGTCAGCAGAATAAAATAATATCTATATTTAATTTCTGCACCATTCTCTTGAATAAGACAATATCCAGCTCACCGACAAGCAAATAATCAATGGAACGACATTGACCACGTTACGACATAGTAGCGAGATTTTACTCGTAATCTGAACTAAGTTAGTGGCGCCATCTTTGTGTTGATGAATATTTTATAGCCAAGCTTTTATTGACTTTGTCATTGTCTTTGAGAAAGCTTTTTGTTCGACGGGACACCATTCTAACACAAGTTCCAGAAGTGTCGTATATCATATACTGAGAGAAACTGAATGAATGGAGAAGTGGATAGGATTGCATCAACATATATATCTTTATTATCTTATATGGTGTGGCGATGGCCTTTGACCTTAAATTACACAGGTCCTGTTGAAGTTGTCATGAGGAACCATGAAGTTTGATGATTGTAGGTGGAAGCGTTTATAGGCAAGGTTAGAGTGGTACTAACAGACAGACAGACCGACAAAGGGACAGACAGACAGACAGACAGACAGGGCAAAACAATATAACCCCGATCTATCGTTACCGGGGCATAAAACAATTCCGCCCAATAATTATTTGTAAACGCGGCAAAAATGATTATGTTTAAGCAATTGTTTTGCAAAAGTCTTTTGCAAGCTGTTAAAGTATATACATGTACACTGCTACAGTATGAATATTCGCTTTATTTACTGATACAGTAAATTTTTTGTATATCATATCTGTCATTGTCACATGCATTGCGCGTGTGACACATGCATTTTCAATCTAAATTATGTTCCTACGCTTAAATTATGACACACGCAATTTAACAATCTGCCGAAAATGGTATTTTGATTTTCATTGACAGACAGATTATTTTCATAGACTTCGTAATATTGTTGGCCTTGGAACTAACTACATTTTGTACATTTACCAGGAATCTCGCTGAAAACTCATTAGATAACCAATAGTTTGATAGCATCCAGGGACCAGAGGCTTTATTGATCCAACTCAAGGTTTTTACCATGGTCCAGCCTTGGAACATCTGTCTTCTGGCACCAAGCTTTAAATAGTCACTCTTAGAACTCTTATATCATTGACAGCGATTAATAGTATTATGTCAATGAAACAACTTGCACACAGTTCTAAGCGTTCTTCAATTATCTGTTTAAACATTTCAAGAACGGCTATAACCACATACGTGTCAAGTCCACCACGTATTCATATATATATATGTATTGTAGAATCATACCGAATAATCATTGGAGGCCCTGTGTATAAAGGCCACATTTCTTCTCCCCCTAGGTAAGTATTTGTATAACTTGTCCGTAGAGTCAAATCTTTGTTAGCGACCACCTCCGAATAAAGGCCGTTCTTTAAGAAATCACCATTGGCTATTTAGAACACAATGAACTCCGAATAAAAAGTCACCTGTTAATAAATGCCACAATCTCTCTTTCTCAAGGGTGACCTTTGTTCACAGGTTTGAGTGTACGTTCTTTATGCTGCCTTAATGAACATGGGGGTTATGAAATTAAAGATTTATCTGCTGTCTCAAATTTAATTAACCGTAAATGTTGATTTAAGCATTAATTATCATATACTAATGATGCGATTCCGTTATTGATCGAAGACTATTCTTCATTGCTGAAATGTTATTACAAGTTAGATCTGTATTAATATCAGATTAACAAGGATCCGCGAAGACAATTCATAAGAATGAAAGACAGTCGAGAATTGATTTTACAAATGCAATTACATGTATAGTAGAATGCATTATAATCCTACGCGTGATGAAATGGAGGTTTCTCATTGAAGTCTCCATGGATACTGGTACAAAATGATTCCTATATTATGATGAGTTTTATATTAACATCCGTTGTAACCAGTCTATGCCGCTTTATTTCTACAAATTTCACTCAGAAAATACGAGACATTTTAAAATAGTTCTTGTATACCATCTATCAAGTACTGAACACTTATATAAGCACTGATGATCAGCACTGAATATTAGTACTGATATATAAGCACTGAATATCAGTACCATTGATTATTAGCACTGAATATTAGCACTGATATATAAGCACTGAATATCAGTACTGAATAATGGTGCTGAATATTGGTGCTGGATATTAAACGTGAATGTTACCATTAATTATTAGCACTGAATATTAGAACTGATACATGAGCACTGAATATCAGTACTGAATAATGGTGCTGAATATTGGTGCTGGATATTAAACGTGAATGTTACCATTAATTATTAGCACTGAATATATTAATTAGCACTGATATATTAGCACTGAATATATTAGCACTGATATATTAGCACTGAATATCAGTACCATTGATTATTAGCACTGAATATTAGCACTGATATATAAGCACTGAATATCAGTACTGAATAATGGTGCTGAATATTGATGCTGTATATTAGACGTGAATTTTGGCACTGAATATAAGCACTGAATATAAGCACTAAAATTAGTACTTAATATTGGTGCTGGATATTTGACATGCATAGCACTGAATATTAGCAATGAATGTCAGTTGTCGATTATATCTTTTAAAAAAAGTATTTGAATCGTTATTTAATATACGTAAAATGCATAGTTAAGTATTTTATATTAATATAGCAATGTATGTTTTAGCATTTACCGTATGTGAATAGATTTTAATTATGTCACACTGTCTGTTAGATTTATACTTGATAATTATAATCATTATAGTCCTCATGTATTTGTAAATGCACACGAATTAACAAACTTATCTATCTATATCTTTTGGGGACTAGGGTGTAATAGGCCGTAACTGATTCTACCCCCCCCCCCCCCCGTTTGCAGACACGTCTAAAATTAGCTCCCCAATCTGAAATTGCCTTATAACGATCCCGACATGTGCAGAAAAACAGTAAAAGTTAATACGTCTACCAGAAGTCTGCTCAGCCCTGCACAAACTCCTGATTAAGATGCATTAAGAGGTCACATTGTGTAGAGCTATCTAGATAATCCGGACCTTCATCAGACTGGTGTATGGCACATAAATCAACACCCATAGTTCATTCATAGTCTATACTCTATAGACATTGTATTTGTAAGGTTGCAATCAATACGCACATCGAAATTCATTGATAAATATAATATTGAAGCATATGAAATCACACAAGAGTTCTAGACAAATAAAGCAGCTCAATTTTATACAGAAGTACACTTAATTACAATGACAATTACTGGATACAAACAAACTTGAAGTACTAGTATCAGTTCAATAGTCTCCAGGAGACAACGTGCCATTTGCACAAAATCAATGGAATAGCTAACCAATCCCTTGGCGGAGTTGTAAAGTACGTGTCTAGTGCGAAGCCATAAAATCAGATGATTAAATGCGATGGATAATCACGAAATCAAGTTGGAACTTAGATAGCTGTAGACGCTTGTAACACTGTCCAAGCAAAGACTACGAATCTACACAACGGATGAAAATAATGGCAGTTATCCACATCTGCTGCGTAGAAGGAGGGAAAATAAAAGGCGCTGTGAACTGGGTTCGACAGCCAGTACTCGCTCAAGCTATTAATAATGCAGACTATTTAAAACAGACCCGATATATCTCACCTTGCGAGTTTAAAGTGTTGCCCAAACTCCGTAGCTGAGTTGTACACAAAACCTTTGTTCAAAAGATGTTATCATCGCTTGGGTAAATTACGACCATACATTATCGCAAGGCTGGTGCATCATAATTTTGATAAACGAAAAACGATTGTTCTAGTTGTTAATTTATCTATGATCACCCACGTAGGACTTTGTAACTAGATAATATTGTAAACACAAATTTCTGTTTCCATCGGCATTGTTAATTGAATAATGCTTTCAGTACTTAGCGGTTTGGTGCATTTATAGCCACGAGTGTGATGATAATGACCAAATTTATTGGCTCAAAATGGGTCGAACAGATTTTGGAGAGGCTTTAAAATATATAGGTTTTTATGAATACTTTTAAAGTGTTTTTGTAATGATAATATTGTATATACACGATGTAATAAAAATAGAATTTGTGAATTTTTGAACAGATACATAACAAAATACAGTTTTAGAGATATAATACAGTAAATGACAACCTAATTAAATACATGAAACTTCACGCACTGGCATTAGCTGTTAGCTGTTCTTAGCAACATAATTTTGCATGCTGCGTATTCGAATTCATGTCTGTATGCAGTGTAGCTATAGCAACAGTGACATGTTGATAACATCATCCACGAGACCTTATAGCTGCCCCTTATTTAGTTCGGCAGTAATAGTAAATAAAAGGAGCTATCACTGATTCTTTTCCCCGTTGTTAGACGAAATCTAAAAATTCTAGCTCCCCCAAATCTTAAATACTTCCTACGGACCTGAATAATTCTACAAATCCAGCAATTTGTCTTTCATTAAGTTTTATGATATTTCAAGCAGTTTTTGTTGTAGTCGATATTACAATCTGCTACAGTTATATAACATTATTATTACAAAAGTTGTCATGTAAATTACACTATAAATTAATTAATATGACAGCGTCTAAAGCGAGGAATATTATAATTCAGCTATAGAAGCGAACAGATTATGCAATCTTTTACTTTTATGGCAGTAATACTTGTACTTGTATGTCTATAGCTTAGACATGTATATGAAGCCGAATGAAATATAGAACACGTGATAACTGGCTTCAAAATGCGAAATCAATACTATAAATGCCTGCTGCAGGCAATCAGCCAAATGTATCAGGTAGATTCTACGCTGGAAACAGACGAGAAAGGCGAATCTCTAGACAACGCTCGTCGGCGGAAAGTGCTTCCGGAACCATACACCGACCTTGGTGTAACAGCCGCGCTGTTGTATCCAGAACTTCCGCCACCATTGAAAAGCGACGTGGGGGAACCAGGCATCGCCTCGAGATCTGTGTTGATTCCAGGAAGTTGACTAATAAAGACGACCATTTTTCGATGACTTTTGATTTTCAAATCGGAGCAATAGTAGCCCATAACGGACCAAGGCATTATAGTGGAAGTAAGGTCAAACCGGAAGGGCGGAGACGCGCATGCGATCGTCTTCTCCAACAGGAACAGAATCCCTGGTAGCACACGCGCTGCATTCATAGTTTTCAAGGACACCAAAGAACAATTCCCTCTTTCGCAGTTATGAAGGGACAGAAACAGCCCCAAAAGATCTTTTAGGTCTTGTTCGTTTTCACATTTGGCGATAAACGTTGACAAAAGCTCGTATGTCTGAAACAGTTCTTTACAAACGTAAGGACAGTCTGTGTGAATTATTTCTCTTATATTCACGTGACTAGTTGCTAAGTCAAGCGCTTTTTTCACTTTGTGATGCAGACGTTCAAAGATCAGCCAAACCACGTACTTCCGCAGGCACCAGACAAATAGACCTGCCAGTGTTTCCCGCCAGGAGGCGCCGATGTATCTGCACGGGAGACTCGAACTGATGTCCCTTATTGGCAAAATCTGAGGACGTTTCTGACCGCTGTTGACCGGAATTATTTTACACATTGGCCATGGATCTTCCTCTAACATGAATTCTACTTCATGACGCCACTTCCGGCCTGGAAAATTGTAGCAGTCGCGCAAATAATACACATCAACAATTTTCTTTCCATCTTCTCCCATGTTCACGACCATGTGCACCGGGCCTCCGGGTTTAAAAATGTCATACTTCTCAAACTCTTCATGGACTGTTTTAGTAATTAAAAGTCTCGACACCGACTTGTCTTCAGCCGGATAATCCAATACCTCTAAGAAGTAAATATTCATGTTACTAAATATACTGTCTTGTTCTTCCCCAGACAGGCTTATAGTTAGTTTAATGTTTCCGAGTGTTGAGTTTTCTTCGGGCCCAAGCCTCTCTTCTAGATCAGGTTTAAACCAGAGCCCCTGTATCATATGGTAGTCCCTTAAAACGCTGTAATCATCGGTGGGATGAAGAGTCGTGCTCTGATTCGAGAAGATCGGAAGTGCGTCATCAAATGTCAATATGCTTGAAACGCAATCAAATTTTGTGTAAAACGTTTGTAAAACGGGTGACATTTGGTCACAGGTCAGTGTGCCAGATATAAGATAATACTGTCTTGCATCACGGGAAGGTTTCCAAAGTGTTAATGTGTCATCTTGTAAGAAAATGTCCCGAATTTTATGCTGCGGTGGCGTTTTCCGTCGGGTTTCCTGAAAATAGAGTAAAAATCAATATTTAAGGGAGGAGACTCGTAGTTTACTCTATGTAAAGTTTGTTTGAATTGTGTCCCTTGAATCAAGATATTTGATAATCTATAAAAGTCTTCATCTTTCTGTCCGGATTATTGCTGCAAAAAAGGACTAGAAAATAATTTTATTGTAAATATTAAGTCAATAGTTAGTATGTTTAATAGTTTAAAACGTAAAACATTTGTTATATTTGCCATAAATATTAAAAATAAATATATACCAATTCTGTTCAGAAATATTCATGTCTCCGGTGTGGTCTAGTGGTTAGGATTCCTGGTTTTCACCCAGGCGGCCCGGGTTCGATTCCCGGCACCGGAACTTATTTTTTGCTTTTTTTAAAATTTATTTTTACGTAATCATTTTGAAAATGATATTGCTTTTGCATAATCACGCAGATTTAGAGCCTATCAAAAATTAAAATGTATAAATTACATGGACATGATATTTGAATATTCCTTATTCATATTAATGTCCTTGATTCATATTGCACTATGTAGTCGTTCTGTGATAAATAATGATAAACCTCATGGCTGACATTTCATTATGATTTCGTCAATTGTTTGTTACAAAACTACAGTAAAATACTAATATTTATCAAACATTTGTTGTCAGCGTCACAGGTGTTTGGCAGTATGTATAATATATATTATACATATCTAGCAGTTGGGGCATTATAAAAACGTGCCAAACACTCTGTGGTCAGTGTATACTAATTGGTGTATATTTAATACAGTTTTTCATCCAGAATTAATCGAGAACGAAATTAAGGTTTGAGCTCTGAGATTGTACTCCAATTGCACAGTACTTAACAATAATATGGGGCTGAGTTCAATGCGAGTCATTATCATGTTCATAAATTTATAGAAGTGATTACAAGTAAAAATGGAAATGTAATCAAAAGATTGGGAATATATGTTCAAAAAGCATTTTTATGTAAAAAACAAATGATACAAATTTAATTATTCAACGATTTATCTCAATATAACTTCTTCCTATGTATAATATGTAATTATCATTATTTTATTTTTGATTTGATATCTATTATCATACGATAATGTATACATTTTCTCCCTGAAGTGTATTTATAGATTTGTTTTGTTTTATGCATGTATATTATACTTTCATGTATGTTATCAATGTATTTGTTTGTAAATATGTTGTCCTCATGGGCCAGTTGGCCTAATGGATCTGAAAAATAAAGTATCTATCTATAAGTATCTATCATAAAAACGAACTAAGTACGTCATTAGAGTTTGCTAGATTGACTGCTAATATTATACTCCGTGCTACACTCAATTGTTATCAAATATTAACATAAAGATTTTGTTAAAATATCGCGACATCTTAGTGTGCCCGATTACAGTAACGTTACTCCAGTCATATTATGCATTCCGTTACATATACATCATCTTCCGGTGTGGTCTAGTGGTTAGGATTCCTGGTTTTCACCCAGGCGGCCCGGGTTCGATTCCCGGCACCGGAACTTATTTTGTAGCTAATTACATGATTTATTACTAAATTTATAACGTCTCACTACTTTTGTTGACAACGAATCGGAAATATTAAATCATAACCCAAATGACCAGAGGACTGGATACAATATACATTTTGACTTCACATTTTGCAAATTTGCAAATCTATTCAGTGTAATAATTATGTCGAAACTTTACATATTGAATTAACTGTAGCTAAGGAAAGTCTGTGAAGTACATAAAGTGATTGTACAATCCACAAAATAACTATTCAGTATATACTGGAAGTATTTTACACCATATTGACCGATTTTAAAGTTGCGCGGTGTAAACTTATTTCAGTATAACAATGTCAGCCGGGGAGTTACACAGGTGGTGAAAGTGACAAAAATGTTCATTGGGATAAAAGACAATTCATTCGACTGATTAAGCAAGCTTAGCGTCTCATATTGACACGTTTGTCAGTGACTTTATTCAACCTAATAACGTGTAATAACAATTAATTATCCCCAGTATAATACTGTACATTTCTGACGTATCTGCTTAACGCAAGAAAAATAGTATAGCCCGATTATCATTAATTCTATGGTAGCTATCTTATATACCACACATTAAAAAAATGCATGAGTTGGTATCCTGTATTAATTTCTGTATATATTGCATGGTGACCCATATATTTCTTTATCAAATAAGATTGATACTGTGTTACCTTGCATTTTCATTAAAATATCTTGAGCCTTTGAAAAATGGCTTACTCTCATATTGAATTCAATGCAAATTGTAAGGATAAACAACCCAAAGACACGTCATTGTTTTTTTACAAATATCATTGTAAATCGTTTTCTATCATGGACACCAATAAAAATCACAATGTTTCCAAAATCTGCCCGCTCAATTTTGTGATGATACTTTTGGACACTAGAGCTTGGAATACATATATTTACAAAACGCACGTGTTTCATATCACCTCAAAGCAGATGATAGATTCATTAAATTTACTAGTATTGTTAACAAATCGGTATTTCCTTACAAGTGGGAGTGATTTTTTATGATAAATCGATGTAAAACACGCTTATGTCTTTCGTAGTGTCAGAATGCAAATAGTTTAACTATTTATACAAGGTTTAACACTCCCTAGGACAAGACAGAAAACGGGAAACAAACCTTTTTTAACCTTAGATTATTAGCCATTTATAAGCATCCTAAATAGTTTCAAGTAATTAAAACAGTTACTTAACATATAAAATCTGGATTGTAAACATATTTTCTCTATACACAGTGTGGTATAAATGTGATATTATCAAACAACACATAAGTAAACTGAAAAAAATGCTATCTATTTCATGTGGTATATTTCACGCACTATTTATTTCTTGTAATCTCAATGAGTCAACCTCACGCGCAATGATACTACTAGTAATTTCTTGAATGTGACGAAAAAAAAATTTCCAATGAATAAACGGATTTCCCGTTAAACCATACGATTTACTATATTTAGAAAATACAACAATAGTTTAATGCATTCCACGCTTGTAAACAGTTGTTTGTATACATAAACAAGACGACATTTTATATATATACGAGTACATTCGGATTTAACACGTCACAAGGTAACGGTTTATTTATCTTTTCTGACTGATAAATTTACTTATTTTGCGACAATACTTATTTACCTAGAACTGAATTATAGAATAATGGTGCTTTTCGTGTTCATGAAATAGAATAAATAAAATAAATGGTCAATTTTATTCCTTTTGTATTTTTCTGTATTAAATGTTGATAACTGTGCTGATTATTGTATTTACTGGGTGCTGATAGTGTATAGCACTACAGCTATATTAATACAAGGAATAGAGAAACAATGGTACCGAATGTCTACACCTCCGATAAGTGGTCACCTGTCTTAAGCAGCCAACACGGTCATTTCCTGGACTGTATATATAGTTACTGAATAAGATGTATATACTGCATGTCTATGAATTTGTTAATATTTACACACAAGGCGATAAATACCAGTGAAATAGGAAGGGCGTATAGTTTTGAGTTTTTTATTTCAAAATTAATCCGTTCGTGACATAAAATGTGAAATATCAAAGATAACCATATAGTTTTATGCCTTAAATATACACGATAATTACGTAAATCTTCCAAATTAATTGGTGAGACTAGCGTTATAAATAGTTTTATCTCATAGCATAAGATCATATCGCTAATTTCGGTAAATCATGTCTCCTGCATTAGCAGGGGTGCACCCGGTGTGCGCCCCTCCCTTAAAATCCCCGACCATAGATAGAATTGAAATATCATTCAATGAAATAGCTATCAATTCTTAAATCTCTGCTCTGTTATGCAAAGTATTAAAGGGGCCGCAGTCGTAAACAATGTTTGTTTCGGGTTACATGCTCATCAAAATAAGGGTCGGTAGGTCGGGGCTTCACTTGTGGAAAGGTATGACAAGTGAGAAAGTGGATGAACTGTACGTTCCTCGTGCCTATTAAAAAAGTCTAGGGTCGCAGGGGAATATTAGTCTAGGTCGGGTAATCTGTAACAAACATTTTAAGCCTGGTCTATAATCATTATATATATGTATAAAGAGACAAAATTCATGTAGGTCAGGCATATGTGCAAAGTACTACAATTTCATTGAACACGCTGTTGATCAGGCGTATATATACATTATGATTGTGGCTTTATTTTTAGATAATGAATATTTTACATTATGTTAATTGTAAATAATATATGAGTGTACAAAATCGAACGCGAGGCCTAATAATAGCATACTTTCTGTTTAAAACAAGTTTGTTTCCCAGTAAGGGTGAAACTTTAAAAAAATGTAATGTATGTAGTTGAGCAAGAAATGTAAACAAAGTACGAGGTAATTTTAATAAAAATTATTGATTTTGGCATTTTGCCAAATTATGATATATTTTGGACATTAGGTATAGCGTTATCAGATTTGCTTTGTTCTCATTGGCTAATTGAAATGTCACACAGCTTTTGATTGGTAGACCAGTTCGTGCCTGTATTTACTGCCGTTTTCAATGTTTATTTTTCACGTTCATACATCCTTGTTAACTCACTTGCATGTCAAGTGTACCAGATTTTTTCGCATGTGTGTTATCTTTGTTATGATGTTGACAGAGAAAAAGGGACTCGACTCCAGTTTGATAATTTTTAGTTCACATAAGCACTTAGTGCTTAAATGTGAGCTATTAGGCCGGCTACAATGACCGGCGTCCGTCGTCCTCACTTGGAAGTTGTTAACGACTTATAACACTCTAGTGGTCACAGTTTTGATTTGATCTTCATCAAACATTATCAGCATATAATCTCAATGATATCTTGGACACGTTCGGACGTAGATAATCTGGGGTTAAAAATGGAGTATTCGGGTCAAATCACAGTTAACCCTGTAGAGACAACTTTTTTATCGAATCTTGATGAAAGCTGCTAAGAATGTATGTCTTGATGATTTATAGGTAAATATTAGGCACTGACCTAGACAAATATTGACATTAAGAAAAGCTGTAATGATATGAAAGAAGCCATGCACAGTCTATACCCAGGAGAGCGAGTACAGTACCATCATGTCTCTCTTGTTTCTTTAAATCAAGACATTTCTTCCAGTCATAGATATTATAGGAGAGTAAGAAGTGATAGCAACAAAATTGGTTCAAACTTTAAGATATTATATTTTGATGTCTGATGATTATCATTTACAAATGAATCGAGTTGCTTAAGGAATATGTCTTGTGAATTCTACAGTCGAGTACCTTTATCTACAGATTACATGATCTCAATATACATGTACTCGTATTTCCTTGTTATAACATCATCATGAACTTCAGTGATATTGTATCTAACATTTTATCTGGACAGTTAATCTCTCATTTACCTACTAAGGTTTTTTTCTTTTCAACAGCAAAATACGGTTTTAATTTAGCGAAATTTAAAAGGTAAGATGGTGTATGGTTATATCCGATTTATAATTGTTTATGATGCGGACAATGAATGGAGTTTAGCTTTTCTGTATAGAGAGGTATTATATCATCTCGTTATTTGAATAATGTTTGTTTTCTTTCAGGACGTAAATACGCTTATCGATGAAAACATATTAAAGAGGACGCAATTGCTGTATCCGCGTTTCACGCATGCAGACAATATGAACCAATTACAGACGGAAACTCTGAGAGAGAACCGTGTCAATATAGTTCAAGACTTAGAACCAAAAGGCACAGTACTAGATTCGCTGTATGAAGATGGTGTCCTGACGGAAAATGACGTTGAACTTGTATCGTCTGCTAGGACAAGAAAAGAGCGAGTTCAAGCCTTACTATCAATCTTGCCAACACGCGGACCTGTGGCTTACGGATCTTTTCAGAAAGCTCTGAAAGTCAGTAATTTTGAGGATCTGGCCGAGCTTCTGGCTCCGTTTACCGACAATGTTGATCAACATAACGACCAGATTATTTCTGGTGTCTGTCAGCCATGCTGTAAATTTCTTGAACGACTGGAAAACTGTCGAAAAAAGAACATCAGATTGAAAGAACTCTTACGGTGGAATTGTTGTCTATTTCTGGATAATATAGAACCAAAAGATGTTATTGATCAATTGTTTCAAGATCACGTGATCAACAATGATGACATTGACAAACTCACATCACCCGCGACACGACGAGAACGATGCGAGACGTTGTTCGAGATTTTACTCGAGAATTTAAACCATTCTGTAACAGACTCTCTGAAAGGTGCTCTTACAAAAAAATATTCATACATCGCTGACGAAATATCCAACTTTGAAATAGAATCTCAAATGTCTCCTAAATCTCGCGGTTGTGTTTTAAATACTAGTTTCCGATTCGAGCATAACAGAAAAAGTGATGACCTAACACAACTGAAAGCTTTCCTCGTGGATAGCTCAGAAGAAAACGAACGCTTGAATGAACTTGAAAATAGCCATTCTGAACCATGTGCAGGAAGTTGGAAAAAACAGAAAAAAGGAACAGGATTAAATAATACTCAACTGAAGAAGGTATATGAGGATAACTTGGATGAAAATAGTTGGTATAGAGATATTGATGAGAGAACTGCCAGTACATTTACTGAATCTACTGAATTAGTTAAGATGAATGAGCTTAAAGAGGCTGCTGCTGGCAAGATAGTATATACTGTTACACAAAGGGAAAAGCGATCTGAGACCTCTGAACTAAAATTTAAGATAGACCATGACACTCAATGTAAGGAAGTGTTTAGTAAGTGTAATGAATCATTTGATGAGAGAAATATTCATGTTGTGAAAAGTGAAAATGCAGAAAAATATGTTGGAACTAAATCCGTGAGAGAAATCGAAGAAAGAACTGCAAGTACATTTTGTGGAATTACTGCTGGTGAAACAAAACCTAAGGCGATTGTTTCATTGGAAAGCAACAAACGTACATTAGTCAGAGAAGTTGATGAGCGGTCTGCGACAGAACACGGCTCTGTCGAGCAAACTAATGCTCTAGAGGAAAATAGTGAAATTAAACACAACGAATGTACATGTTGTAGTCAAAATATTGCGTCAATCGAAGAGAAAACGCCCTCATCAAAGTATTCGAATCACCCCACTGACAGTGTCGACGGTGACATTTCCGAAAGACGTTTAAAAGTCACGATACTGGACAAAGCTGCAGTACCACTCAAAAGTGAATTTTCTGTAAAGACAGAGAACAATAATATTAATATAAAGCCATTTCTAACTTGCGCAACTTCTGTGATAAAAGATAAACACGTGAAGGAACAAGCTGATACTACAAGTTCTACTTATCAACAAAAGCAAATGAATGATAAAACATCTCAGAGCAAAGAGTTATTGCCCATGACAGTGACGGCCACACATACAGAGAGACCTAGAAAACGCATTACAGTTGCATTCAACTACTTAAGCACGTTGATAAATCAAGGAGAATTTGCGAAGTTCCAAGACATTTCTAGCAGACTTCAACAACAATTCCCAACCAATTTTGACTTAATGTGTATTATCGGTTATCTTCAAATTAGCCGAGATTTGTTCCAGACAAACTTCGACTCTGCAAAGAAGAAGATTGACGAAACAATGGCTATTGTGCCAAAGTCAAGCAATCCACGATACTTTACCCTGGAATTGTTCACAGCGAAGACACGAATGTACATCACGAGGAAGAAACTTGAAAAGCTCCAAACTACCTTGGACGAAGCCATGATGATACTCGAAACGGACCCGGTCGGTTGTACAGGCAGGGCTGCTGGCTGGTTATACATCAACCATGCTAGGAACCAAACGGCTCAGCTCTCATGTTTGAATCTACGTAAACAGGGCGCTTTAAGTACATATGAGCGCTTATTTCAAAGTTCTAAATCAAGCTTCCAGCGGTCCATGAGTAATTTTAAACGTGATGGCGGCAAAGATGGACCATTTGGCTTTGGATATGCTCTTTGTCGTCTGGTCATATTGTTATTACGATGCGGAGACAATGGCTTAACTATGGACGTCCTTACACCTTCGTCTGACGATATACGATCTGCCGGTCATTATCTTCAGCATCTGGAAGATTCGGATATTGTCATTTCAAAAATCCTTGATATGCATTTTCGACTTGCAAAGTGCGATTACCAATTTCGACGCCGGAACTACATTCGCGCATTCGAGCATGCGCAGATCGCGTATGACCTTGCGACGGAAATGAACTTGTTGGAGTTCAAGGAGCATGCACACAACCGACTTGCGCATTTAAGATCGAGAACATCAAATGTTACATCGACTGATGAAATGTCCAGCGCCGAAGCGGAGCAGATACTTTTTGGTGACTCTTCAGACAATGAATACTCAACACACAGTGAATAGAAACTTGGCTTATCACTAAATCAAGTTCTGAACTTTATATACGCCTTAATAGTTTCATCCGTTACATTTACATTGATTTCAGCAGCTTCGTGTCGTATGTTTGTATAATGTTGTATAGTAATGTCTTTTTTTATGTCTTTGTAGAGATTTTTTGTATGAATTCCATGACTGAAGAAACAGCAATTTTCTTCATGTTGTACAAAGCCTAACCGCACGTGACTTTTTACTAGCAGGAGCTTTAACGCGGCAGAAAATAGATCCATATATTTTGTATTTTTTTCCATATTGTGGGCGAATAATCTTTAACTTGAAAGTAATCTTTTTGTACGTTGTTGTTTACAAACGATATTTTGTTTTTACTAATAAATATATTGCAACTAAATGAAACTATAGTTCGATTTCTATGTAACTACCGTGCACCATCTACTAATGAAATATGGATGCTTTCAAGAATTCAATATAATCGTGTTTAACTGCATCCTTGTGTATTTTACTAGTTGAATATACCAAAGGAATGAAGTACATTCGTATAAAGAATGCCTAAAGAATGACTCGACCTTGCTGAAGGGAGGTACCATTGCGCAAATTATATTGGTAAACTAGTCAACGGGAACCAGTTTAAAATAAGTGATCGTTCCCAGGGGAGACTACTCGTTCTTCTTTGTATATTTTAGAATATACATGTAGTTATCAAACATGACTTAAATATCATTCAAACCTGTCTATTGACTTTGTTTTAATAGATAGATGAGACTTAATGTAAGCTCTGAGAATAACTTCTCAAGGAAAATTACAATATATACAAATGTACATGTAATTATTATGAATATTTTTACCTTCTTTAAGTTTTTGAATACAATTATATTGCTTCTTCTATTAACAGAATACAATCTCATGAACTGAATACAAATAATTGCACTAGATCAATGAGAAAAACTTCTTTACAGCGTTGAAGAAAAAAAATGCATAAAAAATAGTTCCGGTGCCGGGAATCGAACCCGGGCCGCCTGGGTGAAAACCAGGAATCCTAACCACTAGACCACACCGGAGCGATGAAAATTTTGTGATATTATTACATTATGAAAATTAACGTTGAAATTCCCTGAATTCAAAATTACAGCGGTCTCGAGTGGTTGAAAAATTGTCTTCATTCGAAAACGACTTTTATTCGGATATTATATTTACACGTTTATGTAAATAAATGAAAACCAAATAAAGTAATTTGCCAATCAGAGTTGGTCCTTAACACAGGCTTGATGGTATATCAATGTAATGATAAGTGTCTGTCAAACCTCCATAAAAAGGCCACCTTGTGAATGAAGACCATTCTTTCAAAAACCGTCATTGATTACTTTGCAACAAATGACCTCCAAAAAGGCTACATTTGGTGTTTCCTAAAAGATGGCCTTTGTTCACAGGTAAGACTGTATCGTACTCCAGCACAAGTAGTGTAAATGTCTTGTCACAGCTCCATACCGAATATTGCATTAGGTTTTAAAGTATAGCAATATAGTTTTGCTACAAGATACCAATTACCGTTTGATAGTTTTTATCAGTGGAATTAATTGATCGCTGAGTATTTAACATGATCGTGTCAACGATTTGGTGATTACCATACTTATACATATATAAAAATCAATTTTCTCAATCACCGTGAAATGTTTTTATTGAAGTTTATTCAATCGTACTTCAATAGCATACTACATGTACCATGAAAATATTTATTCAACCCGTGTCAACCTTAGTTATAATTCAATAGGCTTGAATCACATGTATTCTTCCTATAATAAACAAATAAACATACACACTGAGGATGAGGGCATAGCTATCACTGTGGCGTTATTAATGTTATTATAACCTCAGCTTTTATTTAAACATAAACATCTTTTTAGTTCGCCACAACAATACTAGTATGTGAGTTCTCTTCTCGGACGATTTTTAAGAAAAAAGGTCCGAAAGACTAGAATGTCCCCACTGAGAGCTAAGTTAAAAAGGGGCCATAACTCATTTGTAAAAAGTTTGGGTTCTAACGGAAATTGAAATTGACCTATAATTATGATATATATGTATATTTCTTGAGTTATCGCTCGGAAACCAAAAGTTGAACGGACGGACTGGGGTAACACGTTATGCTCTTCTGCTATTTCGGGGGATAAAAAGAAATTGAACCGGCTTGCATGATTTGGCTATTTTCAAACAGCTAAAATAGTATACTTTTCTTTGGCTTAAAAGATCAAGCGGCCTAATCAATTAAACAAATTAAATCATTACACAACCGTTACTGTTTAAGTCTTATCGAAAGCTTATTTAACTTAAGTAATCGCCGTGAGAGAATTGTATTCACAGCAAATCGTTGTTTCTATCGCTTAGACAGGAGCAGCACTTTGTCACCGTATCAAGTCAACGATTTACGCGGTTAGATGTCACTCCAAGTTTGGCAAACATGACTTTAAGATTAGAATTACTCTTGGAATGTAAAGTTTTGGCTGCAGTTTATTGTTAAAGTCTAGACTTTCAGTCCGTGTGTGGTATTAACATTTTTCTGATAAAACAACAACAAACAAGCAGCGACTATGGTTATAAATTACAGTATACACCAGCCAAACGATAACATCTGTAACGAGAACCAGCCTCCCTGGTCGAGTGGTTCGCTGACTTCTGTAAATTCTCACTGATAGAGGGTCGTGGATTCGAGCCCAAATGCAGCTACTAACCATATGTCTCTTTATGTGAGAAAGTAGACAGTTGTTTACGGAGGAGGGAGAGAGAGAGAGAGAGAGAGAGAGAGAGAGAGAGAGAGAGAGAGAGAGAGAGGGGGGGGGGTAAGATAAGGACAACCGGGCATTTACACCCTTACTCTTTTCGAATAGTGTTTCCTGTTTTTTTATCGCGCCCAGTTAAAGCACCGATACACGCCTTATCTCTCATTCCTGTGATTTTCTAGACGGAGTCATGAACTTAATCCGCGACCTTTCGTTTAGTAGTCCGGAGTATTAATTACCACTGGATCATCGATCATTCCCTGTAATTTACAGGTATTATCTCGAAATTGATCGATCTAAAAGTTAAATTTATTTATACAAAAATGAATTCAACCTGAATAAGCAAAGAATCTAGTAATATAGAAAAAAATAGAATCTATAAAATACTAAAACTACTACAAAATGACTTCCATGGTGTTTAAAATTCCCATTTTCGCTTAATTTTGGAAATTTCTTTGTAAATCAGGACCGACAGCGATATTTTTGTAACGATCTGGGAAGCAAGAAGATAATATACAACATGCTTGCAATTATAAGTGAAGTAAACTGATTAAATGCTGATCACAAAAACATTTCTTTATGATTCAATACCCCGAGTTTATATCTAAAAGTGTCCGATGGTTTATTTATATCTGGCATACTTAGAACCCGACGTAGTTAAAGTTTGTATGCAACGATAATACTTCATTCTAAAACCATTTTCTTATTTACAAAACGCCAATCATCGCGGTACAATCAAACTTAATTTAAAACACATTAATCAGTCAATTATTCATCGATCAATCAATAAATCAATCAATTATTTATCGACCAATCAATCAGATATCAATAAGTTATCAAATATCAACCGATATAATAACGGGATTAAATTGTTTAAATCTATGATACGTATCACGTAACTGTAGATTATGGTTGAGCTTTATCAAACATCAATGGACTCAAAATGATTTAATCTGTAGGTAGATATACGTAATTGGTTATGGAGATTTTGCACTTGTACATTGTATTTCACGGACGTAAGAACACCCGCCATTATACAATCAAAGTACTGACAGTACTCATGGAAAATGAGCTTACAATGACAAACTTGCACTGCAACATGGAACGGGAACTAGTTAAACAAATGCATGGCGGATGTTGAAAAATGTAGTATTTTTGTCCGCATCAAAATTCATGCACGAAGAGCGAGTGACGCCTAAGGAAAACCGAACTATCGTTCAGCTTCTAAAAATGTAAATGAACGACGATGTCTAACATCCGAAGACAAATAGACGGACGGTCACAGTGCGACCGAGCATGAAAGCACACCAGTTGCAAAAGACAACTTCGATAATAAGCAATTAAAATCTGATATACTACAGTGATTTAATCGCATCTGTAACCAAATTTGATCGCACTAGAGAACATTTTGTCAACTCCGTCATTCCGCATTGTATCTTAGAGGACGACGTTTCTGATTACAAGTCCACTTGTTCTTTTTGTTATCATCGAATGGCATAACCGTTGACGATAGAGACATGTATAAGATGTATTATATCCCATGTCCTAAGTGTGTTCTAACTTCATTCACATTTCGAGCAAGTGTTCAAGATCATTAACCTGGGTTTCGAGGACTATTTGACAAGGCAACTTTTTCGTTGGACAATTTTTAGATCGATTTAAAAGGCAGTCAAGGACTGGTGATGTAACCTCAGTCTAGTTTAAACAATTGTCTTTTTTCATTGGTTGCTTTAGAATGGCTGATTTTGATTGGTGGTGATAGAATGGCTGATTTTGATTGGTTGTTTTAGAATGGCTGATATTGATTGGTTGTGTTAGAATAGCTGATTTTGATTGGTTGTTTTAGATGACTGGTTTTGATTGGTTGTGTTAGAATAGCTGATTTTGATTGGTTGCTTTAGAATGGCTGATTTTGATTGGTGGTGTTAGAATGGCTGATTTTGATTGGTTGTTTTAGAATGGCTGATTTTGATTGGTTGTTTTAGAATGGCTGATTTTGATTGTTTTTTTTATAATGGCTGATTTTGATTGGTTGTTTTAGAATGGCTGATTTTGATTCGTTATCCTTCATAAGCTGTTCTTGAGTTGATAAAGTGAAAGGTTTTGTCAAGTGTATTGGATAACATAATTCTGATTGGTGGAGTTTGCAACTCTAATGCACGTCATCCATGACTTTAAGTTTAATTAAGATTTTATGAGGAAATATTAATTGATAAATTGCTTGACATGGAAGACGATATAAATTGTCATGAATTACCGATCTGACACAAATTCCAAACCATGCGTGCCAAAAGACCCACTTTACCGAAGTCGTCTTTCGTCAGGGTAGCCAACTTGAATATAATTTCAGACCAACTTTGAGAAGTGTATCACGTAATGATTATACCATATCTTGATTAATTTGTGATAAATTGAATATATCGGTGTTTAATCTAAACTATGCGACTCCAGAATGTGCCAAAATCAAGCGTAGTCCGCCCAAAAAACAAGGTTCTTGGATAATAATCAATTAATAAAAAATGCTTAATCAGCAACCGAAAGATTATATTTATTAGTTTTAATTTGTTACGTATTCATCCTGATAAAGTGACGATTAAAAACTGAAATGAATGTCAAAACAATTGATAACAATAGCATAATTGATTACATAAGCTCAAACAAACTACAGTCTGACCAGTATACAAACAACCTCTCAATTTAGCGACTGGATTCAGACCCATCATACGAACTTGCTCTGAATTTTCTCAACAACAAAGTAGTGTATAATTTACTTGTCTGTCCGTACCGGTGATTTTTCAGGGAGAGGAAAAGTTCGAAATCATCCGAAAAAATAACTGAGAATTATTACGCTTACCGTATCAACTATTATTTGATTAGAATGTTAAATTTGAAGATAAGCCATTTTGGGATGTAGAATTCTGGCGGCTAATGTGTTCGTCGGAATAACAGTCGAGCCTGTGAACAAAGGCTACCATTGGGAATGACATAATGCGGACTTTATTGCCAGGTGGCCTTTATTCGGAGGTCAGTTTGTTCTAGTTATCCATGGTCTTTTTAAAGAAAGGCCTTTACTCACAATCACGGTACGTAGCTTTATTCGAAGTTAGCCACAAACACAAGTATGACTTTACGTATTTCAGTCACATCTCGTATAATGGCGCAGCAGACAAATTTTGAAATATGTCCGTATGAAGTAATAGAAAGATAAATTAAGACTGAAATGGAAGGATTTTATCTTTTTTTCCACGCGAGCGTCAAGTTTTCACTCATCAAAATAAAGAGTATGTGAGTCACATCAGACAGCCAGGTGTAAGATCAACTGTTATACTTATTAATTAGAAACCAATTTAACACACATAATCATAAACAATATTAATGTCCATTTTTATAACCATAACTCATAAGATATGGACACATTGGGCTGATATTTACGGGAGTTCAGGTTTTGGACAATTAAGCGTAATTGTTATATTTCACTGATTCAAGAAATAACTTGTGACAGTACAGGGGATGTATTGTTTTACATCCCACGTATTTCAGAAATGTTGTCAAGCGACAAATTTTATCTGAGAAATGCATTATGAATTTGTCATTTGTACCAAAAATACAACAAATGCATTATTCGGAATACTTTTGACACGACTACGTATGCTTCTGCCTCTCAAACGTATTTGTTCTAGATTTGTATTGCTAAACGCACATTTTAAATGTTGTTTTATTTAACATTATATATTTATCAACACCATTCTTATTTTACGAGCAAACAACACAAACATTTAAAGGCCAGAATTACTAATTTGATCCCTTGACTTTTCGACTTTGCATTAATTCGTAACTATATTTGTCTATTCAAATGAACAAATATTTACATGTATTTTCGAACTACGTCGTGGGGCGATTAATATGCTAATGATATCTAACTTATAGATATTAAATTATTAAATAAATACATTTTACTCTCGCGTTTTCTCACTTCACATATAATCTGCACGAGATCGGCGGCGACCCATAAAACAGTATACATTTACTTCTTTTGAGGGCTTTGTTATATCCTGTAGGGTTAGCTCTATTAGGTGAATGGCACACTTTAAATTGAGGAGTTGTATACGAAAAAAAACAGATGTAAAGTCGAAAGCAGCTCGCAAACACCTTGATCAAAATGATGATATAAAGGATGTCAACGAAACTCAGTTACTTGGCGGAGAGACATTTAGTCAAATGGTTGAGCATATTAGTTAACTATTCATGTAGGCCAATGGTTCTAATACAGCTATATTCGAGAGGATCCCTATAGGATGTGATTGAGTGCGAGGCATTTGTACACGAGAGGTAAACTACACAAAAAGTAAATTTGTTTCAAAGTCCGTTGTAAGATGAGTGGGGAGGGGGGTCAGATGACCACCAAATAGCAGTAATACTATATCGTATTCTAATGAAACATTGCGGCACTTTGAGGCATCCTCAGACAACCGTAGTTCCTGTATAACTTAAACAATCTCTGAGTTCATAAACAACTCTTTCAAACTATTTGCGATATGAACTTAATACTCGTAAAGTATTGCGAAATTAAACAACGATTCTTTAAAACTTAAAATAATGAGAACACTATATTCATAAAACTAGTTCTTTTGAAATTAGAAATAAAAGAGACGAAGCTACGAGACCTTGGGTTTATTTGTCTAATTAACATTAAGTAGTAATTTGAATGATCTACGGTATGTAAAAAATGGTAGAGTTAAATCTAGACCCTGCATTTAACTCAAGAGCTCTGGTTGTTTGGAATTGTTATAAAATATGTAAAGAATGATTGAACTATTTTTAATTGACAAAATAGGTTTATATATGGAATCTAATCGGAATAATTAATTGACCATTTTGATTTTTCTGATATGGAAAATGGAGTATTTTATAATATGATTTATCTTTATTACATGAACACACATTGATATATAAATTTATACTTTAGAATATGCAACCCGCGACACTCTTAAACAAATCGTTATTTTTGTGTTAAATGAATGTAAATGTTATAGTGTACCAATACAACTTGTGTTTATTTATAATATATTTTAGTTTACAGATATGTATTCAAAACATAAGGCATATTTTAGCCTAACTGTTTACATGTTAATTATTTACAAATACAATAAATAATTTTTATGATTATACATTACATTACGCGTATAAATTATGATTGAACAAAACATATTATGTTTTTTTCTAGATAAATAATAATACTAGATCGTAAAGGCGGATTCTAAATTATGTATAATTTAATTTATATGTCTGCACGTATTTTATCATACAATAATAATTTGGTAATCAAAGAAAAAATTAACATACCACTTCATCGTCCATTTTCAAAATTGAAGATATACCAATGTTTTAACTCTTGCAAAAATAAGTAATCATTGGTAATACTCCGTTAGCAATTTTCACTAAAAGAATTTAAGTATATTTCAATACTCTCAAAATTTCGCACTATGGTGTTTAATTTCTTATGTCGAAGTGGTTCGGAATGCTACGGACATTTAGCTCTATTGTCTTTGCGTCAAATCTAAACTCCGATAAAGCTGCCAACACTATCACGCCTCTTTTAACGGTAGACTGGTTGCCAAATTTTACCCTTTACCGCTGACAATTGTTTTGAAAAAAAAATAACCGTGTACCGTACTAAAGTATGTATGTAAAAATGACCGAAATTTGGCCAGCATTTCAGAGTTCTATCAATAAAGTAATTTGTAAAATCTAACTGAAATATTTGATTTGTCAAATGTTGACACAGTGCTTATACCAGCTAAGTTTAAGTACAACGTTTGCCAAAACAATTAAATTCGAAAACTAGCGACTATTTTGAATTAATTAACGACTTGTATAGCATACAACCGTTAAATTCCCCTGAGGTAGTTTAGAGAATCACATAAGGATAGAATTCCAGGTTGTTTTTATTTCTTCAAGTTGATTTACATCGGTCAGCCGAGGTAAAGTTTGCATTTAATACAAACACCAGTGAAATCTAATCGTCCAATAATAAGTCTGTGTATGGCTAGCAATTGGCCTTAACCACTTGTCTAAATATACCATGCGATCGAGACAGATTGCTTTATTCAAGCCGACGTCACCTGACTGTACAGTCAAACCTGTTAACAAAGGCCACCCTTGTGAATGACATAATGTGACCGTTATTAATAGGTGGTCCTTGTTTAGGGGTAATTTTGTTTTAAACAGTCAACGATGGTCTTTAAAAGAATGGCCTTCATTCACAGGGTGGCCTTTATTGGGAGGTGGCCGCTAACACAGGTTTGACTGTTTATCTCCGCAATGTCTCCATCAAACTGGACAAATCTGAGTAAAGAGACCACATTTGTATCCTTCTAAATTTGCTTTGTAAAAGGCGTTGTCTACATATGACACAGAGTGGATCGGAGGTCCAGTGGTGACGCGCTGGACTACTGAATGATTGGTCATGGGTTCGAATCTCGGCCCCGCCTTCCGAATATCAGGGATGCTTATTTTCAGTGTCTAAATCCCTACTACAGAGCCTAGCACTGTGTTAAGAAAATCAAAGGAAAAGGGGCGAGGCGTGTATTGGTGCCTTACACCGGGCACAATGAAGAACCAGGAAAAACTATTCCAAATAAGAGTAGAGATATAAATATCAGGTTCTCCTCACGGTATCTCCTCTTTTCTCTCTCCTGGACGGCACCGAAACGACCATAGCTGCCGAATGAGTCGTTAAGCAACAGATAAACTACATCGCCACTTACACAACATACTTATAGATATTGAAATTCAAAACGGCTGGACGGACGGGCGAATACAATTTTAAATACTTATAGATCCATCATGATTGTTGACATTACAGGCAAGATGTAACACATTGTCATCATGATAAACATTTATTGATTTGTGCATAAAAAGTTGACATAAATTCAGTACAGCTGTATGATGCAACTGTTGTATTTTACATTCGTCTGTACTTTGTGAAGTAATGAAATTGGAAAATGAAACGGAATGTAATACAAACGAATTTTAGTAAAACGATGCTATTAAAAAATAAAAACTTTATATTCGATGTATGCACGAAATATATTCATTCACTGAATATCTGAAACGTATGTTGTTTAACTGCCCATTCGACGACTATGGTCTATTTAGAGTCACTCCAGAAAAAGAGAGGGGGAGATAAGATACAGGAAAACTGTGCATTCATATCCCTATTCATTTTTCGAAGAGTTTTACTGGTTTTGAAAAGAAGAATATAATTTTATTATGCTGTTAAAACATAATGATTGATGTATCAGTATACATTGTATATATTTGCTTCAATCACTGTACCGGGTTTGAAATAGATCAATAATTCTGTCAGACCACCGAAGGTAAGGACATGATGAATGATGAACAGCGACTTATGATTCTGATTAACAGGTGTTCATTGTTTTGTTGATCAAGTTTAACAAAGATACAAAGGAGAAAAAAAATACTAAAAAAGAACTATTCGATCACTGACAAACATGATGGTATTGTATCAACGTATGTATGTAAAGACACTGTACATTGTTTGTTTATCTAAATTTAAAAGTCTCTAACAATGTATTGTATTTTAATAACGAGAGTCTCAATACCTCCTCACTCCCACTTGTCTGCCCCCCCCCCCCCCCTTTGGATGACTTTCACTCCCGCCTCATGATCTGTGCGTGAAGATGTTGTTTTATATCAGAAATCCTCATTTGAACATTGCAACCAATTATGGTGGTTTAGATATTTTCATGCGATATTTTCATGCGACAGCTTAACCTCAAGTGCATCACACATTACTTGCGAAAGTATATTAATATCGACCAACTCAGACTTACACAGTTCGGGATACACTCCATTTCGAACCTTTGATTTTTTACGAACGGCAATAACACCCGCCATATCTTCATATTTACTTTTATTTGCAATCCCTCTCCTGAATTGTCGTTCCTGCACACATGATGCAAGTTATAAGTAACGATAACTCTGAACAGAGATTGTCTTACTTGACTCATTTATCGAATTGTCTGTGGTATCCGGCTTTTGTCCCGGACCTTTATTTATGTTAACGAGGCGATTACACCGTACAGTAATCATTAATTTAACCTCTCTAGTGCAACAACATAATTTTGCTTCTCCTAAAAGAGGTTGCACTATACATGTATAGCAAACGGTTCCTATTCGTGACATTGAATTATGTCAAGTAAAATTATCAGTAAGCATTTAATGCACGTTCTGACAACACGCTACTATACATATGGTATGTTCATGGTATTATTGTAATAGTACATCTCTGATTAAATTATGCTCATGATATATTATTTGAACAATAAGTTTGATGTAAACGACTGTTAGAAATTCAGATTACTAATAACAAAATACAATGTATATAATTCCATTATCTATTTCAATAAGGATATTTTATATCAAAGCAAATATTCGCAATATACTTAATTCCTAGTATGTACATTTTAGACACAGACTGTGTTAGTAAAAATCAATCTATGTTGGTGTCGAAGATCAAACTTAAGACGATAAACATTTTTTCTCAGCATGCAGGAATACAACCATCAATCGTTCATGTTAAATCTCCAATACCCAATCACAAACACCCAAGCACCAATTTTGAAGCACCAATACCCAATCACCAACACCCAAGCACCAAATTTGAAGCACCAATACCCAATCACCAACATCCAAGCACCAATTTTGAAGCACCAATATCCAAGGACTAATATCCAATCAGCAAACGACTTCACAACCATGATTGCAATTGTATTGGAAACTGTGTCATCAAAAGTCTGTTCACACAAATGAGTAGCAGGCTTAAAAAATCATTGCAGATACGTACAAGCACACTAATGTAAATGTGGCGAATAAAATCATTACACATGCTTGTCCTATATATCTAAGTGTAAATATTTGACAGAAGGCCACCTTCTATTGGGTTCGTTGTCCCGGTGACCATGCTAGAGTAATCACTTAGCAAATATAGAATGGGATTTACAGCTTCATCGACTTCTGCGAATCTTCCGAGCGGCGTGTGGTTCTTCAACTTGGAGGCTTTTACGGGATCACTCCAGTGTTCCCTGCCCATATCAGTGAGAACAACTGTAGGATTGACAGAATTCACGCGGATTTTGTGAGGGCCTAGTTCCAGAGCGAATTGCTTCGTAACCATGTCCAGTCCCGCCTTTGAAATATTGTAAGCCATGCATTCCCGCATTGGGTTGATTCCGTTGATGCTTGAAATGTTAACGATTGATCCACCATTTCCTGCCTCCACCATTTTCTTTCCAAGCACCTGAATAACATTGATAGCTCCCATCAGATTAACATTAAATGTTTTATCTAGGGTGTCTTTCGATACTTCTAATGATGTTATCCATGGCGCTGAGAAGGCGGCATTATTCACAAGACCATTCATGGCTGGTATTTTTTCAAGTCCCCTGCGTGTTGCATCCCAATCGGATAAGTCAACATGCAGTGGCGTAACTTCAGGATATGTCTTCACTAAAGAATCCAAAAGCTCCCGATTGCTACCGAGGCCATAAACTTCGGCTCCAGATTTCAGAAGAGCTTTGACAATTTCAAGTCCTATCCCTCGTGATGCACCAGTGATCAGAATTTTCTTTCCAGAGAAATCAAAAGCCATGTTTGTAATTAAGGTTTTATTCACGTGATGCAAAGACACAATCTTAGCATATAATCCAAAATGTATGTACTGTTCATATTCACATTGTAACTTAAATTATCTATTGAAACTGTCAAAGGTGAATCCAGTTTTAAATGATAACATACTGACACTTTTAAATAGCTCGTCGGGCTAAGTTAAATTGTTGACCCAAATAACTGAGACTAAACTCTGATAAAGAAAATCCAAAACCACATCTGTCCACGCATATCGTACCGCTTAGGGGAGGTTTTTGGATTAGTGAAGTTCCGGATAACAACTGTTTACCCTTAGATACATGAAACAAATATCGGGACCAGCTGAGGTTTAAAAAGGATTCTGGATAAGAAAGCTCTTCTGAACCAACTGAAAGGATGGCAGGGTACAAGCCTTGGTGTTTCTTTTCGCCTCACATTTTCTCCAAATTTGGATTGACATCAGTCAATTATAATAATGATAACGAAGTTACGAAAAGCCTCTGTAAATGTGTAGCATCAATCATTAATGTTAATATCGTAGCTATCTAAATATAATATGAAATAGAATAATTATGTAATAACACTTTAAATGCAGCTAAATTCTATTTTAATAGCAGCTTTCACTGCATGGGGTTTAGCGACACACCGACCGCTTGGGTCATATATGCATTTTCAGCTTAATCCAAAGGACATACACGACGTTCCCACTAATAAAATGATTCATATAATAGAATTATATGTTTCCTGTCTATCCAAAATCTCTCATGTTTCTCTATTTTTTACTTCATTTAGTTGTTTCAGATTCTACGATTTGGACTTCCTCGTACAACCTAAACCGATGATTAAAAAACAAAACCTCCAAGGTGTTCTGTGCAAAATTCATTTTTTTTGTTCAAATTCTGAAACAATGTCTTCATTCGTTTTAAATCAACGATTGATTCGCCATCCTATACATCATACGTACATGTATTTTTCAAAACTGCAGTTGTGCGACATGGAAAATGCGACAAAATGTCATTAAACACATCAGTTCTGTAGTTCAATCATTATTGTTTCATATCATGTGCTTTGCTAATTTCAATTCAAGCGTCAATATTACAGAGCAGCCCACCGTCCACCGGGTTAATCGTGCCGGTTACCATGCTGGAATAGTCACTTAGCAAATATAGAACTGGATAAACAGTCTCGGAGATTTCTGAGAATCTTCCTAGAGGAGTGTGGTTCTTCAATTTCGATGCTTTCACAGGCTCACTCCAGTGTTCAATTGCCATGTCAGTCAAGACGACCGTTGGATTCACTGAGTTGACCCGAATTTTGTGGGGGCCAAGTTCCAGAGCAAACTGTTTCGTGACCATGTCTAGTCCTGCCTTTGAAACATTGTATGCCAAACATTCACGCATTGACTTGATTCCGTTAACGCTTGAAATATTTACGATTGATCCACCATTTCCTGCCTCCACCATTTTCTTTCCAAGCACCTGAATAACATTGATGGCTGCCATCAGATTAATATTAAATGTTTTATCAAGAGTGTCTTTCGGTACCTCTAATGAAGATGTCCATGGAGCTGCGAAGGCGGCATTATTCACAACACCATTCATGGCAGGGAGTGTCTCAAGAGCCGCACGTGTGGTTGTCCAGTCTTCCAAATCAATGAGCACTGGAACCACCTCTGTGTGTTCTTTAACTAAATTATCCATGAACTTTGGATTTCTTCCAAGCCCGTAAACCACTGCTCCAGATTTTAAAAGATGTTGGACAATTCCATGTCCTATTCCACGTGTAGCACCAGTTACCAGAATTCTTTTTCCGGAAAAGTCGAAAGCCATTATTTTCGTAGTCTGTTGTTTATTCCCACCAGCACATCACGTATGAAATCCTGTTAATATGCACTGACTGGTGCATTTACAATTGTACACAGCTTCACATTAAGGTATTAGGATACTTTCTACCAATCTTTGTAATGTATTTGCTCAAAGCTACACAAAATTGTTTATATCATAGAAATAATATTACCCGATTATCATTATATTATATCTTTGACAGTTACCTCGGATACTATAATTCATGTTACGACACATTTTAAAAGATTGTAAGAGTTGTTGCCCTTTAAGAAAAAAAAAAAAAAAAATTTCTTTAGATATTGCATGGTGACCTATATTTTTCTTCATCAAATTATAATGATATTGTGCAGTTGCATCTTTTTACCATTATTTCGAGGTAATAATTTTGGAAATAGGATCCTTATACCTTAACATTAATATTAGCTGTTTAATATTAGTCTAGACGTGTGCAGCAAACCATAAAAACAAGTTGTACGATGTGCATGCACGTAATTGGTAACAGATTGTGTCCGATACAATCGTTCTTTACAAAACTGTTCTATTTTTAACATGAATTGAAAGGACTCGTAGCTAAATAAGAGGTCACTTGATAAGATATGTTTTGTAGAGAGAACATCTTATAAGTGAATAAAATCACATAAATCATTTATACAGAATCGACTTAATTGCAAACCTTATCAATTATGTAATTCATTTGTTTGAAATGCAGTTGAATGTACATTATAAATATATTCTGAATGTACAGTAAACTACAGTTATAGTGACTCGTATGAAGTGAAAACATCGGATTAAGTATAAAGTAATTATTTTCCAACAACTATACATTTCCTGTATACAGTGTAACATGGGTAAAAGAAACTGCATGTAACTCTAAGTCACACTAAATGTGTTCTACTGTAGTTAAATACACATTTAAGTTATGTATCAACATAAACATCGTATCTAGATGATATTTCAACTGCAAGTGGATCACGTGACTTAAGTGTAATCTATCAGAGACATGCATAGGTATTGAGAAACTTACATAGACTTGCACAGGAACATAAAACGGGAACTATTCAAACAACTGCATGGTAGTAGTAGTAAGGTCCGCATAGAAAAACATGCGCGCCGAGCGAGTAGAGGCTATAGAAAGCTTAACTGTCGTTCGTTTTCCAAGAATCGTAACATGGTTCAAAATAATCAAAATAAGATACAAAATTACATGTATGCAACATCAGAATCCACATAGTACACATTGAGAAAGAATTTGATTTCATTTACTTCCCTAATATATATTTGCTATATCCTACAAGGAAAATGTATAATTGCATCTATATTAACCATGAGTTTTCATTGAAAATTATATTCTTTTATCTTTATCCTTTCAAAACTGGGCCCCATCCAACGCTGAATCCATTTATATACGAGTATATCATCGAAACTAGTGCATGATTTAACAAACTGTTATGGTGTTGTTGTTTTTTCGATTATTGGTACTATATAACAAAATGTTGTTTTAGACTCAAATTTCATCAGGGTGGGATCAGTTTCATATGGTCATGCGAAGGACTACTACTCAAATGGTTGTGGATTCTAATTTCCGCCTTCCGATATTTTAGGACACTTTTCAGTGTCCCGTCCCAGTTCTGTGTTAAGGAAATCACATGCAGCTAGTGTGTGAGGCTTGTATCCGTGCTTCACACCTGCCATGATAAAGAACCTGGAAAAATATTCGGGTACTCCTGTATCTTGAACTTTTCTCCTCTCATTCTCTGGGGCTCTGAAATTCCGCTAAACCTATAAACAAAGAGCACCATTGGGAAATACAATGAACTATTCGATACGTCACTGACAAATATGATGGTATTGTATCACGTACGTATGTAAAGAGACTGTACAGTGTAATACACTTTGGATATGTATTGCGAACGATTATATTATGCGTGTAAAGTTACAAGTAAGTATTGGATGTACGTTCTGATAACACGATACTGTATGGTGGCTAATTTCTGCCATTTCATATCTTCGTTTGTTTGCCCCAAAAGTCGAAGCACGACGACACGAACACACGATAAATTGATCATTTATCGTGTCTTCGCCTTCGACCTTAGAGGGCGAATACACGAACACACGAAACATTGAAGGCAAAACAACGAAATTTTAAAAATAATAAAACAACAACATGAGTGTATATTTGTGCCTTTCTTTTTTATCAGTAAGTACTTCCACAACAAAAAAGTACAACATACACTCAAGTCAACGAGCGACATTATATGTGTATTTCTTAAAACCTTAAAATTTCTAGTTTTTTTCTCATGTGAAACATGGTAAGTGCACCAATATTGTCATTAAACATAATTTTGCGTTTTTAAATTCATCGCATGTTATCTGCAGTTAAGTCATAAATCACTCGAGCAGCAAAACAAAACTAATTATTTCACGTGCTTTGCTAATTTCAATTCAAGCATCAATATTACGGAGCAGCCCACCGTCCACCGGGTTAATCGTGCCGGTAACCATGCTGGAATAGTCACTTAGCAAATATAAAACTGGATAAACAGTCTCAGAGATTTCTGCGAATCTTCCTAGAGGTGTGTGGTTCTTCATTTTCGATGCTCTCACAGACTCGCTCCAGTGTTCTCTAGTCATATCAGTCAAGACGACCGTTGGATTCACTGAGTTGACCCGAATTTTGTTGGGGCCAAGTTCCAGAGCAAACTGCATCGTAACCATGTCTAGTCCTGCCTTTGAAACATTGTATGCCATGCATTTACGCATTGGGTTGATTCCGTAGATACTTGAAATATTTACGATTGATCCACCATTTCCTGCCTCCACCATTTTCTTTCCAAGCACCTGAATAACATTGATAGCTGCCATCAGATTAATATTAAATGTTTTATCTAGTGTTTCTTTCGGTACTTCTAATGATGACACACTTGGAGCTGGGAAGGCGGCATTATTCACAACACCATTCATGGCTGGCAGTGTCTCAAGAGCCGCACGCGTGGTTGCCCAGTCCTCCAAATCAATGACCACTGGAACCACCTCAGGGTGGTCTTTAACTAAATTATTCATGAACGTTGGATTTCTCCCAAGTCCATAAATCTCTGCTCCAGATGTTAAAAGATGCTCAACAATTCCACGTCCTATTCCGCGTGTAGCACCAGTTACCAGAATTCTTTTTCCGGAAAAATCGAAAGCCATTATTTTTGTAGTCTGTTGTTTATTCCTACCTGCACACCACGCTGGAAATCCTATTAACTCGCACTGACTGATGCATTAACAATTGCAAACAGCTTCACATTAAGGTATTAGGATCCCCACTCCTAACTTTTCAGATTTATTTGCTATATTTTGAATGCTACACAAAATTGTTAGTATCATAGAAATAGTATTGCCCGATTGTTATTATTTCCTTGACCGTTACCTCGAAAACTATTATTTATTTTACGACATTTTTTAAACGATTGTAAGAGTCGCTGTCCTTGTTGAAAAATACAAAAATGAAAATTTCTTTAGATACTTTCTGGTGACCTATATTCTTCCTTATCAAATTCTATTGATATCGTAAAATTGTATCTTTTAACCATGAGTTTTCATTGAAATGAATGTTCTTTTGTCTTCAACTTCTAAAAAGGGTTATCCACATGGACTTCAATTCAAATTCAAAGGGAAAACAATTTAAAGGAATGCCATTGTTTTTGAAAGATGTCATTGTAAATAATTTTCCATCATGAGAATCTATAAAACATAAACATTTACTCATTCGGTCCGACATATTTTGAGATAATAATTTTGGAGTTAAGATCCTAATACCTTAATATAACTATATTAACCGTCACAACTCTTGCATTTTTATCTATACGATGTGCATGATAAATGCATGTGTAAATGATAACAAATTATGTCCCATATATGTTTAAATTATAGGAATTGAACTGCCACAGATAAATAAGTGGTCACTCGGTAAGATATGTTTTGTAGAGAGAACATCATATTAGTGAATAAAATCACGCACAATGTCATACAGAATCAAACTAATTGCAAACTTGATCAAAAATGCAATTCATTTGTTGGAAATGCAGTTGAATGTACAGTATAAAAATAGTTTGAATGTACAGTAAAATACGATTAAAATGAAATCGGATAAAGTGAAAAATTCGGATAGAGTAATTATTTTCCAACAACTAAGCCTTTCCTTACTTCAATGTAATGTATACTGTGTAACATGGGTACATGAAATACAGTAAAACCTATTTAGAGCTGAAAAATCATTAATGTGAAATCTATAAAAAGGAAAAATAGAATATTTGCCGATCATGCACTGTTCATCTGTTGCGTAATTTATCGCCAGTTTGGCCTATGCGAAATTCCCTACACCTATAACAATTTTGATTCCTCATTCTGTTGGATGATTCAGAGGAAACTCTTCCTTCCTAAAAGCGTAGAAAAATTAAAACAACACCAACTTATAGCGAGTCTGCAATTGTTTAATGCGTACTTCTTGTCTTGTAATTGTAAAATGTGTAGGGTAAAACTATACGACAGTGTATTCTTATGGGGAAATAAAGTTATAAACTGTTCTTGACAAACATTTTACAATTATTGTAATTATTATGATGGAGATATGACTAAATAGATCTACGTAATTTATCTAGCAGACCTTATATCAACATTTTAATGCGTGACTGCTAGCTGATAAGCCGTGTTCACACGGTACTATAATTTAAATGAAAATCATACTTATGGTTTCAACCAAAGAAGCTTCGCTACTATTCTTTTAAAGACATTTCCTTGTTTAAACTTGACAGAAAATACCGTAACACCATGTCATTGTGTTTTATCCTGCCATGCTTCTATTTGGTCCAGATGAGCAAAATTGGCGCCTAGTCTGGATTACCTGCCCAAATAAATGGTACACTTAGGTAATACGTGTAAGTTAACGCAGGGAACCAGGCTAAATTAGCGCCCTCTACTGTGAATTTATTTTGTAACAAATGTTTGTGTATACCACAAAGCCTTACTAAGCCAATATGTCGACATTAAGACCACATTTTCATATTTCTTTTCACTTGGATCCAACGTCACACGAACAGCCAGGGTGATAGTTGCATTTTCCAGTTTAAATGGGGAAGGAAGACCCAAGGCATACACCGAGTTTCCGTGAGCTAGATAGGCAGCCTCCACACGTCTGTAAGTTGTATGACTCTGGATTGGGTATACGTATTTACAGTTGCGGACAGTTCACCTAAACTTCGTTCCTGAGAAGAAACTGTAATAAACTCCTTTCTCACATAAAGTGACATGGGCGGTAGCGGGGCTCGAATCCACGATCCTCTATCAGTGAGAGGTTACAGTGATTTGGAATCAGCGACCTCAGCCACTCGACCAAGGAGGCAAGAATACCGATATCGGCAAAAACAACAACATGGGTGTACATTTGTATCTCTTTTTTCCAATTATTTACTTCCACATCCAAAACCTAATGCATACACTTAAATCAACGAGCGACATTATATTATGTATTTTTTACAACACTAACTTTTTCTAGTTTTTTTCTCATGCAAAACATGGTAAATGTGTAAACAATTGTCATTAAACATACATTTGTGTTTTTAAATTCATTGCAAGTATTCTGTAGTTAATCATAAATCACGCAGGCAGCAAAACGAAACTAATTTTAAGCATCGATATAACAGAGCAGCCCACCGTCCACCGGGTTAATCGTGCCGGTTACCATGCTGGAATAGTCACTTAGCAAATATAGAACTGGATAAACAGCCTCAGAGACTTCTGCGAATCTTCCTAGAGGTGTGTGGTTCTTCAATTTCGATGTTCTGTCAGGCTCGCTCCAGTGTTCTCTCGTCATTTCAGTATAGACGATCGTTGGATTCACTGAGTTGACCCGAATTTTGTATGGGCCTAGTTCCAGAGCAAACTGCTTCGTGACCATGTCCAGTCCTGCCTTTGAAACATTGTATGCCAAATATTCAGGCATTGGGTTGATTCCGTTGATACTTGAAATATTTACGATTGATCCACCATTTCCTGCCTCCACCATTTTCTTTCCAAGCACCTGAATAACATTGATGGCTCCCATCAGATTAACATTAACTGTTTTATCTAGTGTTTCTTTCGATACTTCTAATGATGACACACTTGGAGCTGCGAAGGCGGCATTATTCACAACACCACTCATGGCTGGGAGTGTCTCAAGAGCCGCACGCGTGGTTGCCCAGTCTTCCAAATCAATGAGCACTGGAACCACTTCTGGGTGTTCTTTAACTAAATTATCCATGAACGTTGGATTTCTTCCAAGTCCATAAACCTCTGCTCCAGATTTTAAAAGATGCTCAACGATTCCACGTCCTATTCCGCGTGTAGCACCAGTTACCAGAATTCTTTTTCCGGAAAAATCGAAAGCCATTATTTCCGTAGTATGTTGCTTCTTGCCACTAGCACACCACGTTGAAACCTATTAATTTGCTCTGACTGATACATGTACAATTGTACACAGCTTTTTACATTAAGGTTTTAGGATACTAACTCCAAATCTTTCTGATGTATTTGCTCAATGCTACACAAACATGTTAATTTAAAAGAAATAAAATTGCCCGATTATATTTTTTCTTTGACAGTTACCTCGAAAACTGTGTTTTATTTTACGACACATTTTTTCGATTGTAAGAGTCGCTGTCCTTGTTGAAAAATACAAAAATGTTTTTTTTAAATTTCTAAATATTGCCTGGTGACCAACATTTTTCTTTATCAAATTATATCGATATTGTATAACTGTATCTTTTTACCATGAGTTGTCATTGAAATGAATGTTCTTTTGTCCTTAATCTTAAAACATAATGAGTTACTCCCATAGACTTCAATGCAATTTAAATATACAATAACTTAAAGATGTTCCACATTGAAGGACTGATATTAGAATATTTTACACCCATACTGAATAGGAATGTCATTGTTTTTTATATCTAATTGTAAATCGTTTTCTATTAATTTTCCTATATAATTGCAAACATTTACATGAATCGGTCTGTCCTATTTTCAGATAATATTTTTTGAGTTTGGAGACTAATTCCTTAACATAACTATATTAACTGTGACAGTTGAAGTATTCTGTCTAAACGTGTAGAGTAAACCATTAAAACATACAGTACGATGTACACGCACGTAATTGATAACAGATGGTGACCCATATATTGTTAAGATTTTCTATTTTAACAGTCATTTAACGGTCTCGTAGCTAAATAAGAATGTTTTGTAGATAGACCATCATACTAGCAAATGAAATAACTCAAATTATCATACAGCAAGCCCAGCCAGCATCACTACGTCGGCCCGACATCAAGCCGATATTGCCATCAATGTTGGCCCTACATCGGCATCTTGATCGTTCCGACATCGACCCGCCTCGAATTTGCAACGCGGCTCGATGTCGGCCCGACAGGATTTCCCCGACATTTATCCGATGTTCTGCCGATATTCCAGGAATCGCTTTAATGACCCCTAAAATACTGGTATAGACCTACTGCGAACAGAAGCTAGTAAGATAAATATTGTATAAACTCATACTTGTTCATACATGGATCATAGTCTGCTGTCATGTGAGGAAACAATCAAACTAGCCCGAGTGAGAGAGTTTGGTTACAAAGCTACTACAAGTTATTTCATATATTTGTTAATTTCTAACAGGTCATCTTTCATTAGATAACAAAATAAATAGAGTATTTTCTATATTTATTTAATCAACATCATGTTGATCATGTACATCTTATAATCTTAATTATGGGACTGGGCTCCAGATTAGTATTCCAAATCCAGACACTCCTTCCATGAAATAAAAATAATTTCAAAGTAAAATTTAAGGTTTAATACTAAGGATAGATTAATATTGCTCTCTTTCTTTAAAAAACAACAACAAGTGCTTAATTGTTAAATTATGGGGCAAAATATAACAGTAGAAAAATGATCTTGAAAGTTCATAGGGTATGAACTGGAATAGAGTCCCAGACCCATTATGATAAAAAATATATTCAAATTCTAGCTATGTTTCCACTATCTAATGTATTTCATGTTATGACAATTAAGCTAAAATGAAACCCAAATACATGAAGAATGAAAAATACAATAAGAAATCAATATATAACTTAGATTTTCATTACTCTGGAAATCCTATGTTTAAAATATGAATGTGGTCAGTGATATTGTACTATTTGGCACTTCTAAATTTAATTATTCACACAATTAATCATACTCATACATAAACAAATGCAAAATTATTAATGCTAAGTAACAAATTAAAAATACACTGTATATATCTTCCAAAAGTCTTAACCAAAAACTTAAAAACACTATAAAAGTTCATTTTGGTCATTCATGTAATTGTTTATAGTAGATATATATTATCATCCCCTTCTTTTTCCACTATCCCTCGTCACTGTTGGTACATACTACATAGGCACTGTCTCAACACCACCTTAACATCAGCTTCCTAAACACTTTGAATTGTCCTTTGTACAGCTTCAGCTACAATATAATTAATCAATAAATTGATAACACAGTATTTAAAAACATACAATAAACACAATTCATTTCCTTTAACTAATGCAATTAGCCAAATAGTTTCCTATTTCATGTAGATAATTAGGTTCAAATTAAATCATACTGCTGTAATAGGAGGAAAATAATGTACCCAATGCGAGGACTCAAACCCGCCACCTTCTGCTTGCAAGTCAGATACTCTACCGACTGAGCTGATCGGGCTGGTGAATATCCCAGCCAATTTACAAATTACAATATATCACACAGCAACTAAGAGTAATCAAGCTTAAAATCTTGAATATCTAATTGTGGTATACAAGATATATTTATATATATGATATATATGTGATGATAATTACATTTGTAACTTACAATGAATGTTACTAGTATATTGCCAACTTGCAACATAACCATTGTATAGTCCGACACACTCTCTGGCGACTAACTACTAAATACATGTGTATGCCATGCTGTGTCTTTGCTATCCTTTCCTGATAGTTGACCTGTAAAATATAAAATCAAATTCAAAAACAACATATTCATTGTATTTCAAACATGTACCTTATAACAATCTATGGTATCTAGTCATACTAAAAAATTAACAACATTAACAGAACAATGACATGATTTATACTTGTATAATACTCCTATATAATAGAGTCTATAGGTAGATCTTATTTCCATCAATATAATATTATTTCAAATATTATTTATAATTAGAATTTTTTAGAATAATTATTTATGCATTCATTATTTATACAGAATAAATTAATATGAGCAGTTGAAAGTTCAATGTCTAATTGATATAAATTTACCATACAAGCCCCACATACCTGTCATTTAATAAAAGTTGTAATTCCTTGAATCCTCTAAGTGCATAATTTTCTCCAATCAATCATGTTTAATATATTATTTAGCAACTTAGTGCACTTTCTGTACTTTAAAAACCAATTCCGCTTCATCTTTTTTATACTGTTTAGTTGTACAAATCTGCTGGTCTGGAGCTAAAACAAGAGACAAATGGAAATAAGAGTAATTTTACACAAAGATTTAGAAATAAAAATTTTTGAATTTAATTATTAGACTGAGTACATACTGGTCATTGGTCTTTGGTGTAAATAAACCATCATGGTAAAACAATGAAATCAAATGAATAACATAAAATTCCTTGAATGTAGATATTCTGCATAAACATGAAATTAGTAACATGAGCAATTTTCTTTTGTTATAGACAGTCGCGAAAACATATGACAATAAAGCAACAAGCTAAAATAAGTTCCCAAGATAATTACTTTACTGTCAATATCCACCCGCTGTTGTTGATGTATGCCTTTTAAAGTAATCTTCCAAACTCACTGACATGTTTCTTGCAACGAAAACTTGTTATTTTCATGAAATCTATCCAACCTGCTGCTGACACTAGTTTAAGAAATTCAAATATGGCGGTCAGCACTAAATGACTAATGCAGGCGGTTGACCTAGATACTTAAATCTTGTTACAAGTTATCTAAGATTTCAAAATGTAAATGAATACTTACATTATAATGCAAAATTAACGTTTTGCTTCTTCACTTCTTTCATTCGCCTCATTGATTATGTAAAAACAGTTAACTCATTAATGACAAAATACATTCGTCTACATCGGCCCTACATCAATCCGACATCTACTAGACATTGAGATTTGAACGAATGTAAAGAGTCAGATTCATCGTGTTTATCATTTATATTTTACATATTCATGTTTACAGAATAGGTTAGAACTTAAATAAGTTATAATTAACACCAAGTGTAATACACACTTTTTATAAAATCCACCTACGTCGGCCCTATGTAGGATTGACGTTGACAAATATTGTCGATATTCCGCTCTTTAGCCGCCGTCGGGCCGACATAGTGATGCTGGCTGGGAGCCTTATCAGTTACGTAATTCATCGGTTGGAAACGATCTGAATGTACAGTAAAATACGGGCATAGTGAGTCAGATAAAGTGAACAATTCTGAAAAAAGTAATTGTTTTCAGTTTCGAAGAATCGTCACAGGGTTCAAAATAATCAGAATGATGTACATTATTACATGTATGCAACCTCAGTATCCACATAGTAAACAATGAGAAAGAATTTGATGTCAGTAGCTTTTAAGGTTTCATTTTCCTAAACACCTTACTTTTCTGACATATCTGCTCAATGCCACAAGTTAAATGTGTATTTGCATCTATTAGACATGAATTTTCAATGAAATTTATATTATTTTTCTTTAATCTTTGAAAAATGGACTACTCCCTTAGACTTTAATGTAAATTTAATTTCCGATCATAACACGTTGAATCTATGTGCATACATGTATATCATCGAAACTAGTGCATGATTTGACAAACTATAATATGGCGGATTATTTTCGATTATCTTTACTACCCGGTATAACAAAATGTTGTTTTAGGATCAATTTCCATCAGGTGTGGATTGGTTTCTTGTGGTAACGCGCAGGAGGTCGAGGGTTCGATCTCGGCTCCGCCTTCCGATATTTTAAGGCACTTTCAGGTGTCCCGTTCTAACAACCGAGCCCAGTTATGTTTTAATAAAGTCACGAGAATTGTGTAAGGAATGTATTGGGGCTTTACTCCGGACATGATAAAGAAGCAGAATTTTGTTTCGAAATAAAAGTAGGGATATGCATTTCCTGGGGCATTTTGCAGTGTTTGCAAAATAACGTAAATACAACGATAAAGCATGTTTCATGTTTTGTTGTTGACAATTAATGCATTTATTACACAGAGCATAATGTATTATCACAGAGATAAACTGATACAACAGTTTAGTATTCAAGCTAACAACTAGTTCTTGTGTAAAATATTTGGAATTGTTCCATGTACTAAAAGGTCCGGTCAAATAAAAGATGAACTGTGTTTTGTCAATTGTACAATCAATGAGATTTGTCTATTTCTTACGACTATCAATTATCAAAAAAACAAACACAAAAAAACATGAATTAATCATAAATGATATACGTTGTAGGTTATCTCTTATAAACTATTTTTTTAATGTATCTAATGTATCCACAGAACTGAAATCATTTCGAATCCAATGATACTGGTCACGGTAAACACTTTCTATACTCGGAGACAATTCGTTCTAATGGAACGAGTACCAGTATTCTTTTAAAGGGAGAAAACCCACAACCTCTAATATACAACTGTTTATTAGTTACTTCCCTTAGCATGTTTCATATGGATTGAATAATAACAATTTTGTGTCATGCATCGTATTTCTCAACCAATTATTCCAGTATCAACTTGCAAATACCACAACGGTCTTCATTTTGTTTTTGTGTTTCCCTAATTTTGGATAGTGTACTAAGATTTAATGAACAGTCCGTTGTTTCTGTACATTACATTGTACACAGCCTTGGCTAGAAAAAATAATCATATGTAAATTAAGTTACTTTCAGTTAAAAATTGCTCTTCTTAGTTATGGTATGTCTTCAGGTTGGCACCTGTGCTGACCGATGGATTTTTTCATGAAAAAGCAAGCCTGACCACGAACGGAAACAATACCATAATGTTGTCAACCCTGTGTTAGAGATCACTTCAAATAAATACCACCCTTTGAATAAGAGACATTCTCTGAAAACCGTCATTGATGGCCACCTGTCATCAAAGGCTACATTGTTTATCGTCCCCATTGGTAGGTAGCGTTTGTTTACATGTTTGACTGTGGTATTACCGAGTGTGTAAGCTTTAGTGATGTTACTTGGAGGTGACATCATTTTAACGACAAGGGAACAAACTGTTTATGATAACAAGGGAGTAAAGTTGTGTAAAAACCGGTTTTGTAGATACAGTCAAACCCGTGAACGAAGGCCATCCTTGGGAAATATATAATATGGCATTTATTGACAGATGCCCTCTTTGTATTATTTGTGTTTGCTTACAAATATTCGTGTAGATCTGCAGTCAACTTAAATTATTATAACATACTCTAATGTCGGGGTATATGTACGTCAATGATTAACTTGCTACTTTTTACACTTCCGAGAGACACAATGATAATTATGTTGAATGTTACGAATTTAAAAAACATTAATTTAATTACTGTAATTTGAAAGTCTACATATAATATGTCACATAATGTTTTGTTTGCCAAGATATCGCTAATTGTCTGTGTATAGACCAATTTTCAGTTCAATTCGTTTTTCAATTAATAATAACAAATTTCGTCAGTTTTTTTTCTTATCAAATCACATGCATGTAAAACATTAATAATATTAGTGGTTTACAACCTAATGTGTGAAAAAAACTGAATTATTGACTCAATAGTATCAGGTTGACGAAACAGTATTGACTTTTCCTAAATGTGTTCTGCTTGGCGAATTAAGATATAGTCCTCTGAAGTAGATACTATTTTTAGCGCATGCCCACTGCCAACAAGAACGACAATCTTCCAAGGGAGACTACCTAGTTATGGGAAAGGGCCATTGGACTGCTAGCTGATAAGAGGTGTTCACACGGTACTATAACTTTAATGAAAATCATACTTCTGGTTTCAACCAAAGGAACTTCGCGACTGTCCTTTTAAAGACATTTTCTTGTATAAACTTTACAGAAAATGAAAAAAAAATACCGTAACTCTATGACATTCTGTATATCCTGGCATACTTCTATTTGGTCCAGGGGAGCAAAATTGGCGCCTAGTATGGATTACCTGGTCCAAAAAATGCTACACAGAGGTACTGTGTGTTAGTTAACGCTCTCTACCGTGAATTTATTAGTAATAAATGTTTGTGTATACTGCAAAGCCTTACTAAGCCACTATGTCGGCATTAAGACCACCTTTTCATATATTTTTTTTCAACGTCACACGAACAGCCAGGATCATAGGTTCATAGGTACATTTTTCAGTTAAAACGGAGAAGAAAGACCCAAGGCATGCATGTACCAGGGACAAACCATCGAACTTCCGTAAGCTAGCTAGACAGCCTCCTCACGTCTGCAAGTTGTATGGCTCTGGATTGGATTCTCATTTACAGTTGCGGACAGTTCACTTCGTTCCTGTGAAGAACTTGTAATGGACTCCTTTCTCACATAAAGTGACATGGTCGGTAGCGGGGCTCGAATCCACGACCCTCTATCAATGAGAGGTTACAGTGATTTGGAATCAGCGACCTCATCCACTCGACCAAGGAGGCGAGAATAACGATATCGGCAAAAACAACAACATGGGTGTACATTTGTACCTCTCTTTTTTCCAATTATTTACTTCCACATCCAAAAACTAATGCATACACTTAAATCAACGAGCGACATTATATTATGTATTTTTTACAACACTAACTTTTTCTAGTTTTTTTCTCATGCAAAACATGGTAAATGCGTAAACAATTGTCCCTAAACATAAATTTGTGTTTTTAAATTCATTGCAAGTATTCTGCAGTTAAGTCATAAATCACGCAGGCAGCAAAACCAAACTCAATTCAAGCATCGATATAACAGAGCAGCCCACCGTCCACCGGGTTAATCGTGCCGGTTACCATGCTGGAAAAGTCACTTAGCAAATATAGAACTGAATAAACAGCCTCAGAGACTTCTGCGAATCTCCCTAGAGGTGTGTGGTTCTTCACTTTCGATGTTCTGTCAGGCTCGCTCCAGTGTTCTCTCGTCATTTCAGTATAGACGATCGTTGGATTCACTGAGTTGACCCGAATTTTGTGGGGGCCTAGTTCCAGAGCAAACTGCTTCGTGACCATGTCCAGTCCTGCCTTTGAAACACTGTATGCCAAATATTCAGGCATTGGGTTGATTCCAATGACGCTCGAAATATTAACGATTGATCCACCATCTCCTGCCTCCACCATTTTCTTTCCAAGCACCTGAATAACATTGATAGCTCCCATCAGATTAACATTAACTGTTTTATCTAGTGTTTCTTTCGGTACTTCTAATGATGACACACTTGGAGCTGCGAAGGCGGCATTATTCACAACACCACTCATGGCTGGGAGTGTCTCAAGAGCCGCACGCGTGGTTGCCCAGTCTTCCAAATCAATGAGCACTGGAACCACCTCTGGGTGTTCTTCAACTAAATTATCCATGAACGTTGGATTTCTTCCAAGTCCATAAACCTCTGCTCCAGATTTTAAAAGATGCTCAACAATTCCACGTCCTATTCCGCGTGTAGCACCAGTTACCAGAATTCTTTTCCCGGAAAAATCGAAAGCCATTATTTTCTTAGTCTGTTGCTTTTCGCCACTAGCACACCACGTATGAATACCTATTGATTTGCTCTGACTGATACATGTACAATTGCAGACAGCTTTACATTAAGGTATGAGGTTACTAACTCCAAATCTTTCTGATGTATTTGCTCAATGCTACACAAACATGTTAATTTAAAAAAAAAAAATAGCCCGATTATATTTTTTCTTTGACAGTTACCTCGAACACTATGTTTTATTTTACGACACATTTTTTTCGATTGTAAGAGTCGCTGTCCTTGTTGAAAAATACAAAAATGATTTTTTTTAATTTCTAAATATTGCCTGGTGACCAAAATTTTTCTTTATCAAATTATATCGATATTGTATAACTGTATCTTTTTACCATGAGATGTCATTGAAATTAATGTGCTTTTGTCTTTAATCTTAAAACATAATGAGTTACTCCCATAGACTTCAATGCAATTCAAATATACAATAACTTAAAGATGTTCCACATTGAAAGACTGATATTAGAATATTTTACACCCATACTGAATAGGAATGTCATTGTTTTTTTATATCTAATTGGAAATCGTGTTCTATTAATTTTCCTGTATAATTGCAAACATTTACATGAATCGGTCTCTCCTATTTTGAGATAATACTTTTTGAGTTGGGAGACTAATTCCTTAACATAACTATATTAACCGTGACAGTTGAAGTATTCTGTCTAAACGTGTAGAGTAAATCAATGCTCTCAACCTCTAATATACAACTATTTATTAGTTACTTCCCTTAGCATGTTTCATATGGATTGAACAATACCAATTTTGTGTCATGCATCGTATTTCTCAACCAATTATTTCAGTATCAACTTGCTAATACCACAACGGTCTTCATTATGTATTTGTGTTTCACTAATTTTGGATAGTGTACTAAGATTTAATGAACAGTCCGTTGCTTTAGTACATTACATTGTACAGACAGTCATGGCTAGAAAAAATAATCATAACATTATGTAGAGTTACTTTCAGTTAAAAATTGCTCTTCTTAGTTATGATATGTCTTCAGGTTGGAAACCTGTGTTGACCGATGGATTTTTTCATGAAAAAGCAAGCCTGACCACGAACGGAAACAATTTCATAATGCAGTCAACCCTGTGTTAGCGGTCACTTCGAATAAATGCCACCCTTTGAATAAAGGACATTCTCTGAACACCGTCATTGATTATTTTGAAGAAATGACTTCCGAATAAAGGCCACCTGTCATCAAAGGCTACATTTTTATCGTCCCCATTGGTAGGTAGCGTTTATTTACATGTTTGACTGTGGTATTATCGAGTTTTTAAGCATTAGTGATGTTACTCGGAGTTGACATTATTTTAACGACAATGGAACAAACTGTATATGATAACAAGGGAGTAAAGTTGTGTAAAACCCGTTTTGTAGATACAGTAGTTGACCGCTACCACTGGTATTAACCGCTGTTAACATAATTTGTATGTTGTTCACACCACAGGTAACTGTATCATGAATAGATTATAAAAATATGAAAAAAAAATTATTATTATATTAACAAGTTATATTTCAACGAAAATTCTCTGGACGATCACTGAGGTGACTTTTGTTTTTCAATTTCATCAAGGATTCCGGTGAATTCATGCAAATGAATATACTTTTTACGGTCGTAATTGAACAAAAACATATTCCTGCATTGAAAGCTTTATTTTTTTACATTATTTTACCTTCATAACATGTAATTCAACGTTTGAATTCCGATTTTATCTAAATATCACCGTAAAAACTTCATTCTGTTGATGACTCTAGAGAAATCCCAGTGTATTATGTAACGTTCGTTTTCATTGGCCGGGAACCAAATTATTGTACATACGTCATTTCACCTGGGAAAACCCCTTTGAAATCGGCCAATGAAAATCGTTGTCACAAACTGGATAGCACGCGCGTCATATGAACCAAAATGGAGTCCATCGGGGATAAAAATTAAAGCCGAAAATTTGTTTATTGCTTAGACATTTACATGTAACGAATTTACAAATTGTCATTGGGGTAAATGTGTTCAAACAGTTGTGTTTTCTAAGTGTAGCTGTTCATTATGTTTGTACACAACGGTTAAGACTAAATATCGTCTATTTTATGCAAATTTAGTGGATGTCAAAATCACCTCAGTGATCGTCCCGAAGCATTGATTTACATTTTGTGGCATAATATCTTTAGCCAAAAAAAGTTTTTCCAGTCTTCCAAATCAATGAGCACTGGAACCACCTCTGGGTGTTCTTCTACTAAATTATCCATGAACGTTGGATTTCTTCCAAGTCCATAAATCTCTGCTCCAGATTTTAAAAGATGCTCAACAATTCCACGTCCTATTCCGCGTGTAGCACCAGTTACCAGAATTCTTTTTCCGGAAAAATCGAAAGCCATTATTTTCGTTTTCTGTTGCTTCTTGCCACTAGCACACCACGTTTGAAATCTTACTAATTTGCACTGACTGATGAATTAACAATTACGCACAGCTTCACATTAAGGTATTAGGATACTCACTCCTCATTTGTCTTATGTATTTGCTCAATGCTTCACAAACATGTTAATTTTAAAAAATAATATTGTCCGATTGTCATTATTTCTTTGACAGTTACTTCGGACACTATGATTTATTTTACGACACATTTTTTAAAAGATTGTAAGAGTCGCTGTCCTGAAATGAAAATTTCTTTAAATATTGCCTGGTGACCAACATTTTTCTTTATCAAATTATATCGATATTATACAACTGCATAATTGTACCATGAGTTGTCATTGTTCAATGCAGTTTAAAGATACAATAATGTCATTGTTGTTTTAAAAATCTAATTGTAAATCGTTTTCTATCAGATTTCTTATAAAATTGCAAACATTTACACGAATCGGTCTGTCCTATTTTGAGATAATAATTTTTGCGTTGGGAGACTAATTCCTTAACATAACAGTATTAACTGTCACAGTTCATGTATTTATGTCTAAACGTGTAGAGTAAACCATTAAAACATGTTTCCCGATGTACATGTACGTATTTGGTAACAGATGTTGTCGAATATATTGTTAAAATGTTCTATTTTTAATAGGCATTTAACGGTCTCGTAGCTAAATAAGAAGAGACACTTTTGTAGAAAGACCAGTACAACCACTCTAGAGCGACCCTTTTCCTAACTATTAATCTAACCTCTCTTTAGCAACAACCTCTCAACAACAACATAATGCTGCTTCTCCCAAAGGGTGTTGCTTTGTAAAGGTTGCACTGCACATTTATGAACTCTAGTATTCACATTGTGTTCTACTGTAGTTAAATATACATTTTATGTATTAAAACATCGTATCTAGATGATATTTCATATCCAATGCGACCTCGTGACTTAAGTGATCTACTAGAAACATGCATAAGTATTGAGAAAGCTATGATAATCTAAGACCCAAATAAATGAACAACATGAGCGAACATTTGTATCTCTATTTTTTCATTATTTACTTCCACTTCCAAAAACTACTGCATACACTTAAATCTACGAGCGAAATTATATGTGTTTTTTTTACAACTTAAACTTGTTTTCTATTTTTTTTCCTGATGTGAAACATGGTAAATGCGCAAACATTTATTTGTGTTTTTTAAATCCATTGCATGTATTCTGCAGTTAAGTCAGTTAAATATGGTGGCTGATTTCTGCCATTTCATATCTTCGTGTTTTCGCCCCCAAATGTCGAAGCACGACGACAACGGTTTGGACAAGAAAAGTAAAAAAGTAGAGGGCATACAGTGACAAAAATCTGAACCGGAGGTACCCCTTTATGTAAGGAGTTATGTGGCTTTAGAAGAAAACGAAAAATAATGCACTTACGTGGTGTTTTCCTAGTTAAATTGACAGAAAACGCGCTTGTTGCGATAACATTGTGACGTCACTAGGTCACGTGGATTCCCCACACTGTCTCTGGGACTCTGAAATACCGCCAGACCTATAAACAAGGATCGTACCTGTAAGTGGGCCATTAAACAACAGGACAAATACATATACATCTTCACTTTCACTTTATTTGCAATCCCTCCTCAGAGTCGTTGTTCCTTTATGTGGCGCAAGTCATAAGTAACAGTAGATAGAGACTATCAAATTGTCTTTGATATGACCGTTATTTATGACGACGAGTCGAGCATAAGGATTAGTGTCGGTTTGGTAATAGATTTTTGTATATGTATTGCAAACGATTACTATGCGTGTAAAGTTATAAGTAAACATTGGATGTACGTTCTAATAACACGCTATTGTACGAATGCAAATATGACTATGGTAATTTTGTAATTATACCTAGCTCACTGGTTAGATAATGCACCTGATATGTTTGCACATTAAGTTTGATGTCGACGACTGTTAGAAATTCAGATTATTGATAACAAAATACTATAAAATTTACAGCAAAACAAATATTCGCAATAAACTTTATTCATTCATGGCATGTATTTTAGAAAAATGTGTTGACCCAAATAACAGACTGAAATCTGATTAAGAAAATCCAAATCTTAGTTGTTCATGAAAAAAAACTTAACGCTTAGAACGAAAGTATCATGAAGGGGTAAAGGTATGGCAGCAAAAAGGGGACATAGGAAATATTTTATTTACCACGTGCGCACGCAGTAGCTACTGAGGCTAGATTCCAGATACAGCAGAAACTTTGTGGTCTAATTTTGTTCCGATTAGAAAGGTTTTCGGATAAGAAAGGTTCCGGACTGCAAGGGTTTTTAGCATAAGATACATGATCAATATTGGGACCAGCTGAGACGTTCTGTTAAGTGTTATGCCCTAAAAAGTTGTGAATTTTTCTTGTACTAGATGTTAATTTAATATTTTGCAATTCATGAGTTGTTTTTAAGTTCGGGGTGATATTTTATATATTTCAGTAAATTTTTGGGTTAATCAAATTAAAAGCGGAGTTACTCTAATCAATCCGTCTGTGTTGTTATAAACATAAGCTATGTCTTAACTATGATTACTTGTCTGATAGCTTGATAGCTTGTCGCATAATTTTAAAAGATAGTTGCTAAACTGCAAATTGCTATAAAAGCAAGTGGCAGGCACAGGTAACTGTATCATGAATAGATAGTAAAAATTAAAAAAAAAAAAATTAAAAAAAAATATTTAGTAATATATTAACAAGGTATATTACAACAAAAATCCCAAGATTTTTAAAGCATCAAAAAAAATTTTTGGCTAAAGATATTTCCAGTGATCGATTATATTCATAAAACATATCGTTAAAACAACATTCATGCAACATCCCAGAGAAATCCGTCGCCTAGTTTACGAGTTATGCCACAAAATGTAAATCAATGCTTCGGGACGATCACTGAGGTGATTTTGACATCCACTAAATTTACATAAAATAGACGATATTTAGTCTTAACCGTTGTGTACAAACATAATGAACAGCTACACTTAGAAAACACAAATGTTGGAACACATTTACCCCCATGACAATTTGTAAATTCGTTACATGTGAATGTTTAAGCAATAAACAAACTTTCGGCTTTAATTTTTATCCCCGATAGACTCCATTTTGGTTCATAAGACGCGCGTGCTATCCAGTTTGTGACAACGATTTTCATTGGCCGATTTCAAAGGGGTTTTCCCAGGTGAAATGACGTATTTGGTTCCCGGCCAATGAAAACGAACGTTACAAAATACACTGGGATTTCTCTAGAGTCATCGACAGAATGAAGTTTTTACGTTGATATTTAGATAAAATCGGAATTTAAACGTTGAATTACATGTTATGAAGGTAAAATAATGTAAATAAATAAAGCTTTCAATGCAGGAATATGTTTTTGTTCAATTACGGCCGTAAAAAGTATATTCATTTGCATGAATTCACCGGAATCCTTGATGAAATTGAAAAACAAAAGTCACCTCAGTGATCGTCCAGAAGATTTTCGTTGAAATATACCTTGTTAATATATTACTAAATATTTTTATTTTATTTTTTATTTTTTAAATTTTTATTATCTATTCATGATACAGTTACCTGTGGTGGCAGGGTATTACGATAAAAGCGACAAAGTTGAACAATGGACATTTTTAACACCTGTTAGGGTCTCAGCTCCCAGAGGTCTTTGCGATCGGATTAACCCCTACAATTTTTATTGGTCAATCTATCATAAGCATTTTGTAACAGTGTTTTTCATTGGGTACCTACTATTTCGGTCTTTCGATGAAGGTTGTGTCCTTCCTCCAAGAAGTCACTCTTGATTCAGACTTCTATGTTTTAACATCTGTTTTAAATAAATTTGAGGAAAGGACACACTTCTTGATTATTTTTAGATCTTGGAAGACAGTCATCATCCGTCGGGTGCACAGTACAACACCCGTACAAACAGCGTAACACGAAAGGATTCTGGATAAGAAAAATTCGGATAAAGGATGTTCGACTGTGCGGGATTTATGTTTCAAAATCTGGCAGAATCTTTCATCTGATAGTACATTTAGTGAAATTAAAGTTGCATCTAAGTCTTTAAAAACGACGTTATTTACATACCTCTTCAATATATATATCTTCAAACATGCCGCAGAAAGCTGCTATCAAGTTAGACTTTAGCAGTTCGAGTATTTCAACTGTTATCTTATATATATATATATCAACGATATAACAATGATGATTGACACTAAACATTCGCGAAGGTTTCTAAGCTCACTTTTGACCAATAAGTCTTGGTATGACGTATTAATTATTCAGAAGAAATTCATCATTCTGTTGGATGATTCACTGAAAACTCTACCTTCCTACAAGTGTAGAAACATTCAGACCACGCAGTCTGCACTTGTTTAATGCGTACTTCTTGTCTTGTTGTCGTAAAATTTGTAGTGTAAAATATACGACAGTGAATTCTTATGCGGTCGAAATAAAGTTGTGAACTGTTCTTGACAAACATTTTACAATTATTTGAATTATTGTGCTAGAGATATGACTAAATACGTAATTTATTTAGCTGACCTAATACATGTATCAACATTTTAATGCGTGATCTAATTGGACTGCTAGCTGAGAAGCGGTGTTCACACGGTACTATAACTTTAATGAAAATCATACTTCTGGTTTCAACCAAAGGAACTTCGCGACTGTCCTTTTAAAGACATTTCTTGTTTAGACTTTACAGAAAATGAAAAGAAAATACCGTAACTCTATGACATTCTGTATATCCTGGCATACTTCTATTTGTTCCGGGGCAGCAAAATTGGCGCCAAGTATGGATTACCTGACCCACTAAATGCTACACAGAGGTACTGTGTGTTAGTTAACGCCGGGAACCAGGCTATATCGGCGCTCTCTCTGTGAATTTATTAGTAACAAATGTTTGTGTATACCACAAAGCCTTACTAAGCCACTATGTCGGCATTAAGACCGCCTTTTCATATTTTTTCAACGTCACACGAACAGCCAGTGTCATAGGGTCATAGGTACATTTTTCAGTTAAAACGGAGAAGAAAGACCCAAGGCATGCATGTAAGAGGGACAAACCATCGAACTTCCGTAAGCTAGCTAGACAGCCTCCTCACGTCTGCAAGTTGTATGGTTCTGGATTGGATTCTCATTTACAGTTGCGGACAGTTCACTTCGTTCCTGTGAAGAACTTGTAATAGACTCCTTTCTCACATAAAGTGACATGGTCGGTAGTGGGGCTCGAATCCACGACCTTCTATGAGTGAGAGGTTACAGTGATTTGGAATCAGCGACCTCAGCCACTCGACCAAGGAGGCAAGAATACCGATATCGGCAAAAACAACAAAATGGGTATACATTTATATCTCTTTTTTCCAATTATTTACTTCCACATCCAAAACCTAATGCATACACTTAAATCAACGAGCGACATTATAAAATGTATTTTTTACAACACTAACTTTTTCTAGTTTTTTTTCTCATGCAAAACATGGTAAATGCGTAAACAATTGTCACTATACATACATTTGTGTTTTTAAAGTCATTGCAAGTATTCTGTAGTTAAGTCAGAAATCACGCAGGCAGCAAAACCAAACTCAATTCAAGCATCGATATAACAGAGCAGCCCACCGTCCACCGGGTTAATCGTGCCGGTTACCATGCTGGAATAGTCACTTAGCAAATATAGAACTGGATAAACAGCCTCAGAGACTTCTGCGAATCTTCCTAGAGGTGTGTGGTTCTTCACTTTCGATGTTCTGTCAGGCTCGCTCCAGTGTTCTCTCGTCATTTCAGTATAGACGATCGTTGGATTCACTGAGTTGACCCGAATTTTGTGGGGGCCTAGTTCCAGAGCAAACTGCTTCGTGACCATGTCCAGTCCTGCCTTTGAAACAGTGTATGCCAAATATTCAGGCATTGGGTTGATTCCAATGACGCTCGAAATATTTACGATTGATCCACCATCTCCTGCCTCCACCATTTTCTTTCCAAGCACCTGAATAACATTGATAGCTCCCATCAGATTAACATTAAATGTTTTATCTAGTGTTTCCTTCGGTACTTCTAATGATGACACACTTGGAGCTGCGAAGGCGGCATTATTCACAACACCACTCATGGCTGGGAGTGTCTCAAGAGCCGCACGCGTGGTTGCCCAGTCCTCCAAATCAATGAGCACTGGAACCACCTCTGGGTGTTCTTTAACTAAATTGTCCATGAACGTTGGATTTCTTCCAAGTCCATAAACCTCTGCTCCAGATTTTAAAAGATGCTCAACAATTCCACGTCCTATTCCACGTGTAGCACCAGTTACCAGAATTCTTTTTCCGGAAAAATCGAAAGCCATTATTTTCGTAGTATGTTGCTTCTTGCCACTAGCACACCACGTATGAAGACCTATTGATTTGCTCTGACTGATACATGTACAATTGCAGACAGCTTTACATTAAGGTATGAGGATACTAACTCCAAATCTTTCTGATATATTTGCTCAATGCTACACAAACATGTTAATTAAAAAAAAAAAAATAGCCCGATTATATTTTTTCTTTGACAGTTACCTCGAACACTATGTTTTATTTTACGACACATTTTTTTCGATTGTAAGAGTCGCTGTCCTTGTTGAAAAATACAAAAATGATTTTTTAATTTCTAAATATTGCCTGGTGACCAACATTTTTCTTTATCAAATTATATCGATTTGTATAACTGTATCTTTTTACCATGAGTTGTCATTGAAATGAATGTTCTTTTATCTTTAATCTTAAAACATAATGAGTCACTCCCATAGACTTCAATGCAATTTAAATATACAATAACTTAAAGATGTTCCACATTGAAGGACTGATATTAGAATATTTTACACCCATACTGAATAGGAATGTCATTGTTTTTTTATATCTAATTGTAAATCCTGTTCTATTAATTTTCCTATATAATTGAAAACATTTACATGAATCGGTCTCTCCTATTTTGAGATAATACTTTTTGAGTTGGGAGACTTATTCCTTAACATATATATATTAACCGTGACAGTTGAAGTATTCTGTCTAAACGTGTAGAGTAAATCAATAGAACATACAGTACGATGTACACGCACGTAATTGTTCTATTTTCTATTCTAGATGTTCTATTTTAACAGTCATTTAACGGTCTCGTAGCTAAATAAGAATGTTTTGTAGATAGACCATCATACTAGCGAATGAAATAACTCAAATTATCATACAGCAAGCCTTATCAATTATGTAATTCATCGGTTGGAGACGATCTGAATGTACAGTAAAATACGGGTATAGTGAGTCAGATAAAGTGAACAATTCTGAAAAAAAGTAATTTTTTCAGTTTCGAAGAATCGTAACAGGGTTCAAAATAATCGGAATAAGATATAATATCACATGTATGCAACCTGAGTATCCACATAGTAAACAATGAGAAAGAAGTTGATGTCAGAAGCTTTTAAGGTTTCATTTTCCTAAACACCTGACTTTTCTGACATATCTGCTCAATGCGACAAGTTAAATGTGTTTTTGCATCTATTAGACATGAATTTTCAATGAAATTTATATTATTTTTCTTTAATCTTTGAAAAATGGACTACTCCCTTAGACTTTAATGTAAATTTAATTTCCGATCATAACACGTTGAATCTATGTACATACTTGTATATCATCGAAACTAGTGCATGATTTGAACTATAATATGGTGGATTTTTTTTCGATTATCTTTACTACCCGGTATAACAAAATATTGTTTTAGGATCAATTTACATCAGCTGTGGATTGGTTTCTTGTGGTAACGCGCAGGACTAGTATTCGAAAGGTCGAGGGTTCAAACTCGGCTCCGCCTTCCGATATTTTAAGGCACTTTCATGTGTCCCGTTCTAAATACCGAGCCCAGTTATGTTTTAATAAACTCACGGGAAGTGTGTAAGGAATGTATTAGGGCTTTACTCCGGACATGATAAAGAAGCAGAATTTTGTTTCGAAATAAAAGTATGGATATAAATGTCATGTTCTCTTGTATCATCTCTCCCCTTTCTCTAAAGCTCTGATCTACAGTCAAACATGTGAACAAAGACAACCCTTGTGAATGAAATACTAGTAATGTGGTCTTTATTCGCAAGTTGGCCTTTATTCGGAGGCGGCCGCTTACACAAGTTTCACTGTATTATTAACCATAGCTATTGAATGAGCCGTTAATTAAGCAACTGATAAACAAACCTACTGTTATGTTTTCCCAGAGGTACATGCATTTCCTGTGGCATTTTGCAGTGTTTGCAAAAGAACGTAAACACAACGATAAAGCATGTTTCATGTTTTGTTGATGACTATTAATGCATTTATTACACCGAACATATTACTGTTTTATCACAGAGATAAAATGATACAACATTTAGTATTCAGGCTCAGAACTAGTTCAGGTGTAAAATATTTGGAATTTTCCATGTATTACAAGGTCTTGTCAAATAAAAGATTAAATGTGTCTTGTCAATTCTACAATCTCTGAGATTTGTCTATTTCCTACGATTATCAATTAAAAAAAAGACATGAATTAATCATATTAAAGTGATATTTGTTTGGAGGTTATCTGTTTTACAGGTTTTTCAAAATTGGTTCCCATTTATCAAATTTATCCACAGAACTGAAACCAGTTGGAATCAAATGATACTGTTCACTGTAAACACTTTCTATACTCAGAGACAATTCGTTCTATGTATTAATGGAACGAGTACCAGTCTATAATTCCCGATTTCTGAGACGCGTTATTTTTAAAGGGAGAAAACAAACAACCTCTAATATACAACTATTCATTAGTTACTTCCCTTTGCGTGTTTCATATAGATTGAACAATGATAATTTTGTGTCACACATCGTACGTATTTCTCAACCAATTCTTTTTAGTATCAACTTGCTAATACCACAACGGTCTTCATTTTGTTTTTGCGTTTCACTAATTTTGGAAGTTTAATGAACAGTCATCGTCGGATACCCACGGTCGTTGCCTCCGCTCCGCTACGTACATCTCCCGTGGGACTTTTCTTTACCGATTCGCCGTTTTCATAGAATAAAACAGAATATACATTAACCAATAGAAACGACGCTTACATTTTCGATACTCTCCGGCGTGGAGACGCAAATGAAAATCATAGGCACTCGATTCCCGTGGGTCCCGGCTTTCCTTCTAAAAGCTGTCAAAACGTTTAAAGTTGGGGCACACTACAACGAAAGCAAGGTTCCCGGAAAGCACGTGCAGATTAGAAGGAAAGTCGGGACCCACGCTTATTTTCGTCACTACCGTCAATCGAAAAGATGGCGAGTTCACTACCTTGGAGTATTTCATACACACAATAAGGGAAAAATTGAAGATTTTTCTTGACAGATTTGCATTGTTTGATGGGTGAAATTGCAAAAGAACGTCTGTAAACGTATAAAAATCACAGAATCGAGTGCCTATGATGAAAATGGCTGCGCCCACGAGAAAATGTTCGTTCTGTTTGTTTACAATTAAAAGTAAAGTTTTACGTGAACATAGTTTTAGTACGAGCGATCTGATTGGCTGTTAGGCGCATTACAAGATTGTACTGCATCCAATCAGAATACGGTTTTAGTTATTTATCGAAACGGCGAATCGGTAAAGAAAAATCCCACGGGAGATGTACGTAGCGGAGCGGAGGCAACGACCGTGGGTATCCGACGATGTGAACAGTCCGTTGTTTCTGTACATTACATTGTACACAGTCTTGGCTAGAAAAACAATCATATGAAGAGTTACTAGTATGTCTTCAGGTTGGAAACCTGTGCTGACCGATGGATTTTATCATGAAAAAGTAAGCCTGACCACGAACAGAAACAATACCATAATGCAGTCAATCCTGTGTAAGCGGTCACTTCAAATAAATGCCACCCTTTGAATAAATGACATTTGAAAACCGTCATTGATTATTTTGAAGAAAATGACTTCCGAAAAATGGCCACCTGTCATCAAAGGCTACATTTTTTATCGTCCCCATTGGTAGGTAGCGTTTGTTTACATGTTTGACTGTGGTATTACCGAGTGTTTAAGCATTAGTGATGTTACTTGGAGGTAACATCATTTTAACGACAATTTAACAACAAACTGTTTATGATAACAAGGGAGTAAAGTTGTGTAAAACTGGTTTTGTAGATACAGTCAAACCCGTGAAAAAAGGCCACCCTTGCGAAATATATAATATGGCATTTATTGACAGGTGATCCTTGTCATATGGAACAATACTGAACCAATAATCGTCTTAATCGATGTTGTTATCTCCCTTGAAATGACTCGATAAACCACAATCAGATAACAATTGCCCAGTTTAACTCTATATAGATTATATAGGGAAATAATTTAAAACTTGCTATAAAATCTTTATTCGGTAAATGCCAATAAATTACCACATATGACATTGTAGATAAAATCATTATCTTTCAAATGGTGTAATTTAATTTAAAATAACTATCTATCTTGGGCAGTATTTTTGCACTTGTATGAAATAGGTAAAACGGTTCAAAATTTACTCTATGTTCTATGTAAATATTGAAGAAAATGATTTTTTGCCAAATTTCAGACTAAAAATTGACAAACAATTCATAGGTTGCCAATAAATTACCACATATGACATTTTAGAGAAATTCTTTTCCCGTAAAATGATATAAACCAAAATAAAATAAATATACATCTTGTACAGTATTTTTAACGATTTGTAACACCATGTTTTGACAAATATTGCTTTCATTGGAGCTCGATCTTCGGTAATTTCCGTTTGGCCGATGTTTACCGATGCGTGTACAAATTTAGCACAGCGGGTGGTTTATACACATTGGAATATCCTTAAACAGCTTTATGGTAGAAAATCCCTTGTAAACGTAAATTTAAGTTCTTGTGAACTTGAAAAGATGCATGAAACAATATATCAATAAAAATTCTGATAATACCGTATTTATTTGCTATATCGATCAAGGACTTATATACATATGTATGTATATATATATGCCCTTGATACGATCTAATATTTCTTTCCATTGTACATGTACTGAATTGTTATTTATTAAATAATTGCATTAAATTGTATTTCATGTACTCATAGTTATGTGTATGTTGTAGTGACGATGAGTTGTTATACTTAAGTCTAAAATACAATTTCAGTTCCATAATTCTTTTGTAATAAGATAAGATATTGTAAATTGATGATTCCAGTAGACAATTATGGTGTTACTGTAAGGAAAGTTTTGAGTATTTTTTTTTATAAAGTTAATACAAATTCTACTGCGGTAGTAAATATCTCAACAGTGAATCATTCTAAACAGAAATGTTCTATTTTTTTGGGGTAAAAACTTAAAGCATTCTATTTTTTAAATGATTAAACGAGTGTTTATCATACGTACAGTTCTAATATCTAATTTTAATAAATGTACTAAAATCTTTACTATTCATCATGATTGTTTCTGCGCTTTATTTTAGTTCGAACTGACATACACATGAAAATAATAATACTATAGTTTATACATAATATCATTTATCTGTCGATTAACAGTTTTAATGCAATTAGAATTGAGCAGGTCTTTTGATTGTTGTTTCGAGAAAAGGTGAGAAATACTCCATTAAAAAGCGATAATTTTTTATTTAGATATTTTTTATATTGAGCATCATGTAAATATTGATAGTCAGAATTTTGATTTTGTTAAGAGCTAGTTTTATATATGTTCCTCATATTTTCACGTACGCGTGAAGTGAGAAGGATTTTGACTTTGAGGAAATTGTTCAAGAAACAATTACAACTATATATACATATATAAGTCCTCGATCTTTGTTCTAGACTATTTAGATTATGTTTAAATATTCTTATTACACACAGCCAGTGTAAATTAATGCTAGCTCTGGGTGTTAATGGTTAATGGATCAAAATCCGAATTGTCTTTCTATTTCAAAGTCATATACGACATATTAATATATCAATAAGCAACAAATAAATTATATTAAATTTTACATGCATACAAACTTTCGTTTTCGAATACTTGTAATATTAGTGAATAAGAAAATTGGTTCTCGTGATGTATAACGCTATCAACAACCAAATTAATAAAATAGTATAATCATGGATATTCGGATTTTAAAAAATTCAAAAAAAAAATAAAAAATTCTATAACTGCATTAACATCTTTTACTTGCCAACTACGCTAGCATTTTCTCTGTTGTACAAATTATACTATCGATGTTCATACACAGATAATTACGTATATTACAAGCTTGTATAATACCACCCGCGGTTTTATTGCCTATCGATTTCCTGGGGCTATATTGGTGACACGGTAAATTTTGGCCAGTATCATGTGTTCTATCAGATGACCTAAAGGGAAACAATCCAATAGTTGGTATCAGCTTAATCAGCTCGATCTCGAAAGGGAGACTACTTACGGAAATTGACCAAAATTGTACCATATGTCGGTGGTCATTTTGTTATAAAACAAAATGACGGTTTTAAATAGAATATATAGCGTTTGTTCATGAGGTGTGCATTCGTAGTTGACTGCTATCACGGGTTTAACTGTAATGTAATAATTGATAAACTAAGCCATTGAATAATTATATAATTGTGTGATGCCTTCATTCAGCACAGCTTCAAATGCATGAAGCAGCTGTTCAAATTATTGATGCATTTTCAAATGGACGGAAGATAATCAAGTACAAAATTTACATGCCAGCAAGCTTGTGCATATCCAAGTTCACCATATACTTACATGCATGGTTGAAACCCGCCATTTACATAATTTGTATGTTGTTCACACAGGCGTGATTTTATTGAAGTAGATTTATCCGTATACAGTGTGTTTATACGACGCCTAAATATCGTGCAGCTATACACATCAAGTTATAATGTCAAGTGTAAATGATGCTCCGATACTTCCGATAAATAATATGTTCATGTCTTTCAATTGATTGTATGCGTTGTATGTTGATTTGTAACCATATTATACATGTATTAGTAATACTTGCAATACGTATACAGGCAAAATTTGAATATAATTATGTTAACCATATTTATTCATTTGTATTTATACTATTTAAGTACAGTACAACCTCTCCAGAACGGCCCTCTCTTGAGCAACAACCTCCCTTCAAACAACAGCATGATTTTTCCACTGCACGATATAGGTATTAATTTTACCTGTCTAAAGCAACAACCTCTCAACAACAACACAATTTTGCTACTCCCAAAGGGTGTTGCTTAGAAAAGGTTACACTGTACATGCTTTCCAGAAATTATTTATACATTTATAATATTTGTTACCGCCAAAGCTGCTTAACATAATTATTTAATTAAATGATTGAAGGCCCATAATGGAGTTTATGTGTTGGGTGAAATTGACGACTAACATGTATTATGTATATGTCAATAAAATATTTTGACTTGACTTGCCTTGACTCGATACAGATAAATCTGTTGGCTGTCATAATCGGTATGTTAGACAAACTTTTGATTAATATTTGCATGGTCACATAACGTTATTAATTTTTCAAACATTTTGCCGAACCTAATTCAACGGCCATCTCTGTAAAACAATTCCTTAGTGTTTTTTTATGTTACTTACTACCTCTTAATAACGGTCACTCTGTTTAAAGACCATAATATAACGAACGTTCCATTATTGGCCTTCGTTCACAGGGTCGGTCTCTGATTAAAGACCGTTTGTAAACAGTCCATAGTTTGACGCTAAGAAGGTGCTTCGTGGATGGAGTGGTACAGTACAACCTCTCCAGAGAGGCCCTCTCTTGAGCAACAACCTCCCTTCATTAACAGCATGATGTTTCCTACTGTACAAATTAATTAGGGTGTTGCTTTGGAGAGGTTGCACTGTAATGGTTTTTGACTAGCTAACGGAAGTTCGGAGGTTTTACCTGGATGTACGCCAACGATGTTTCACCACAGTTAGTCATCAAACGATCCTGGCTGTTGTTGTGACGTAAAACCCAAGGGAAACAATCTCAAAATTTGACCAGCATTACTTAGAGACAGGTGTGGCTTAATTTAAGGACTATTTGACTATCTTCGCCATCGACAATTTGAGCTATCCAAATCGATAAAATCCAATTGTTACATGAACGCACTGGACACGAAACTTCGAATTTTGTGGTGAAACTTGATTATCTTTTCACACAGAGTTTAATCAAAACGTAACGTTTTATGATCATTATGCATTTATTGATACAAAAGTTGAAACAAAGTTTTGTGTTACCGTGTATATTTAATTACAACAAGAAATTAATCAATTACATTCATGTTTAGAAGACACACAACTTTAGTGCTTTTATCACAAAAATCTTTGACGAATATGCTAGGCTTAGCAATAAAACATATTTGAGCTTAATGTTTTAAACTTTAGTTTAATGTCTGTCAGGAATAGTACAAGGTATTTTTAGAATTCCTTTGCGTATAAATATAGAATTGGAACCACACGTTTAGTCATCTTGTTGTTGGCCCTCTTCCATTTCAGATTGCCAAAGGGTTAGGTTATCTCGCAAAAGTTGCATGATCAGTGTACTATCTTTGTACGAATCGTCAGGCAAGTTGTCAAGGTCGGCGATCGCCTCATCAAATGCGTTTTTGGCTAACTTACACGCAGCTTCTGAATCATTCTTAATCTCATAAAAGAACACCGAGTAATTAAGGGCCAGACCTAGCCTTATGGGACTGGTTGACTTCAAATGTTCTTTCGCGATATTTAACGCACTGTCGTAGGCGGTTTGTGCTGAAGTGGCTAACTCAGTACGTTGTTCTCCCTCAGCGCAGATTTCTACCATGTAACGGAAATAATCTCCCTTCATTTTCAGGAAGAATATTTTTGCCTGATCGTCATCTTTCTCTTTAATAAGATGGTCGTCAATTAGATCAAGAACTTCTTTACATAAATCTTTCAATTCAACTTCGATGCGAACTTTCATCTCCTCACAAATTTTCATTTTCTTTTCGTCAGATTCGTCCGAGGACTTGGCTTTAAGAACCCTCCACGCAGATCGCCTGGAACCCACAACATTCTTAAAAGCCACGGAGAGAAGGCTTCGTTCTTCTTCGTCAAGGCGGTCGTCGCTTTCCAAACCTGGAAATAAAAATTCAAAATAGTTTAGCATGACTCAATCAATACAAACTATTATTTATTTACATAATCGGATTTTAGCGCCATTTTCCACATTATTCCGTGAGTTACGTCATGGCGGGCAGTTATCCTACACAGCTTCTCTGGACTTCATTTAGACTGTAACCAGTACTATAACCATATTCTATCCGCATCCTAGAATCATACTATCCCACATAATTCAGAGGTGGGGGACAATTTAACATAGGATGTAATATATGCTGTCAAATTTGTCACCGACAGGGTGAGCCTCGCCCGCGGTTCGAACTCTCAACCTCTTAATCAGTAGACAAACGTACGTTCTAACCACTGAGCTAAAGGGCAGGGTTTAGTCTAAACAATTATTTGGTGCCTAAAATAATGCCACCAGTTCACAATTACGTTAATTCGTGATAGGGGCAGGTTTTAAACCATGCGGCTTGTGGGATCTACATGTAGGGCATTGAAAAGGTAGCCACGTTTTTCAAGTGTTATAGTTCCTGTTAATACACAAAATCAATCGAAACAAAATGAAACCGTATGAATAAATGATATATTACAGAAAAACGTACAGAATAGGAAATAAATTTGGCATTTTGACAATGTATATCGTTTGCTAGTTAATTCGTAGTTGGTTCTGACATGATCTGGCACCAAATTCACGCGCTCATTAACAAAACTTTGCTAAGTCTGTGTTTATAAATCGTACCCAAAACAGGCATTGTAGAATTAGACAAAAGGCTACTTAGTGAATGGAAAGTCTAAAACCGATCGATTGTCAGACAGATTAATTTGTTGGCATTATGTGAGATTGTACAATCTTATATGATCGAATTATATATGGTATTTTCTTTTCTGTCTGGCTTGTAGTGTGTTACAGTAGGATATAATCTGTTTGCTTGTATTTAACACAATGTTTTGTATGTACAGACATGTACGTTTCATGATACATTCTTCTTAAGGTTTAGACTAAGTATATAGAGGGCCATCCTTAAAAAATATATTGGTTGGGGATCACGCTACCTACTCTCCAAAGCGGCCATACCCAACGTTTTATTTGGTTTTTCTTTTTTCTTTACTTTTGTGTAATTTATTTTCAATATATAAATAGCACCTTGACAAGTAATTTGGATTCAAAGTGCAAAATAAATTATTTAAAAAACTATTTCCTACCTACCTACCCACTGAAAATTCTCTGGGCAGGGTTACCCCAAACCAACATTTTCTAAGGATGGCCTTATTTATTGACATAAAGTCGGAGATTCGTTTGTTCTTGAGTGAGTATATTTCACTTTGATTTGCAACCATTATCTAAGGGTTGGTATGTGAAGGGCAAACAAACTGTAGGGTATCTAACATCTCTGATAATAAACCATGGAGCAAATCTTCTCTTTTTACATTCTTTCCACCCAGATTACAATAAACATACAGTCACACCTGTGCAAACAACCATCTCCGAATAAAGACCACTCTGTAAATAAAGGCCGTTCTTCTAAAAACATCAATAGTAATTTATGACAAAATGACCTCCAAATGAAGGTCATCATTCAATACGGGCCACATTTTATTTTCCCCAAGGGTGGCCTTTGTTCACATATTTGACTGTAACTCTATGCTGTAGTTACACCTACGAGTAAATAAGTTGAAATTACGCATCCACTAGCTTATATAGTTCAAATTGTGTATACAAAAAATCACACAAAGGCACAAAATCAATACAAAGACTAAATCATTTCATCAATTTTCAGACATGCTTCTGTATTTCAATTTAATTTGATAATGATCAATACACAATTAAGAGACATTTCTCAGACAATTAAGATATATTTTTCACACAATAAGGACATTTTTGTAACACAACTAAGAGGTATTTCTCACGCTAGAAGAGAGATATTCATCACACAAATAGATATATAATTTTGCCTACATGTGAAGGGATTTCATTTACACAAATGCAGTATACATATAATTATATAGTAACACATCGTATTTATAAAAATTCTTGAAATGTTTGTGGTGTCATTTTGTCAAGTGGTTGTTAATGCTTCAATTCACGAATAGCACTAAGTGAGATATGACATATAATTACCCATATATTTATACATCATTAGGCAAACAATTGTAACTGATATAGCATTTTAACTAACGTTTAATTGTCTATTTTACCACTAAATATACAATCAATCACTTAATTTCTTAGTATTTTCGTGTCACTTTAAGTACGTATGTAACAATGACTTGTCCATATAAGGACATTTATATTATTTATCATGCGTATTTATGTAATCAAAATAAGTTGCAATGAGTATATGATTATCTAAAGGCCACTTCATCGAACCGTATGAGTCACGCGGAGTACTTCTAGCTTCTGATATTTCAGGGAAGCTTTTGCAGTGTCCCCCACCTCCACTAAAGAGCCCCGTACTGTGTTGAGAAATTCATAGGAAACGGATCAGGCGTGTATCGGTGCTTTAGACCGGGCGCTATAAAGAACCAGTAAAACTATTCGAAATAAAAGTGTCCGTTATCTCCGACCCCTCCCTCCCCCCCCCCCCCCCTCTCTCTCTCTCTCTCTCTCTCTCTCTCTTGTGTTGCCCTTTAATGACCATAGCTGAATGGGTCGTTAGTATATATCTTTATTATATATCTTTATTATAATAAAAACAAATACAAACTCATTTCATTAGAAATCTGACAGACATTATTTCAGAATTCGTTTGAGCTCAAGACATCAAACAGGACTTAGATAGAAAAAAATGGTCACGGATAGACCTGCGTTCAGATTCAATTTAGGGGGGGGGGGTTACTACCGTTTTTAACGCTGTATCAGTTTTATACGACAGCCGGTTCACCAAGCCAATTTTCCTACCTTTACTAACATACAAGTCCACAAGGAGCCGACAAGTATATATCCACAAATGTAGGAAAATCGACATTTTTGTCAATTTTCGAAGAGGGGTATGACCTGACCGAGATTCGAACCCGGACCACCGGGATACAAGCCTAGTGTACTAATCACTAAACAATGATCAACTAAACTCTTAAATTTAAGGTGGGGTACCATTGTGACAATTTTACAGTGATATTGTACGTGTATTCGTTCAGAAATTGAGACACTTAACCGGTAATGTTAGATTATAAATATAAAGAAATGGTTCAGTTTTAATTATGTACTTGCTTGACGATTTACGCAGTATATAAATATTTGCAGGATTATGTCAACAAATTTACCCTAACAAAACCAAATTTCAACTACTCTTAAATCACCATTTCAAACCATACATATCATTCAATATTTTACACGCTACCTAGGTCGACACTATTCATTATTCATAAAGTTTATACAAGCGTGAACACTGTCTACCACAAATGAAAAGACCAGAGATTTAATATCAGTGTGTACAAACAACCTGTTTTGTTATAAATTGACGGAAAATACCGGAAATTACCGGAAATTCCCGATGGTTTTATTCAATATCGGAGATAAAACATATAGTATAGACAGAAGCTGTGTTAACATCTTTCAAGATTACGATTTATTGGGAAATGCATAGAAAAGAAACTTTGAACTATTTCAGGCTATACCACTAAGACGAAGAAAACAAGTGTTTGTTTCTGGTCTTCAGACTCCACCCTAATTTTCCCCAGGGACTCCTAGACTTTATATTAAGTCCAAGGAACGGTACATCTAGTACTTTATCACTTTTTTTACTTTTCAACATGCTCTCAAAAGCACAAGAAGTTCAAACCTACATATTCTATATTTACTGAATATGTAACCAGACACAAACATTGGTTTGCCTAAATGTCTTCATGGGAGATAAAGAGTACAACTGAAGTACACAACGGATAGATAAACACACACGATGTGTCTGGATAAATTCACTGACCACTGTCCATATAGTTAGTAAGACTGAACCGAACGCATTGAAAACATATCTATCGATTTTATGAAATGACTTTGGGAATTTATGTCATGATTTTAAAACGATTGTGACAGTATTAGCTGGCACTTGTTAGACACACAAGTCACATGAATTTGTAATGACGAAGAGAATAGTATTAACTGCTGTGAAAATATTTCTCTTCATGACACATACAATCTAAATGAGCATTACTGCATGGCTGACTATCCAACTATATGCCATATAAGTTAAACTATAGATTAACCGTAGAAATAACTACATGTATATATATATATACAAAAAAATCAATAATATAAAGCCTGTAAAGTTATATACAAAATATGTAAATTATTTAAAATATGCAGCAAGTTGTCCACTGAGAATTCTGTATGTTGCAGTGAATTATCGGACGTGAATGTTGAAGATGTGTACACAATCCACAGACAGATAAATTAACTGATACAGAGAGTGAATATTTGTTGCATGCATTTGTTGATCGATGTAATAGTTTTGTTTTATTGATCTGAGAATACGTTGCAACTTATATTAAGAGACCGCAAATTGAAAGTACCAAAACAAACGTGGCCAGTCTTTTATTTTTGTTTGTTTACTAGTGTTTAAGTTTTACGCCCCTTTTAAACAGTCGTGGACAGTTCACTTATTCATCGTTCCTGGAAAGAAACAGTACTAGACTCCCATCCTCCGTAATAAAATGACTACTTTCTTACATAATTTTATAGGGACATGGTCGGTATCTGGCCTCGTACTCACGACCCCTATCAGTGAGAGGTTACAGTAATTTGAAGTTAGCTACCTTAGCCACTGCACCACGGAGGCGGGTCCGTGGTCTTTTAACAAAAAAAACAACAACAACAAATATTGCATCGTGATTTCTTACTTAATATCATTAGCTAAAACTAGTTTCTTAAAGTAAATAGTCACTTTATAGACTCTTAATATAGTCACTCTCTTACTAAACACAAATTCGTCCAGTACGTCATAATTTGGTTATTAAAGCAACTAATCACCTAATAGGCGTGGTATTTCGAGTGACCTAATCTGTACGGTGAAAGAATATGGACTGGAGCCAGCAACTGCTCTGACCAGCTGCAAGCAACTTAAACAGTGTACACGTGATCGTGTAGCGCTAAATCACGTACGAACGTACAGACAGACATAACACTTCTTCATCTAACAGGACAGAGTAAATATTTGAGACACTGAGGGCAACCACTGCGTACAATCACAAGGAATTACTTTTTCTTTAGTAAGAGTCCATAATAGTACAGTAAAAGCTCTGAAAACCAAAATCCCCTGAAAATTTATCAAAGTTCTAAAACAAAAACGGATTTTTGGCTCAGTCCGGAAGGGAACCGGTTTGCAAGTGTTTTATTGTTTTTGGAATATGAAAAAAAAGAAAAGATCTGGAAGCCAAATGCTCATGCAAAACAAGAGCAGCCCATTGATGGTTAAATGAGACTAGTGACATCCCGATCCTGAACGTACCACATTAAATGGTTAAGCGAAACCCAATCCTTTATTGGTCAATTATAAATAAGATAGTGGATATAATTCTGTGCATTACTAGTCAGTGTATATGAGTACTAGTCATTACTCACACAGACAGACCACACGACTCATATAAAAATCACACAAATGTTACTAACATAATGAGTCAGCATTCAAGATTGCTTATGTAATGTCCATTAATATGACCAATTCAAATATCGTATTTAGAGCAACTAAAATATTTAGGGGCCTGATTTGGGGCCGACTTTCGGCCTGAAAAATATACACACACACACACCCCCCCCCCCCCCCAACCAGAAGATTTTTTTTCTAGAAAAAAAAATACCCTGTAGGATTGCTTGTTTGTATGAAACCATGAATGTTGTAACCTATTTATAATTAGTGTATGGAGGATATGTATACATTGTCATTTTATTGTTTTCATTCCCCCCCCCCCCTCCCCCTATAAAACACAACCTTTCCCCTAAAGATGGAAATACATTGAGCCCATTTTGTATCTGTTTAAGTCTATTTTGCTCTCTCGTTAACCAGACAACATGTTACAATATTATTGAACCAACATGGAAACTGTGTAGAACGTTTAGCGGTCGATATGATCACGGACACACTGAAACAAATTATATATATAATGTTAAAATATACACACAGCAGACGACGAGTGATAGAAAACGGAGTAAATAGAAAACCTAAGGTTGATGGTAGTATATAGTCCTACAGAGAAAATAAATATGTCACGACATGACATCTGCGTTTCAAAACAAAATATTCTTTACCTTTGACTAAATCTTTCATCTCTTTTACCATGTCATCATATCGCTCGGCATGCTCACACCATTTAGCTTTAATCTTATGGTCAGCTCTTTCCGTCATCTTGAGTTCTGTTGAGTTTTGTAAAGCCCGCCGGTCAAAACATAAAACACAGGTAGAAAAATTTGAAAACCACTGAGTATCCGAGATCTTCACAACGATTTCCGCCGATATATCCACAACCTGATCAGTGTTTTTACTTATTTAACCGTGACCTAGTTATTTTGAAGTTAACTATCCGATATTCTGTCTCTACTGAACATAAACCCCTATATTAACTCATATATTGTGTATTAATCTGCTCCCACAGTCCAACTCGGCTGTAAATTAATACGAAGGAATGTATACGGCTATACAAACGCTCCGGGTCACGCTGGTAGAGGCCACGCTTAGGTAAATTCACAACATGTAAAGTGTTTCAAGTTTAAAACAGTCACGCAACACTGGTGTGGCATGTTCATTCATACACTTACGTCCTATCGATAGATACACTCTTATGATTTTAAGAAAATATCTTACAACCACTGTGTAGCGTGCAAAAACGATTTTACGATATTCATGAGCGTAGCGGGTTAGATTGATTTCCGGAAGTATGCAATTGAGATTACAAATTTACTGCAGAGGCGAACGGCGGGAGGACTTATGTTGGATGCATGAATGTGGTCTGTTCCATAAAAAGCCCGTCCGGTCCGGTCTGGTTCGGGTCCTGAGCTATTAAGCAACTATATAAATAGAAATGAAAGGGAGATAACTCTTGAAACAAAATTCAACAAAAGCAACATGTTCCCATGTTTAATCCGACACATTTAAAATTCCTCTTAAGTTGATAGTTTTTGTGAATGCAAGTGGAGCATTTTCGAATTCAGAAAGGCTACTTGAATCGTTTAAAACAATGAAATAAAATATTAGGGAACATATTATTCTGATCATGCTTGATAAATTACTGAGACAGTTTTTGCTCTTTTTAGAAAACACTATTTATAAGTTTAACGATGTTTTTTCACTTTTTGAAATTTATGTAGCATTTCTTGTCACATATAGCTTTATACTCATAGAATTATAGCTATGCTACATAATCGTTGTCAGTGTTGCTATGGACACAGGCTATCGGCGTGTGAAGGCCCCACGTACCCTCTACTACCTTTTTACACGCTGAAACACTGCCAGATATTATATTTATATGCTACGGATACTAAAATTGGGTAAAAAGCTTTGAAATTGAACATAAGTGATATCAAACAGTGTGTTATTATGTAGTATCAAAAGCAACAAAAATATATGAAAATAAAATCTTTCTTTGCAACATTTTCATCTATTTTGTGTGATTTATACTTAGATCAAAGTACTGAAAGCACTCATGGAAACTGCATGAACTCTTCTTCATTGAACGAGAACTAGTTTAACAATTGCATGGCGAATGTAGAAAAACGTAGTACTTTGGTCCGTATCAAAATTCATGCGCAACGAGCGAATGACACCTATGGAAAGCTGAATTTTCGCTGAATTACCCCTCAATGAAAATTTGACAAAACTGTCGAATTTCCTCCATTTTAGTGAGTTTGCCGGCTCGTTATGGAAGGGTTAGTTGGTACTAGTTAGAAAAGTCTGGAGTTCCTTCCCCTTACACTATGTTATCGGGTCAGGCAAAGCGCAATAATGGCGGCGTCCTCTGCACATTCTAAAGTATGGGTATTTTCTTATATCAAGTGATCAAGTGCTTGTGAGGGTTGGTAATGAATCCTATTTATATATATATCAAAGATGTCCATTTTTAGATGATAAAAGATTTTTCGGAAACTCTAAAGACTCACATCCGAAATTATAGCTACTTCATGAAAGTATATATCAACAAATAAGAATGATCATTAAAATAGCTCACCGCTGTTACAATATTAGTACATAAACAATTAAAATTAGGCATAACATCACAGATGGTCAGTCAAAATAAGAAGATTCCGTTGCCAGCGCATTACCACTGAAGGCCGCCAATAATTGTAGAGCACGTGCGGGAACCAGACTATACTAGATAGAATAGTTAGATGAACCAGGGATGCTATCCCCGGATGAACCGATCGCCGGTGTTGAAACCATTGAAAGAAAGAAATACTTAAAACAGGTTTAACACTTGATAGTTGTCGTAGACAGAAAGATAAGTTCACATAAATTGTTTGGCCGGAAATTGCTGAGTGATATGCCACACTTGTCATACTTGATCATATTAAACATTGTTGGGGTACAATCAAACTGATAATTTTGAAATGTACACAGTGTTTTCGTTTTAGGGATGCAACCTGGGTCCAGTGGTAAGAGCGCCTGGTCGTGGCAAGACATGCCCTTCTATGAAAAGTTGCACACAAAAAAAAACGATGATTTTCCTCCATATATGGAGAAGTTGTGTGCCCAGTCGCCGGTTTATTTTTTGTTGTATGCACTCCACAAAACCTGAACTATTTTCAAGTTGTACTACTCCGCTACTGGAACGAATATCTGCACTATGGATCAAATTACGCGAGTATTTTATCGTCTGCATTGTCTACGTCGATCCACTTGTGCAATGCACACTATGTTACATGCAAAACGATTCAGGCTGTATGCAAAACTTGATAATGTTTATTGATCTATAAAGCGGCGACTGTTTATTGATTTTTTCTCATTTGTACGTCTTAATTTGTATATAACATTTAGTTAAAGGTATATTCTCTATATAAGAGATATTTTTCTCAAATTTAAAGGTCAACTCTCAATATTGATTTCAAAATTAATTCTTATTTTTCAATAAACGCTAAGATTATTTAATATCATTTTGGCGTTAAGTATTTAATGTCTAATATTTCATTGGGACGAAATAATTAAGCTTAACTTTTGAGTTGGTCTTAAAATGCCCGGTTTCATATTTTCATACACTTGCTATAGGGGTTGAATATTGATCATAAGGTTGTAACTTACATGCATGCATACACGTACCTAATGCACACTTGCAATTGACAACGCAAACAGTGATTAGAATAAAACCGGTAGCTGTTTAGATTAGAATAAACTGAAAACGTTTGTAGTAGATATAAATCAGCCGATTTTTCGTTTTAGTGCTGTCTGTCCACCGGTCCGGCGTGTCAATGTGGTCTTTATAAGCGGTTTGACCTTGTTTGAATACCATTCATTTGATGTTGACTGTATGTGAAACAATCCATCGTGCCTCGTGTGAGATCATGTTTGTGATATCCTAGTCGTTGTGTGTCAATATTCATGTTTGTGATATCCTAGTATATAAGATATATCTGGTTCATTTTGTGTGTCAATATTCATGTTTGTGATATCCTAGTATATAAGATATATCTGGTTCATTTTGTGTGTCAATATTCATGTTTGTGATATCCTAGTGTATAAGATATATCTGGTTCATTTTGTGTGTCAATATTCATATTTGTGATATCCTAGTATATAAGATATATCTGGTTCATTTTGTGTGTCAATATTCATGTTTGTGATATCCTAGTGTATAAGATATATCTGGTTCATTTTGTGTGTCAATATTCATGTTTGTGATATCCTAGTATATAAGATATATCTGGTTCATTTTGTGTGTCAATATTCATGTTTGTGATATCCTAGTGTATAAGATATCTCTGGTTTGTTTTTCGTGTCAATATTCATGTTTGTGATATCCAGGTGTATATCTGGTTCATTTTGTGTGTCAATATTCATGTTTGTGATATCCTAGTGTATAATATATATCTGGTTTATTTTGTGTGTCAATATTCATGTTTGCGATATCATAGTGTATTAGATTTATCGGGTCTATTTTGTGTCAATATCCATGTTTGTGTATAAGATATATCTGGTTTGTTTTGTCTGTCAATATCCATATGTTTGTGATATTCTTATAAAAGATATTCATGTTTGTGATATTCCAATCTGAGATATATCTGTTGTGTATATATTCAAGTTAGTTATATCTCAGTGTGAGATTATGTCGGGTGTGTACATATTTTTGTTTGTGTCATATCTAGTTTTTCACATTAATTTAATCATTTCATAATAAGATCGGATAAAAGAAATAATACCAATGTCTGTTAATGGAGTTAAATTCATCCATTAACAAAATTCTGCGTAATAAATTGTTAATAATTTATCACCATGACATAGCAGACAAAACATGATTTAAAAAATGTTTTTTTAGTGAAAGAAATCTATGTATCGCTGAATATCGAAAGGTATTTTATCATACGTTGTATAATATCTTCCCACTTTATAGGTGTAGAAATGGTTTTGTCTGTAAATGGATTTATTTACAAAGAGGATGTATCGTGCGTGGTACGGAGTCATATGTCGTTTATTGAAAATGAAATAACAGAATAGAATGATCAGAATAGCGCACAGATAATTCTGATATTTGAAGCAGAGGGGGGGGGGGGGGGGGGGTAGAACAGGTAATCATAATTGTTGGCTAACTAGAGCTGCTTATCAGGAAGTTGGAATGCGGTTGTAATCTCAGTAAAACGAGGTCATCTTATGATACAGTTGGTTTTATATGGTGACGTGATCGAAACTTTTGGCGGTATGGCTGTATTTAGAACAAAGATGTTTTTGTTCAGTACGGGAATTTCTGTACTGTGTCGGTCTCAAACCAACGTTTTTTTAAGAATGGTCGGATGTTGCAAACGTATTTTTTTTAATGTTTAATTTGTACACCCTTATTAGACGTAAAATAGTGTTGACCTTGCATGCTATACTTCCAATTATTAATTTTACACGACTCTACATTGTAATTAACCAATTCGAGTTAATGATATACATGTACAGTCAAACTGTAAACAAAGGCCGCCTTTGGGAAAGATATAATGCAGCCTTTATTGACAGATGACTCTTATTCACAGGACATCTGTAGAAATCATCAACGGTTTTTAAAAGAATGAGACTTTAATCCTTCCCAGGATGGACGTTATTCGAAGATGGCCGCTAACGCAGTTTGACTTTAGCTACATTTCTTGCTTCAGAATAGCCATGAAAGAATGAGTAAACTCAGCCTTTCTAAAATACATGTGAATATCCCAGAATGCAAGTGGGTAACTTTCATCACATAATTATCACGAGGTCAGATCTCAGGCTTAAATCATGTCAGTGTCATATAAAGTGACTCGGAGAAATAAAAGACAGGAAAGTTAATTATGTCAAGAACTAATTAGAATTGAAATATCCAACTCTCTCGAAACCTCGTCCGCAAATTAAACATTTTACGTTTCATTAATTATTTCATTTCCACCACCACATTTTCATAGCGCACGACATTCTAACTGTTTTACAGAGGCGGTTCTAGGATTTTACGCTAGAGAGGAGCGTATTATTTAGGAATGTAAACAGTGGGGTGCGATTTTTTTTAAATTTTAGGGAGTGATAATGGTGCATTCTGATGACTTTTTTGTCCGTTTTTCTACCTAATTTTATGGATTGTGGTTGTGCTAGATCCTGATAAAAAGGGAATTATATAATAGCGCTTCAGAATGGAATATTTAAAAGCTATTTCATTTAATGATATTTTATTTCTATCGGGGACCTTTAGGGGGGGATGCTTGGTGAGCACTCCTTAAATCCGCCACTGGACAATATATTGACTTTGACGTTGTCTTCTCTTCGTGTCATCCTTACGTATAAAACTGTGATGATAGTTAAGAAATAAGTTTGAAAAATCTTTACCGAAGCATCCGAGTCAATTATTTTGATAAGTTTCACCAATACATATAGTAGTTCTTTGTCTGCTTCAATATTTTCCAGATCATGATATTGTCATTTGTTTCCTCGATACAGTATGTCAACGTGGGGAGTATTAAAACTCTACTATATGATTAGCCATCGTCGACTTAGCTTGAATGTCAAATTTAACTGGGTCAGTATTAGCCTGAAGGTGTTTGGTGTTAATAAGCTTCATTAAGTTATGTCTGAATGATATTTAGATAGCTAATGTGATGGCCATGGATTCACACATATTTCAAATTAATAACATATTTCTCACAAATCAATACATCGCTCTCCATTCACCACCTAACTAATTAATTTTATGAGGATTCATATTTTGCTCCCTTCAGTACAATTTTACAATTTAGCCACTGCTGATATCAAATGTTCTTTCTAAACTCCACGAACCGGACATTATGACAGTAGTCACGGTCATCACACATCTTTACGCGACCATAGCTGGATCACATGAGTGTTAAAATGGCGGATGCCCCAAGAAAGAAGCTTCGAGACAACTTTTAAGTTTGAAAAGAATCAGAGAAAATTTAATTTGTTTGGTAAAACTGGCCCCAGATTACCCAATTTCCAAGAAATACTTCCTTGATATATTATAACGATTTTCAGAGTAGCACTTTGTCCCGTGTAACGTTTTGCCCCGGTCTCCACTACATGGATTGTTGACTGTAACAAAGATCTGTGCAAAGAATAATTATATTAATGACAATGACTTTAAAGGGAGATCATCGCGTAGGAAAGCTTGATATTGTCGTACTGAATTAATATGTTGTGAATCGAAAAATAAGAAAACACAGGGAAATATTTGATTGGAGACTGTCTTTAAACATTAATGTAAGGTTTACACAGACACATGGATAACAAGTCGTTCTTGGACAGAACACTTTATTTACTTATAAATAAGAATGCTTAATACAATGTGGACATTATAGTATGCTCAACAGCGAAATATCACACACAAGTAAAATTACGTTATGTACAGCAAACTAGTAAACATTCGTGAAATCATATCATACACGAAGTGGCATATCACGTCATTATTGACACTTTATCATGTGTGACGTCTAAGCATACACGTGGTGGCAGAATTATGACGTCATAATTCACACTTTATCATGTGTGATATCATAGCATACACGCAGTGGCATATGACGTCATGATTTACATTTTATCATGTGTGACATCATAGCATGCACGTAGTGGCATAATTATGACGTCATAATTTACATTAAAATATCATGCGTAACATCATTTGATACACGCCATTTTACCTTTAATAGCATGTATGCACGTCAATATATGTGACATCATGGTAACCAAATGTACTAATACATGACGTCACAGCCTACGCATCTTAATACTCACCATGCAGCATGTGTATACACGTTATCATATGTGATGTCATAATAAATATGTTATGATTAAATGACATCCTAGCACACACGTGGCCATACGTGTCTTCATAGCATACATTAAATCATACATAACACCGTAGCATACTAATACTAATATTCATCACAGCATAAAGTATAAATTATATAGCACTCATGAAACTTCATTTAGCACGTCCATATATGTGTATACTCGTACATGTTTATACTGAATTTTGGTTTTCATTGGTCACGTGGATTTATACGTCAATTGCATGCAAACATGCAATCACTACCATACACACGTTTAAGTGGATTGTCACGAGGATGACTGACAATTATCAAAATAATTATTGTAAAGTTTCCAACGCTTTAACCAAAAACCCATATAATAAGAATAACTAATAATTATAAAAAAGAATAGGCACAAAAAGCGACAAACGTTTACCGGATATCCAAATACAGTAAAACATGTTTATCTCGAGGAGTCATCGGACCAGACTAAGTACTCGAGATAAACCTGGTGCTCGTAATAAACGTTGTTTTTTTTGTTCATTGAATGAAAAATAAATTATGAATCATGCGCGTTAATGATGGTAATTACAGTATAAAACGAAATGCTTACGTAAAATATGCACCATGATATATAAAATACACGTTAGCCGAATGTATAAAATATGCATTGATTGTTTAAATAATAAAAGTTATTTATGCATAGATAGTTTCATGTATATCATGTTCAGCATAGTCTGGAGCTTCAAAGAATAGAATCAAGTGATATCTGAAATCCCCCATAGAGCTGTTTAACATCCGACTTAAATCGATCTGGATATTATTCGACTGTCAAAAAATCGAATCCCCAATATTAACAAATGTGACGACAACAGTTCCAAACCATATCAAATATCAAAAAGTTCATTTTCCGGCACAGTAGATTTTGAATTCTTCCCGGCAGAAACGTTGCTTTTTCTTCGTACGGCTTCGTCAAGCGCGCTCGTGCGCCGTGCTGTCAACAATTCGCTAG